>OX465295.1:145518873-146118873 GCA_949987735.1 Leucophora obtusa
CCATAGTCCAAGGAAAACATATTATATATTACAGGTTTCTAGCCGAAGGGTTCGGTTAGGCCATCAAGGGGGAGAATTATTCCGTTTTTACCCCTCCCGGTAGGAATTTCCAAAAATTCCGTCTTAGAGGACGTCTGCGTTGGAGGAGGAACCTACTACATACATAACTTTAGGTCCCTATATCCAGCAGTTTGGCCAGGCCGTCAAAGGGGAAGTTTTTTCCCTTTTTACCCCTCCCGGTATGAATTTCCAAAAATACCATCTTAGGGGACGTCAACGTTGGAGAAGGAACCCAATTTAAGATCCCTTGTTCCGGCAGTTTGGCCAGGCCGTTAAGGGGGAGACTTTTCCTGTTTTTGACCCTACCTGTAGAAATTTCCAAAAATCTCATCTTAGCGGATGTCTACAATAGAGGAGGAACTTTAATACCAAATTTCAACTTCCTACCTCCAGCGGTTTGGGCAGGCCTTTAAGCGGCACTTTTCGCTTCATTAATCCCCATTTTTGCAATGTCCAAAAAGCACCTTCCCGGTAAGTGAGCACATACTCCAAGTAACATATGTTTTACATTTCAGGTTTCTAGCCAACTTTTACTATTTGTGCCCCTCTCGGTAGGAATTTCCGAAAATCCATCGACAGGGAATTCCAGCTTCCTAGTTCCAGCAGTTTGAGCAGGCTGAGAGGAACCTAAGTACCGAATTTCAGCTTTCTAGTTCCAGCAGTTTGGACAGGTCGTTAAGGGGCAACTTTCCCTTTTTGAGCCCCCATTTTATAACGACCCTGTCCAAAATTCAAAAAAGTATCTTTCTAATAAGTTAGCCCTCACTCCAGGGACCCACATTTTAAGCTTCAGGTTTCTAGCCGAAGGGGTTTTTACCGGCCCCCCAGGTGAGGCTTTTCTTCTTTTTGCCCCTCCCTTTAGGAATTTACAAAAATTCCATCTTCGCGGCTATCTGCGATGGATGAGGAACATTCATACCAAATTTCAACTGCATTGCCTAAGCGGTTTGTGTAGGCCGTTAGTGGGGACATTTTTCCCTTTCAACCACCATTTTTACTATGTTCCTGTTCCAAAATAGAAAAATTACGTTGCCGGTGAGTTAGTCCTACTCCAAGGAATACATATTTAAAATTTTAGGTTGGCCAAAAGGGATTGGGCAAGCCGTCAAGAGGAGACTTTTACCTTATTTCCCCTCCCGATAGGAATTTTAAAAATTCCGTCTAAGCGGACGCCTACACAGAAGGAGGAACTCACATACCGAGTTTCCTTTTAGGATATCCTGTAGGGAATTCCAAAAATACAAACTTAGTCGATGTCTACTACAGTGGAGGAACCTTTATACCAAATTTCAACTTCTTACCTCCAGTGGTTTGGGCAGGCACTTTTCCAATTTGTGAGACTGTTTATGGGGAGACTTTTCCCCTTTTTGCCCGTTCCGGTAGGAATTTCCAAAAATCCCGTCTTAGAGCACGTCTATGCCGAATATCAAGAAACCTTGTTTTAGTGGAGATATCCGTGGGGGGAGGAAAAAAAGTAGTTTTTTTGAAATTATATATTATTTTAAATGGTACTTTTTGGAAAAACGAAATTTTTTGGAAAAAGATACTTTGTTTTTACAAAGTACTTTATTTGTACTTTTTTTGGAAAAGGTATTTTTTTTAAAAAAGGTGTTTTTTTTGGAAAAATGTATGTTTTTTGGAAAAAGGTACTTTTTTTGGAAAAGGTACTTCTTTTGGAAAAGGAAAACTTTTTTTTGAAAAAGGTATTTTTTTTGGGAAAAGGTACTTTTTTTTGGAAAAGGTACTTTTTTGAAAAAGGTATTTTTTTGAAAAAATGTATGTTTTTTGGGAAAAGGAACATTTTTTTAGAAAAAGGTACTTTTTTGGGAAAAGGTACTTTTTTTTGGAAAAGGTACTTTTTTTAAAAAAGGTATTTTTTTGTAAAAATGTATGTTTTTTGGGAAAAGGTACTTTTTTTGGAAAAGGTACTTTTTTTTGGAAAAGGTACATTTTTTTAGAAAAAGGTACATTTTTTGGAAAAAGGTACTTTTTTTAAAAAAGGTACTTTTTTCCAAAAAAAAAGTACTTTTTTTGGAAAAAGGTATTTTTTTTGGAAAAAGGTACTTTTTTGGAAAAAGGTACTTTTTTTTGGAAAAAGGTACTTTTTTTGGAAAAGGTACTTTTTTTGAAAAAAGGTACTTTTTTGGAAAAAGGTACTTTTTTGGAAAAAGGTACTTTTTTGGAAAAAGGTACTTTTTTTGGAAAAAGGTACTTTTTTTTGTAAAAAGGTACTTTTTTTTGTAAAAAGGTACTTTTTTTGTAAAAAGGTACTTTTTTTGGAAAAAGGTACTTTTTTTGGAAAAAGGTACTTTTTTTTTGGAAAAAGGTATTTTTTTTGGAAAAAGGTACTTTTTTTGGAAAAAGGTACTTTTTTTTGGAAAAAGGTACTTTTTTTGGAAAAGGTACTTTTTTTGAAAAAAGGTACTTTTTTGGAAAAAGGTACTTTTTTGGAAAAAGGTACTTTTTTTGGAAAAAGGTACTTTTTTTTGTAAAAAGGTACTTTTTTTGTAAAAAGGTACTTTTTTTGTAAAAAGGTACTTTTTTTGTAAAAAGGTACTTTTTTTTAAAAAAGTTACTTTTTTTTGGAAAAAGGAACTTTTTTTGGAAAAAGGAATTTTTTTTGGAAAAAGGTACCTTTTTCCAAAAAAAGTACCTTTTTCCAAAAAAAATACCTTTTTCCAAAAAAAGTACCTTTTTCCAAAAAAAGTACCTTTTTCCAAAAAAAATACCTTTTTCCAAAAAAAGTACCTTTTTCCAAAAAAAGTACCTTTTTCCAAAAAAAGTTCCTTTTTCCAAAAAAAAGTACCTTTTTTAAAAAAAAGTACCTTTTTTCGGAAAAAAGTACCTTTTTCCAAAAAAAGTACCTTTTTCCAAAAAAAGTACCTTTTTCCAAAAAAAGTACCTTTTTCCGAAAAAAGTACCTTTTTCCAAAAAAAGTACCTTTTTCCAAAAAAAATACCTTTTTCCAAAAAAAGTACCTTTTTCCAAAAAAAGTACCTTTTTCCAAAAAAAATTCCTTTTTCCAAAAAAAGTTCCTTTTTCCAAAAAAAAGTACCTTTTTTAAAAAAAAGTACCTTTTTACAAAAAAAGTACCTTTTTACAAAAAAAGTACCTTTTTACAAAAAAAAGTACCTTTTTCCAAAAAAAGTACCTTTTTCCAAAAAAGTACCTTTTTCCAAAAAAGGACCTTTTTTCAAAAAAAGTACCTTTTCCAAAAAAAGTACCTTTTTCCAAAAAAAAGTACCTTTTTCCAAAAAAAGTACCTTTTTCCAAAAAAAATACCTTTTTCCAAAAAAAAAGTACCTTTTTCCAAAAAAAGTACCTTTTTCCAAAAAAAGTACCTTTTTACAAAAAAAGTACCTTTTTACAAAAAAAAGTACCTTTTTACAAAAAAAAGTACCTTTTTCCAAAAAAAGTACCTTTTTCCAAAAAAGTACCTTTTTCCAAAAAAGTACCTTTTTCCAAAAAAGTACCTTTTTTCAAAAAAAGTACCTTTTCCAAAAAAAGTACCTTTTTCCAAAAAAAAGTACCTTTTTCCAAAAAAGTACCTTTTTCCAAAAAAAATACCTTTTTCCAAAAAAAGTACTTTTTTTTTGGAAAAAAGTACCTTTTTTAAAAAAAGTACCTTTTTCCAAAAAATGTACCTTTTTCTAAAAAAATGTACCTTTTCCAAAAAAAAGTACCTTTTCCAAAAAAAGTACCTTTTCCCAAAAAACATACATTTTTACAAAAAAATACCTTTTTTAAAAAAAGTACCTTTTCCAAAAAAAAGTACCTTTTCCCAAAAAAGTACCTTTTTCTAAAAAAATGTTCCTTTTCCCAAAAAACATACATTTTTTCAAAAAAATACCTTTTTCAAAAAAGTACCTTTTCCAAAAAAAAGTACCTTTTCCCAAAAAAAATACCTTTTTCAAAAAAAGTTTTCCTTTTCCAAAAGAAGTACCTTTTCCAAAAAAAGTACCTTTTTCCAAAAAACATACATTTTTCCAAAAAAAACACCTTTTTTAAAAAAAATACCTTTTCCAAAAAAAGTACAAATAAAGTACTTTGTAAAAACAAAGTATCTTTTTCCAAAAAATTTCGTTTTTCCAAAAAGTACCATTTAAAATAATATATAATTTCAAAAAAACTACTTTTTTTCCTCCCCCCACGGATATCTCCACTAAAACAAGGTTTCTTGATATTCGGCATAGACGTGCTCTAAGACGGGATTTTTGGAAATTCCTACCGGAACGGGCAAAAAGGGGAAAAGTCTCCCCATAAACAGTCTCACAAATTGGAAAAGTGCCTGCCCAAACCACTGGAGGTAAGAAGTTGAAATTTGGTATAAAGGTTCCTCCACTGTAGTAGACATCGACTAAGTTTGTATTTTTGGAATTCCCTACAGGATATCCTAAAAGGAAACTCGGTATGTGAGTTCCTCCTTCTGTGTAGGCGTCCGCTTAGACGGAATTTTTAAAATTCCTATCGGGAGGGGAAATAAGGTAAAAGTCTCCTCTTGACGGCTTGCCCAATCCCTTTTGGCCAACCTAAAATTTTAAATATGTATTCCTTGGAGTAGGACTAACTCACCGGCAACGTAATTTTTCTATTTTGGAACAGGAACATAGTAAAAATGGTGGTTGAAAGGGAAAAATGTCCCCACTAACGGCCTACACAAACCGCTTAGGCAATGCAGTTGAAATTTGGTATGAATGTTCCTCATCCATCGCAGATAGCCGCGAAGATGGAATTTTTGTAAATTCCTAAAGGGAGGGGCAAAAAGAAGAAAAGCCTCACCTGGGGGGCCGGTAAAAACCCCTTCGGCTAGAAACCTGAAGCTTAAAATGTGGGTCCCTGGAGTGAGGGCTAACTTATTAGAAAGATACTTTTTTGAATTTTGGACAGGGTCGTTATAAAATGGGGGCTCAAAAAGGGAAAGTTGCCCCTTAACGACCTGTCCAAACTGCTGGAACTAGAAAGCTGAAATTCGGTACTTAGGTTCCTCTCAGCCTGCTCAAACTGCTGGAACTAGGAAGCTGGAATTCCCTGTCGATGGATTTTCGGAAATTCCTACCGAGAGGGGCACAAATAGTAAAAGTTGGCTAGAAACCTGAAATGTAAAACATATGTTACTTGGAGTATGTGCTCACTTACCGGGAAGGTGCTTTTTGGACATTGCAAAAATGGGGATTAATGAAGCGAAAAGTGCCGCTTAAAGGCCTGCCCAAACCGCTGGAGGTAGGAAGTTGAAATTTGGTATTAAAGTTCCTCCTCTATTGTAGACATCCGCTAAGATGAGATTTTTGGAAATTTCTACAGGTAGGGTCAAAAACAGGAAAAGTCTCCCCCTTAACGGCCTGGCCAAACTGCCGGAACAAGGGATCTTAAATTGGGTTCCTTCTCCAACGTTGACGTCCCCTAAGATGGTATTTTTGGAAATTCATACCGGGAGGGGTAAAAAGGGAAAAAACTTCCCCTTTGACGGCCTGGCCAAACTGCTGGATATAGGGACCTAAAGTTATGTATGTAGTAGGTTCCTCCTCCAACGCAGACGTCCTCTAAGACGGAATTTTTGGAAATTCCTACCGGGAGGGGTAAAAACGGAATAATTCTCCCCCTTGATGGCCTAACCGAACCCTTCGGCTAGAAACCTGTAATATATAATATGTTTTCCTTGGACTATGGGCTAACTTATCGACAAGGCATTTCTAGGACTTTGGACAGGAACGTGGTAAAAATGGTGGTTCAAAAGGGGAAAATTGCCCCCCCCCCCTTAACGTCTGCGTCTTTAGCTAGAAACCTAAAACTTAAAGAACAAGTGTATATGAAACACTAAAATTAAGAAACTAAATAGGAAACGAGTGGAATTGAAACACTACACAAGTGGAATGAAATGGATATAAACGTTGAACGAGTGGAATTGAAATTATAGACAATGGAAATGGATTGGAAGAGGGAATTACCTGTTCAAACACTATCAACGGAATATGAAACTTATGTAGCATTGAAACATACTTTCCAAAAAGTTAAAAAAAATTTCTGAAAGAGAAAAAACCTTAGAAAAGGAATGGAACTTATATATTCCGATATTTAAACTTCATGTAACGAAGCACCGGTGGAAGAAACCGACGCAGTAAATTTTCCAACTGAATTTGTGAATTTACTTGAATTGCCAGGTCTACCTTTACATAAACTGGAATTAAAAAAAACTTTAAGACACGCTAACAACGTAGCTTTGCCCGCTATTTTTAATATTATAAAATGCTTTCCAACCCTGCTTTACGTTATTTATTTTCATTCAAAACACAAATGAACAAAACTACTTACGGGTCTATCTACCTAAGTTCGCACTTTACCAAATTATCTTAACATACACACGTATATTGCAATTTATTATGGATTCATTACTAACAATCCACTTTCATGAGAAAAAGTGATCAAATATTTATTTATTTTAAACCCATTGTTGTGCAGAATTATTTATTTGTGGTGGCTGGGTGAAGGCTTTTATTATAAAAACTGTACTTTAAATAAAAAAACGAATTTAATAAAAATTGTGGGAGGGCGCAGCCCCTCCCTTAACCTTGAAGGCACGCTAACAACGTAGCGAGCTGCGCCCGCTAGATTTCAATATATTTAAAGCTGCAGCAGGAGTAACAGCATCGCTACTGGTAACTAAATTTGCTAGATGGCGTACATCTCGATCGCTAATTTCGGACGATCGCCTTTGTTTGTGGGAACACTTACACCACTTTTTTTTAATCTTTGGACAAAGTTTGTTTCCAAATGGAATTTCTTCGCCACTTGTCTGATGCTTTCGCCATTGCGCAAAGAATTTAAAATGTCCTCTTTTTTTTGGTTGTTCATGTCTACTGAACCACTTACTATAATTAAATTACACTATGGAACATTTTTGGGATTATTGTCTGGGGGGTGAGAAATTCCAAGTCAGGGTGATGGTACTAGGTCAGTATAGTAAAACCCTCAAAGGGTTTGGCGTTCGTATGTGTCATTTTTTTTTATGACCTTTTAAATTTTTTCCTTATCTTGATGTTTTTTCGCTTAGTTGTAACTCGAGAACCACTTGTCCGATTTTGATGAAACAAATTTAGAAAAATTTAGAATTACAATTTCTTTAATCCGTTCATATAACATTTTTCTTTATAATCAACAGTTTTGCTGGTAAAAATAAATTTGTGGAGAAAAAAAAATATTTTTTGCCTAAAAATTAAAATTTTTTATGAATTTAAAAAAAAAAAATTTTAATTTTTAGGCCAAACAATATTTTTTTTTCTCCACAAATTTATTTTTACCGGCAAAACTGTTGATTATAAAGAAAAATGTTATATGAACGGATTAAAGAAATTGTAATTCTAAATTTTTCTAAATTTGTTTCATCAAAATCGGACAAGTGGTTCTCGAGTTACAACTAAGCGAAAAAACATCAAGATAAGGAAAAAATTTAAAAGGTCATAAAAAAAAATGACACATACGAACGCCAAACCCTTTGAGGGTTTTACTATACTGACCTAGTACCATCGCCCTGACTTGGAATTTCTCACCCCCCAGATTGGCTGTTGTACTGTGTTATCATAATAATAGCATTGCACTATGTAAAATAAAAAAATAACGGCAATTAAAACAATTGAGTAGTGATTGCAAAACTGTATCATTTTGATTTATTTTGCATTATGCCTTCGTGTATTTGTTGTTGTGATTAGATCTTAATAAAACCTGTTTGAAAGAGAGAAGACACTTGTACAAACATAATATAAAATATTTGATTGCATTTGAGTAAAATTTATAGAAATTATAGGTTGTTAAAATAATAGTTGTTGGTTTCTGATACAGTTATGCTCCTTAGTGTATGTATAATAGGATTAGGGAAGAGGTTATTGATATAACCTTGGTATCGAATACTGACTCTGTTGGAGTTCAAGGCTGGAAAGTTTCACACGAATGTTCATTCTCTGTATTCTGTTCAGCATTGATCTTTCTTTTGGGGAAATGATTCCATATAGGAATCCTAGTAAGACAAACTGGGATAAATTTCGTAATCTTGTCCAGACCAGTCGTCTATTGACGAACAATCAAAAAAAAAAAACAGGGAAGCGTTCCTGAACTCGTGTCCTGAGCGCTTGCCACCAAGGAAAATTCACCAACCATGGTGGACTCCGGGGCTTAAGACACTTAGGATGAAGACCAGAAAACTTTTCAATACGGCGAATGGGGAGGACAGACCTGAGGACTGAGAGCAGTATCGTCTCAGTTTTAATATAGATTCCGTGGGGAATTAGAGTGCACTACGGAAGCAGGGATGCTTCGTAAGGTTTTTTCTAAGGCACCCAGTTCACCAAGATCCCTTATGAGGCCTGAAAGTACTTTCACGGAAAGCAGTCGGGAGACTATTGAGCTCCTGCTTCAAACTCACTACCTCGGTTGTAGTGATGAGATGATGTACAATGTACCGTTGGACTCACTCTCATCGACTGCAATTCAGATAGGTGACCAGATCTTGTCAATGTTAGATGAACGCAAAATCGTTTGGGCGATACGGTCTTTCAAGCACTACCAATCAGAAGGGCCGGATGGTATCTTCCCTGCACTTTTGCGGAAACCCCTGGACAATTATCATGCATATTTTTACTAGCAGTCTGGCAACGGGGTATAAACCCTCTGGATGGAGGGAGGCTAGAGGTCCTCCCCGAAAGTAGGGAGGATAATCCACAGCACCGCTATAGGCCTATTAGTCTCTCGTCGTTTTTATTGAAAACGCTGGAGAGACTGGTAGATGTTCATGTGAGGAGCATCCTCTCTGCGGACAATTTCAGCAGATCCAAACACACATACCTTGAGGTGAGGTCTGTGGCTCTGAGTGAGGTTGTCGGCACAATTGAGGATGCTCGTCCCGACCTTTCTGCATGTGGAAGGAGCTTTTAACAACGTGACTATGTCGTCGATCATTGGTGCCTTGGTGAGTATTGGCACTGACCCGCAGATAACTCTGTGGATGGGCAATATGCTCAGGAGCAGGGCCATAAACTCGAACATAGACGATGATTGGGCGCGGAAAATGGTCACAAGGGGCACTCGACAAAGGGGGGTCATTCCTCCTCTTCTGTGGAATGGAATACTCGACGCGTTGGAGAGAATGGGGACGAAATTTATGGCATACGCCGACGACGTTGTGCTACTGATCAGGGGGAAATTTATTCAGACAGTCAGTGATCTCATGGAGTCGGCGCTTACGATGCTATCCAGGTGGGCAAGGGAGAATGGTCTGGGAGTCAATCCAGATAAAACCGAGCTTGTTTTGTTCACAAGGAAGTACAAACCGGAGAGGATTAATCTCCCTGGATTGGAGGGAGCTACTCTTCAACTCTCGGGTGTCATTCTAGACTCTATACTTTCCTGGAAGAGGAATACTGAGGAGAGAATGAGGAAAGCCGTATGTGCTTTCTGTACCTGTAGGACGACCTTTGGTAAGATTTGGGGTCTACAGCCTTATATCACCTACTGGATGTACGCTGCGATTATCAGACCAATCTTGACCTACGAGGTACTGGTGTGGTGGAGAGCGGTAGACACGGGGTCATTTCCCTAGACTATAGCAAGAGCGTAACAACTGGCTTGTTTGGGTATCACGGGGGCGGCACGTTCTACAACGCAGGCAAGGCTGGAGGTAATGTTTGGCATTTCAGCACTGTATATTTATATCAGGGGCACGGCTGCAAAGCCAGCTATCAGATTAAGGGGGTTAAATACTGTAACAACAGAATTTTATGGGGCATATTTTAACGGTTGTCAAAAATTCAAATAACAATATTTTTACTATATTATTTTTTTTATTTAAAATATATATTATTGCAATATTTCTAAAAAATATTATTTTTAAATTTCTTCAACCAAAATCGCCAGGGTTGCCACTTCATTATTAGCCTTTTTTAAAAAAGGCAAAATCGGCTGCCACTATACAGCGTTCATTAATTATCTGAAAATAAAATTGTAAAGTGGTTCTTAATACCAGATAAATTATCTAGTCCTTATCGTGGCCCGATTTTTATTTTTTTAACAAAGTTGCCACACAAACTTGAAAATTCCAAAAAAGTCAAGAAAATACAACTTTACTTGGAAATATAAAATTTATTTGACTGAAATTCAAAAAAATGGCCACGATAAGGACTGCAGTTTTTTGTTGACTACGAAAGAAAAAACCCGGATCAAAATCGGGTAACCCACCTTGTCTGTACAGTGGCAGCCAATTTTGAACTCATGGTTGTGAGAAAAACGCATTTGAAGTTTAAAATTCATTTTACGCTAAGAAAATAGAAAAATTTTAAAAAACCGTCTATGAACAAAATTCATACCTCGCAGTTTTTTACATGTGTACCAAATTTGGGAAGAGTCGGTTAAAGAGTATTGTTTATATTAAACCTAATAATTTTAAAAACGATGGTTATATGCTACATTATGCTACTCATATTATTTTGTAAAAATGCTATAATTTTGTACATTTTTTAATTTATTTCATATTTTTTCCCCATTTTTATATATATTTTTATATATAAAAAGGTACTTTTTTTGTAAAAAGGTACTTTTTTTTAAAAAAGGTACTTTTTTTTGGAAAAAGGAACTTTTTTTGGAAAAAGGAATTTTTTTTGGAAAAAGGTACTTTTTTTGGAAAAAGGTACTTTTTTTGGAAAAAGGTATTTTTTTTGGAAAAAGGTACTTTTTTTGGAAAAAGGTACTTTTTTCGGAAAAAGGTACTTTTTTTGGAAAAAGGTACTTTTTTTGGAAAAAGGTACTTTTTTTGGAAAAAGGTACTTTTTTTTGGAAAAAGGTACTTTTTTTGGAAAAAGGTTGTTTTTTTGGGAAAAGGTACTTTTTTTGTCCCCTTTTTGCCCCTCCCGATAAGAATTTCCAAAAATGCCGTCTCAACGGACGTCTACACTGGTCCAGCAGTTTGGGCAGGCCGTCAAGGGGGAGACTTTTTCCCCTTTTTGCCCGTCCCTGTAAAAATTTCCAAAACTCCCGTCTTGGTTGATGTCTACGATAGTGGAGGAACCTTTATACCAAATTTCAACTTCCTACCTCCAGCGGTTTGGGCAGGACGTCAAGGGGGGCCTTTTTCCCCTTTTTAACCCCCATTTTTACAACGTCCCTGTCCAAAATTCTAGAAAGTACTTTCCAGAAAATTTAGCCCCTACTCCAAGGAACACATATCTTAAATTTCAGCTTTCTAGCCAAAGGGGTTTTGGCAGGCCGTCAAGGGGGACACTTTCCCCCTTTTTGCCCGTTCCGGTAGGAATTTCGAAAAATCCCATCTTAGCGGACGTCTACCCCGAAAGAGGAACCTACATACCAAATTTCAACTTCCTAGCTTCAGCGGTTTGGGCTGGGCGATGTTAAGTCAGTCAGTCAGTCGTTCAGTCACGTTATTCTTTTATATATAGAGATTGACGCTAGTAAGTGGACAGCTCGTCGAGCTTTGCAAAAAATAGGTGTTAAGGCAGCAGAAAAGAAAAAGAAACCTATGCTGACCAACCGACATGTGCGGTTACGGAAGGATTTAGTTGCAGCGCACGAGCACTGGAGTGTCGCTGATTGGGATACGGTATGTTATTCAACATATGTGTGTATTACTACTTATACTAACAAATATTAAATAATTTAAAGGTTATTTGGTCTGATGAGACTAAAATTAATCGTTTTCAATCCGATGGGCGTGCATGGTATTGGACTAAGGACCCTGATACAATCCAACCAAATCAGGTACGCCAAACCGTCAAACACGGTGGTGGCTCCATCATGGTTTGGGGTTGTATATCCAAAGATGGAGTGGGACCCTTGGTGCGCATCGATGGAATTATGCGGAAGGAACAATATTTGTCCATCCTGCAACAAAATGTTCCTGATGTAGTGGAAAAAATGGGTCTTGCTGCTGAAAAAGTCATTTTTCAGCAAGACAATGACCCCAAACACACCGCACATGTAGTGAAAGACTGGCTGAAAGAGCTAAAATTTGGTGTGATGACGTGGCCTCCACAATCTCCGGATATGAATCCAATCGAGAATTTATGGAGTCACGTCAAATCGCAGATTACAAAATATGCCAGTCCTCCAAAAGGCGTGGGAGCGGACGAAGGAAGTCTGGGAGGCAATTCCTCCAGAATTTGTGCAGAGGTACACACAAACTCTACCTAATCGTATCCAGGAGCTTAAGAAGGCAAAGGGTTACTGGACCAGTTATTAAATACATATTATTGTTTTAAAAATATAAAAATAAATAGTGAGTTAAAAACTGTATCATTTTGATTTATTTTGAATTATGCTCTTGTGTATTTGTTGTTGTGATCAGATCTTCATAAAACCTGTTTGAAAGAGAGAAGACACTTGTACAAACATAATATAAAAAATTTTATTGAATTTGAGCGAAATTATAGGTTGTTAAAGTGATAGTTGTTGGTTTCTGATACACTTATGCTCCTCAGTGTATAATCAAATTAGTGGACAGTAGGTAATCAAACAGTGACTGACCTCAGTTATTGATATCAGTGCTTCTCCATAGAAAGCGATGAGCATTGGCATTACCACCGATCCCCAAATCATGGCCCTTGGTCATGCCCAGCTCGACCAGAGTACGGAATGTATGTGGTGGAGGGTCGTCTTCTTCATACGGGCCATACATCGAGGCAAGCAACAGAGTGGGAATGCCCTACCGCTCAAGTGCCGCCACCGTTAGGTCTCCATTACTGTTATGAGACATAAGAAAGAGATCAATGACGTCCTTGTATAATATACAGCTTCTAATCTTACCTTCACATAGAGGAGCGGAGGCATAAATTTGCGTAACCCAAGTCCCCGAACCCTGTTCTCCCTCTCCATGAAACGCAGCAATTCAACGGTCGCTACCTCGCAGTGATGCAGATTTATCTGCACCACCTTGATGCATCTAGGACGCATTACTCAAGATGGTTCAACCCAAACTTCACCGATCCTTTGGAGAGGCACAGGAGGCGCAAAGACTCCGAGCGGACTTTTAGCCAGGGGTTCTTTCCGTCTCCTTTGTCTCTCTCTCGTCCCCTGATAATTCTCTAATCTGAACCAAGTCCTTTATTCTAAGCATTAGAATTACACGGTTTGCATTTAACTTTTGTGAAAATTTTGGGTTTAAGTAACCCATAGTGAAATTATTGTCAAGCACCACAAAAGAAGAAGGAAAAAATCAAACATTTCCTTAAGAGTTTATGAGAAAAATAAGCAAAGTTTTTATTTGATTTCTTGCTCTTCTTCGTTATTGTTGTTTTGCTGGTACTTTGCTTTTCGTACTTGTACATGATTGTCAAAAGAACTTTGAACTTTTTTTAAGTAAAACATACATAAATGACCAGTCAACTTTAACAAGAGGGGGAAATACTAAGAATGATAAAAAAAGAGGTAACAACAAATATCATGCCATTTTAACAGCTTAAAGTTTAAAGCAACAATAAAAGGACACTAGAGAGTTCAACAAAAAAATGTTCAACATTTATAACTGCAGGAGTATTAGAGTAGTATGGAGTAGCAGACAAAAACAACAACTACGACTAAAACTTCCAGGCAAACAACAAAAACCATTTAGAATCGAAAACAAAAACTTAGGATTTATTTGTATTCGCATGTGAATGTACGAGTACATGTAGTATGCATGTATATGGGAATATAGATGTTTGAATGTACATAAGCAAATGTTGCATATGTTCTTTCAAACACCTGCAGCAATTTCAAAATTGCACCAATAGACAAACTACAAAGTGAAATGAAGCAAATATTTTTCGATGGGTTACGTGTGAATGTATATGTAAATGTGTATGTATTCTCTCATTTGACTGGCTAGGTAAGCAGTCTTGTCAAACCGAAATTTTTTCTGGATTGCGGCTAAACGTACTCTTTTATATGTTTTTAGTAATAATTGAAATAATAGGGAGGAAGAAAATTTGATTCGTATTTTAACCAATATACTCAAATTATAAAAACTTTTTTAAAATTCCTTTTCATTTCGATAAGTAAGTAAAAATTTACTGGTTTCAAAAAAAACAATACTACACCCAGAAAGCAGTCTCAGTTGTGGCCACCGAATTTGTTGCCAATCGGATTCGTGCGGTTATGACAACTATCTCTATATTAAATTATATTTTTCGTCGTGAAAGCCATTATTCGGTTGCCTAATTCAATATTATGTTCCACAAAATTTTATTGAAATAAAAAACTTTTTTTTGAATTTTCTGGTATTGAACCCGGCCATTCGAGTTAATAGTTCACACTATTACCCACTGCACCACAACTACTTTTAATTTTCTTAGCCATATTTACTGTTTATACATATGAATATTTCATTTTAATTTAAAAAAAAAACATCTAAATTTTTGTCTTTTCCGGGATTCGAACTCGGAAATCCGGCATACTAAGCCAACTCTATACCGACTACACCACAAACATTTATTAATTTTGAAGTCTAATTTTGAATTTATATGTTTTGCTTGGAAAACAAATATAGTAAAAAATTCGTTTACCAATACCAATTAATTAATAGTTGTGTGTGTTATCAATACATTCCACAATTCGGTTGGTTCTACAGAAACTCGACTTTAAGTTCATATTTGATTAGGATACCCGTATTTGTATTTACCACTTTCGAATATTGAAATTTTTTTAATAAAGGCTATAGATAACAAAAATTTTCTTGTATATTCACTAAATAAATGGCTGCTTCTACTGCATAGAATTACTAAACTGATACTAATTTTAAAATTGATTGGAGATACCAATAATTTGTTAAAAGGATTGTTTTTTAGTTCATTTTCCCTATTTTTAATACCTAGTAAAATATTTTTGGTATAGTATTCAACTATAGGCAACTGCAAATAAAATAACGTCCTGGCAAATTCATTTTAATGGTTTTGATCGAATTCCAACCAATCTTTTTCCTGGGTGTATGTTAAAAATTGGCTGATTTCCACCAAATTTTCAAAATAAATATTTTAGTATTACAAAATCCCACTCAGACTAGCCATAGATTTTTTTGCTTATCATACAGAAGAATACCATGAAAATCCTTTATTTTATCCCCTAAATTCATAAACGCTTTGTAAAATTATAGGAGGTTTATTGAACAAATTTTGTATGAAAATGACGTTTTGTAAACCTGCTATAACTTTACAAAGCATTTATGAATTGAGGGGTTTATTTTTGTTGAGTATTACGACCCAAGATTTGGACACAACTGTTATCAAATGTTCAAAAGTAACAATCAAGCAACTATAAGTAAAAGTTGTTTTGTATTGTACTTGTAAATAGTTTGGTGCAATTGCAACAAAAACTGCAATAACAAAAACTATAACAAAAACTAGACGTGCAAACACAACAAACAATGTACCGGAAATTCATTCGAATGTTGGCTGTTTCCGTTTTCCTTCTAATGACCGGAAACTATTTTTACAACCTCTGATCTCTTTGGTTTTTTTTTTTGTTTTCTATAAAAACTTTAATACAACCTTGATTCTTTGGAGTAAGCGAGCTAGAAATAGAGATAGAAAGAAGGTGGTCTTTCAAAAGCTAGTATGCCTTTAAGTGTCAATACACTAAAAGCATGAAACGGTAAATGTCTATATTTTGACCTATTTTTCAAACATTCAATTTACAATTACAACTTGTATAATGTTGATGTATTCGTTACAAATGCTTCTAATTTATCGATACAGTTATTGTAATAAATGTTCATTTTGCATGTAAAATTTTTGAATTTACTGTTATTATTTTGGATTTTAGGGGGAGCAATAATCTGAAAATTAAGTTTGTTAACCTTTAGACATGATTTACGTTTATCAAATCATTGATGTGCACGTTTATATCTTGATTAGTGTTAAACGACAAATGTCACGTACTCAAATGCCACATTTTTATCAGCTATATATATAAACTCATCAAAATAATTGTGATAAATTGGTGACTGTTTAAATTTTTAATTAAGGCATGAATACACTACTTTAAATATTACTATAGCCCCATTTAGATTATCACATGTCAGAAATGTGTTGTATAACGAAAATGTATAATAGTGTGAACATAGTTCGTTACACACATGTCAAAATGGCTGCACATATTTTAGAAAGCGGTCACACTTTTTTGACAAGATTTATTTTTTGAAATCTATACTAACATAATAAAGAGGTAATGCGTGTATGTTTGTTTGTTTTTAGGAGGTAATCTCTGTAACTACTAATCTGATTTCAAAAATATTTGTTCCAGTATTTAGAATGGTCCTTAACCCTTTCAACCCCAAAGTTGCCTACAAGCCACTTCGTTGTTATGTGCCTATAATTCTCGTTATATTTATTTTTTTTATAACGAATTTTTTTACTCAGTATCAGTGCAGGTCCACAATGCCTGTGTATAAATTTCATATAGCAGGCTTTGATAGTGTTCATTTGCGAGCTGTTTTTCATAGTGTTCATATCAATTTTTTCTCACAGCAAATTTTAGGGAAAAATAAATTTTTTGTTTAAATTAATCTCAAAAATTCTGTGATGAAATAAATTCGAAAAATCCAAAAATTTTTATGTAGAGTTTAGTATTAGAAAAAATATAAAATTTAAATTTTTAAAAAATCTTAACCCGTTTGCGACCAATAGTATTTTAATGTTTGAACTTTAATTCCAAATATCTCCGTTAGGGGGTGCTGCAAAGCCATAAAAGTAATAAAAAATATTTATTTGGTGTAGATCTATATTTACCCGAAGTTTGGTCGGAAAATTCCCAGCAATTCAAAGTTGGGGTCGAAAGGGTTAAGGATGGACATAGGCTTTATATCATTCCATTAAAATAATTAATAAAAAAGTTATGAGCAATAATGTAAAAATATCCCCAAAACTAGGCCTAAGGCATGCTAACAACGTAGCGGGCTTTGCCCGCTTGTATTTCATAGAGTTACCACTTGTCTTAACACAAGTGTTGTTTCACAAATAAATGTAAACAAAAATTAAAAACAACTATTGGTTAAACAAAATAATAATAGAAGAAAAAATACTGTTGTAATTTATTTGTTGTGTGTGTCGATAACAGTCTGAACACTGAAAAGGTTTTCTTTTATACTTTTTTGACAACCAGACAATGTCATGTGTGAAGAAAAATAAAAGCACTTGTGTGATAATGTGAACGGGGCTTAATCAAGATTTCAAAAATCAACCAAATAGAACATATTATATACAACTTTTTTCTGATTGGTTGTTTTTCAAAAGATTATCAGTACTGATGAATACGTAACTCTAATATATTGTAATATATGAAACCCGAGATCCTAACAAATTTTGTAGTAAATGGAAAAAAGAAAATACCTATTACGGAGTTACGATTTAATTTTAAACGGTTTTCTTTGTGAAAAATTAATGCAGTTCGTGACCATCCCCATTACACTACCAAACAAATTTAAATTTTTGGAAGGACCTTTACAATTTATCCTTTTCGTCCAACTTGGGTGCCAGAACACAAATCTGGCAAGATTTGAAATTTTACGGCCAATTTGTTTTTAAAATGAACAACGTTTTCAATTTTAATATTTTCAAAACTGAATATGCATGCTCAAAAATCGCCCTGCTTGAAACTTATTTCCTGGTAACGTATATATATATTTGGAAAAACTGTTAACATATATCTGGCGTGTTTCTAATATAATATTGGGTGTATAACTTTAAAATGCGGGAATTTTGGCAATATTTGGACGTTTATTGTGAAACAGTGGTATAATAAAATTTTTAAAAATATTGGCCATAGTTAGCTATGACCTTTTCCCATCTTTTTGACAACATATGGATTCCGCGCCAAAACAACTGCTAATTTTTTGAGGCGAAGAACGAATCAAGCCAATTTCAGATACCGTCCCAGTGTAGAAACGGTAATGACATATCATTACTTTTTGGAGTACCAGTAATGACACCCACTTACCTTCTGCATTATTTTAAAACATATAATAATGAGTTACTGATAATGACTTATTTTTATCATTATTTCAAATAGAAAATAATTTTTTAGATTTTTTTGAAAATTTTTTGAAATCTATTTTTAGACTCAATATTTTTTAACCCTCGAAGTGGCACATATTTTGAGCCCTTAGTTCTGGCACATGGTGTCTGGCCAGACCCCTATACATTTACATGCATTTGTATGGAAATAAGGGCTGTTTGCCGTTAAATTTTTTACTAAGATAGGAAAATATTTGTTATATTTTGTGTTTCTATTTCTTTTTACTATGTTATTAGCTACCTGAGGAAGAAAAAATAGACCTGAAAAAATCTTTGGAATGAAAAGGGCAACAATTTTTTTGTTCTATATATATTTCTCTTTATTATGGGTAAAGTAATAAATGTTTATGACAAAATAGAAAATTATTATGAAGAATACATTGATTTTTTTATTCAGAATTTTGCGGAAGGCAACAAAAACATAATCTACTTTTGAATGTTGCTGACAAACAGGATTGTTGCATTTGCAGTAAAAAAAGCGTGTCTTACGGCGTATTTTGTTACCTTGTTGCAGGCAAATTCTGCAATCTTTTTTGGCAGCTAATGTGTCTGGACCACTGCGTGAAGCCACATTAAGGTTTGCTATATTGAGAGGTCTCCCAAAGAACGCTTCAAATGCTATACGAGTTGTTGGTTGAGCCACAATGTGCGGATTATTGATACGCTTTTCAACGTTGGCCAGTACCAATTGCTTTGCAAGTTTATATAAAAATATGCGTCTTCTTTCTTTTCTTGTATTTTCATCATTTAGCTTACATATAATGTAACTTGCCAATGCCATCACATCAATCATGTTGCAGAAAAACGCGTATGTCCAGCGTCTGGTTGACCGTTTTGTTGTGTAATGAGTTAGCATTTGATCCATCGTATCGACTCCGGCTTTAGTTGAGTTATAAAATAAAATTGCTTCCGGTTTCATGGCTACGCCTTCAACATGTTTCGTGTAATGCACGGTTGAAATTAAATTAAATTGACTGCCTTATTTTTTTTGGGCACGTAGCTGCAAAGTGCAACAATATTTTCATGAAAACCAACCACACTTGAAAGAATTGGTCGTCTGGTGCTCTTCATAACTTCCTTAGGAAGACATCTTTTGTTTGCTCGAATGGTGCCAACAAATGCCAGTCCCATAGCAGCAAGTCGTTTAGCGCCGTTCAATGAGGTGAAAAAATTATCAGAAATAATTGTTCTGCCGCTGTTTGCGTAACAATTTGCGAAATACATTAGAATGTTTTCACCTTGATTTATCTCCCGATTGTCTCCTTCCTTTCCAGTGTATAGTTTTCCTTTCAATGGAAATTTAGTCTTAGCATCGCATGCCCACCAAACTTTGATCCCATACCTTGCAGGTTTTGATGGGATATATTGGGTGAACTTTGTGCGCCCACGATACGGAAACAACTGCTCATCGATGGTGATATTTTCATAAGGTTCATAATAATTTTGCAGATTTTCATTGAGAAAATTCCAAAGGTCCCGGATAGGAGCTGCTTTATATGTTTGCTGTCGGAATGCCCGCGTACGACTATTATCGAAACGAATATATCTGGACAGAGTAATGATTCGTTTGTGCGACATAGCCGCACGGAATATGGGCAGCGAATCAGAACGCCACAATATACTGGAGTCTTGCATATTATTATGGCTGAGACCAGAAGCCAACAAAATCCCAATGAATGCATCTAGCTCAGAGCTTGTCAAATCAATACATTTTCTTTGGGTAGACTCTGGATGTTCTTCATTCCATTTTCTAATTGATTCTCGCCCATGCCGATTTGTTTCACTAATGATGACGAACGTAATATTGGTTGAGAAAAATAGCTTGAATACCACAACTGGATTGGTGAGCCTTGTTTTTGTTCCAGATTGAAAACGCATGATATTATGCTGGCGCAAACGAGATGCAGGGGGTTCAGTTTCTTTCCATTTAGTACCGTCTTTACCATAAAAACAGCCTGAGTCGACTTCATTTGCTGCTTCAGCATCATTTCCACTTTCTTCTTCTTCATCTACGTCTTCATCACTATCATAAAGTTCGTTAGGTTCAATTTCCAAATCATTTTCTATGTCTGATGCATCATCTTCTGGCACATAATCAGCAGTGTCGTCACCATCAAAAACATCATCATTTTCATCAGCTTCTACCTGACTTTGAAAATCACGCACTAATGCCTCTGACAATTGGGGTTGCAAATTCGCGCTACGCAAGCGTGTATTATAAATAAATTCCAGTTCATCAGCCATAATATACTAACAACGCAACAAATCTACCTGCGTAAAATTATTCACAAGTTCAAAATTACCGCACAAAAACTAGATTACTTCTTCACTGTTCAACGTTCAATGAATAACTAACTCACAAACAAAATCAGAAGAAAGAAAGAAGCATAAAAGAATAAAGTAAATACAAATTTCCAACTCGTGCCATGTGCTTTGCCTATTCGTTCATACAAAATGCATAGGGGTCTGGCCAGACACCATGTACCAAAAGTAAGGTGAAGATGAAAATGAAATATGTCTGGCCAGAACCATGTGCCACTTCGAGGGTTAAACACTGGTAAGGATATATGTAACCACATATTTTTTGATTTTTTGTATGTTGGCGAGTTAGCTTACTTGTGTGCAGCAGGTCAATTATGTTTTTATCTATTAAATATTACATGTCGATATAGCTCAGATGGTAGAGCTGTTGAATGGCAATCTGTAGACCCAGGTTCGATTCCCGCACCAGCAAATTTTATTAAAAAAAAAAAAATACAATAAAAAATATTTTTTTTTTATAAATTTATTTTTTTGAAAATCTATTTTTAGACCCATTATTTTTGTCAGTACTGGTAAGCACATAGGTAACGATATATTTTTTGATTTTTCGTATGCTGGTGTGTAACGACAACTCATTATTTTTCGCGACATCGCCATATAAAGGTAATAAGAAATGTAATAACAAAAGTAACTAGTTACCATTACCAAGTATGTAGTTACGTAACCACATATCTGGTAATGATTTTCTACACTGGGGTATTATGAAGTGAAGTATGAGAGCGTTATGCATCGATTGAAACAAACGGTGGTCGAACGGTGCAAGGTCTGGACTATAAAACTGGTGATGCAAAACTTCTAAATAGTCTTGCAACATGTGACCGAGCGTTGTCATGATGAAATATTACGACGTCACGTCTGGTCGCATATTCAAGGCGTTTTTCGGCCAATGCTCACTTCAAACGAATTAATTGGAAGTCATAAGCCACGAATATTCGGCTTTGGCGTTGATTTGGGTGGTTGGCCGGACTTCGCAGACGATTTCTTGCGCTTCGGGTTGTTGTAATGGATCCATTTTTCATCGCCAGTAATAATGTGATGCAAAAATTACTTCTTTTTATTGCGTTCAAGCATCATTTTGGACATGCAAAATAGTCATTTAGAGTCTCTCGGCTTCAACTCGTGTGGTTCCAAATTTTCTTGATTTTGGATGAATCCTGCTGCTTGCGAACGTTTTGAAATTTCCGCATTAGTATCTCCCAATGATTTTGCAAGTTCTTCTTGAGTCTGAAAGCAATCTTCATCAAGAAATGCATACAATTCATCATATTCGAACTTTTTTTCTAACCCGCGCGGTCTTTGTCTTAAAGTCACAATCACCACTTCCGAACTGCACAAACCATCTCTCTCACGTTGAAATCGATGGAACATATTCAGGATAAGCTTCGGTAAGCAATCGATGTGCTTTAGTTGCAATTTTTTTTTTAAATTGAATAAGTAAAGCAAAACTTCTCGCAAATGATGCATTGTTGGCACAAAATTCGACATATTCTAAGCAAAAAAGCGTTGTTGTTTACACTATTTCGTTCAATGACTAAGTGAGAATAAAGTGAGAATTTATCCTCCAAAATTCCATATAAGTTATTAAAGACACAAGCCATGTGTAAAAGATAAGCCATCTGTTGTAAATCCCGCATTTTTAAGTTATACGCTAAATACCACCCCTAATAAAAGTGATTTTTATATAATCATTTAATATTTTATACAATTATATCTCGTCGAGTATTGTGAAATATATAATTTTATATGATTATATCAAAATATATTTAGTAATATAAAATTATATTAACCAGATCCACCATTTTCCGGATCAAATGACATATGGGTTAATATAATTAAATATAAAAATAATTATTAGACCCGAAAAATGGTGGATCTGGTTAATATAATTTAATATTTTCATATCATCATACAAAATTATACTTATGACAATACTCAACAATATATAATTCTATAAGATCATAAATTGTTATATAGAAAATATTTTTACTCGGAACTATACAAGTTTAGTGACTCCATTTCGTGTTGATTTAGATCTGAAGGAAAAAAATTGTGAGTGAATAAATTAAGCGAATGAAAAACTCTTGCAAATTTCAAGTAAATTTTTTCTTATTTTCATATGGCCATTAGTTCCAAAGATGAAGAACTCAGAACCTTAAACATTGCATGCCATAGTTTTGAAGTGTGGACTACCTAACTCTACCAATTATTTCACTCAGTTCAAAAAACTTGAGAAAAAATCAGTTTCAATGGATCTGGAAAGTTTTTGAAATTGCAAACACAATTGTATTTATACATTTCACCTTAATTCTAACAGGGCTCCTAAATTTATATAAACCATGGAAATAATTTAAGCCACAGTATTTAAATACAGAATTTCAATCCGAGATTGGCATGTTCTAAAATTCATTTTAGTCAAAGGCGTCATTTGATCGAAAGGGAAATACGTATGAGCTTTTCGTTCTCACACAAAACCGTACTTTCACAATGTATATAATTCAATTATATCTCGAATGAATAAATTAAAACCAAAAAATGAATGTAAAAACTTGAAATGAGAAGCATTTAATTTACAATTATGGGGTTTATCATGAATAACCTACATACATGAACCTTATAAAATGCAAATGTAAAATCCCATATTTGTGCAAGAACAAACCAACAAGGAAAGTATTTAAAGCTTAACCAAGGAACATGTAAAACAAAAAGTACAAATATAGTATTTGGCTTGATGGTAAGCGAGACTAATTTTTTGGTCAAGCGTTCGCGAACACATCTGTGGTGCGCATAGGCAATTAAGGCTAAAATGAAATATTAAAAACGAAATCCACATTTTAAGATACTAAAATTTCTTAAGTACGATACTAACCTTAGTAAAAAATGTATTTATTGCGATAACTTTTGCAAATGGAAACTGTTTTGCTTGAAATTTTGAAAGAACAGTTTTTAGAGGTGACCTCATATTATACTAAAAGTTGGACTTTGAGGACATCTTGGAGAGCTATGCTGCCATACAAAATTTTTGAAAAATCGCTATTTTAACGTTTAGGCCGCTATAGATGAATACATTTTTTTTATTGACATATTTTCCTTTTAATTGCTTCCTTACTAAGGCATTACATTTATTGAGGTCGATTGTACATTCGATGACTAAAGTCGCTGAAATAGCAAAATTCCATAAAAACCTATATAAAACACTAAGTAGTGGTTTAAATATGAAGATAAGCACATCGCATTTATATCGTAAATATGGCCACAGGTCCTATGCTTACATTTTAACACAACAAATTTCATATTAAATTTGTACCATTGATCGAAAAATAAAGTACGCCATCGTAATCAGCATGTCCGAAATATATAGAATTGATGGTCAGAGCTCTATTAATATTTAAAAGTCAAGATTTTGTCATGCAGTGTTATTGAAGAAATTTTAATGTATTTTATTTCGGGTGTTAAAACCGATTATCTTCTCGTGTGAAATAGATCTTTTTATATATTTATTGATCGCTTTTTTTATTATAAATTTAAAGTGTACTATGAATTTGCTTATTAATTCTAATATTTATAATTTCAAAATTAAAAAAAAAAAATCATTGGAAACGGTGTTTTATTTACAGAAATTAATTCGGTAGGAACCACTAATTTAATTCGGTCGGATCTGCTTAATTACCAAATAAATTCGTTTTTTTTTATTTTAATCGTTTTTAAATTATTTTAATTCCATAGCTACAAAACTGAATAATGTGATACACTAAAAGTTTTTTAAAAAACATGACCAGAGACTATTAATTATAGAGATACGAAATCAAAACTTACACTACTTACCGATAGAGGGCGCTGAAATTTAGTATTACCTGAGCAACTATTTAGTATCAGTTTAGTATCAGCTGAGCCTATATTTAAAAACTCAAAAACTGCTGAAAACTGCTCAAAATAAGGAAAAAACAAACGCGGAATATATTCAAATAATAAAATTTGAAATATTTGTTTGTATTTTTTCCTTTGTTCTTTGTTATTATTTAAATTTAAATAAAAAAAGAAAATTGTAAATTTTTTTTACAAAGTGCCATCTAGTGATAACGATTTTTTTATAACTTATTTTTTTAGTGATGCCATACCCCTGAACATGACTCTTATAGAATTTTCAGACAATCAATTTTTTTTTTTTTTTAAATTTTAACAAATTAAGGAATAAATATCAGCAAGCAACGTCTTTCAAAACATGCAATTCATAAATGTAGGCATATAACATTGTAAATAAAGACCATAGAAAAAAATACATATTGATTGATTTAAGAAATTAAACCTCTTATAGGTTTGAAGACATTTAAATGGTGGCTTTGTTAGAAAGTTTGGGCAGGACGCACAAATCTTGTAGGGACCCATTTAAATTAGATGCCCAATCAATACTGTCGTTAAATGATGAAATTATGTGATCAATTCGAAAATTGGTTTCAGCATTTTATTTGTAAAAGTGTGCTTTCCTAAACATTATAGGATTTTGCAATATCTTTTATCTTTACTTTTTCATTTATTTGTTACAAAATGTTTAATTTATCCAAAATACTCAACTGGACCATTTTTAAAAATGTATTTTAGAATCGAAAAAAAAAAATGTATTTCTTAAAAAGATATTTATAGAATCATTTAATATATTTTTTACGACTTTAAAAGCATAGTGACATTTAAAGTACTACATAAATCAACTTTTCCGACCTTTAAATGGGAGTGACAATTAAAGCACACCGACATTTAAAGTAGGTGACAATAATAGAACTTTTAGTGTAGTACATATAACTACCAAAATTCGGTTGGCAACAAATTTGGTTGACACAACGAATCTCTTCTCAGTGTGTACCCCTTATAAGCTAATCGGGAAGGCGCTCCGTTCCCCAAAATTCTTCTCTTATAGGGAGAATTAATCGCGCAGTGGCAATGGGATCTGCTATTAACAGATTGGCGCCATGTTATGGTTTCCCGGGGCTTTGTTGATTTATAAGCCCTTGATAGCGTTAGTAACTTCCATCACTGAAGGATTATTATTAGATATATCAGGCCTTATCGTGTGTCCAGCACAGTTGCATATGCACGAGTTAGGCTGGCTTGGTGCTACAAGCAGTTCCGTGTAATGGTTTGTCAATATCGCCAGTTGTTCAGTTTTCGAGCTCACGAGTTCGCCCGCGCTGTTCTTAAGTGGCCTCGTGGAAACGATAGATTTGGTTGTTGGTTCTTTCGTTATGTGGTGGTTAGTTCTTTCGTTATGTGATCTCTGGTGCTTTTTGTAGCAGTTACAGCTTGCGCATCCCTTGCTAGACCATCTGTGTACGCTCTTTTGTCACGCCATTTTATTTGACTTGCTTGTACACTTACACGAAAACTTAGGCACAGACAAGATTTAACCACAAAAATGGTGGCGTTTTGGGTTCCACAGCGTTAGTCAAACCCATACACGGCGGCGATTAAATATGCTAAAAAACTGTATTAATAAAAGATCCAGGAAGGTTTTGGTTAAAATACAACACAGAACGAATATAAAAACAATAACAAATACATGTGTGCTTAATTTTAATAGGGTAAAAAACAGATGAAGTTATAATAACACTTTTTAATCTCTTTTTAATAATACACATTTACATGTGGTTTCAAGATATAAAACGCAAAAATTCAAAAATGGCTTCTATATACACTTAAAGTGTTATGGTGGTTCAAAGACCTAGATAATAAAATCTTTGCGTGGTTTTCGATTTAAAGCTAACAAAACAACGTAATACATATTTAACCCTAAAATACCCTAACGAAATAACTTTACATTCCGATAATTTTAAAACATCCCATCGATTTAAATTCTTTACTTTCTCAAAATCAACACAAATTATTAATTTAATTTTAGCTAGCTATTTGTCTTGTTTATACGCATACTCAAAGATTCATACTGTGATGGTCCATAAAGTTTTCAAAAATATCAAAAATTGATTATTGTTAGCCTTAAAATATCACTGACAAGATAATTTAATGTAATCTGACAATGTAACTTAAAATAAAATAACCTAACTTAATAACTTAAAATACCGATAACCTTAAAATAACCTAACGATTTTTTTTAATATCGTGTGAATCGGTTGCCAACAATGGATTTTTTTCTACAATGTATCCAAGATTTATCATAATCAGAGTAATATGCTTGAAGTAACTTCCTTGGAAATACATAACTATATACTACCAAAGAGTATACATTACGAGAGAGACGATCCTATGACTCTCGTATGTTTTTAACGAACTCGGGCGAGCAAATAAAAACCGGGTGAAAACAGTTTGTGCACACAAAAGATGCTGTGAGATGAAAAATCATTAACACAATGAAATACACAATTTATACAAAACTTGATAAAATCCACAAATTTTAATGAACAAATTTTTAATAAGTATGCTTTCATTCTTTTCCGTACGGGAATTTTTTGTGTATAAATTATATACTCTCCACGTAAAATAATTTTCTCTGCGATTGATATTGAAGTTAATTGATAAAAAAAATATTAAACCTAATGTGTGGTGGAGACACCAAATTATTTTAAAATTTTATTGGGTATTTTATTTCATTTGTAGACACCAAATTACGTTTTTTTCGATTCCTAGCGCTTTTCATGTTAAATTTTGTGTTTTTGGGCCAAAAATGCTAACAGTGAACACAGTAAATTAAATTATGACTCATTAGGAAATTATCTCGTTCCCCTTAAAAGCATCTAATTTCCCCGCAATTCCCCTGTATTATAGTTGGAATTTCTCCTTATTTTGCGCTCTTTGATTTTACACAAGCAAAATGTGTTCATTTGCTTGTGCCCGAGTTCGCGAACAAATAAAAAGAGAGCCGATTGAGCGAGACAAAGGGGGATCGATACCCTCTGATACTACTGTTGAATCCTTAAATTTTAGTTTGTGGTTTTGTCATTTTTTTACTGAGGAGAATTTATTTTCTTTTGATGTTTTTTTTTTATTTTTTGAAAAGTGTTCATCGTAATTTTCACATAAAGAGACTCAGATAAACTAATTTGCTTTTGATTACAAAATTGAATGTATGTTTGAATATATTTGTATTTACATATACAAATATACACAGCTATGTGAGCCATGTATGTATGATAACAAATAACTTTTAAGTTTTCAAGTTGTTATGTACTACATGAACTAAAAAGTCTGTGGCCTAGAAATGAAAAATATGTTTTTTGAATATGAAATCATTTTTAATGTTCAATATTATAATATTTCTAAAGTGTATTTAACTTCCTTCGACGGTCGTATAATATTTCGAAACCCTCAGAAAAGTACGATTTGTCAAACTCTAAAAATAGGCCTCCATTCTCCATATGACTTTCGCATTAATTTCTAATACTACCCACACATCTTACAACTGTTGGTACAACCAGGTTGGTAATCAAGTTGTGCGTTTTCCCCATTCACAAAACAACTTTATGTACATCCTCATTTTTTTTTTTTGCTATATTCCCTAGTAAAAATGAATTTTATATAATCAGATATGATTTTTATATAATCATTTATGATTATATAAAAATCATAATTATATATATCCATACATGATCAAATCATGTATGGATTAATATAATTATATAAAAAATATATTATTTGATCCGAAAAATGATGGATCTGGTTAATATAAATTTATATAACTAAATATCTTTTGATATAATCATATAAAAATATATGTTTCACAATATTCGACAAGTTACAATTATATAAAATCATAAATGATTGTATAAAAATCATAAATGATTGTATAAAAATCATATATGAATATATAAAAATCATTTTTACTAGGGTTGTCACAAATTTTTTGCTATATTGTCACTACGAAAATAAGTAGAAAATGAAATGAAGTTGTACAACATGCCCATTCACGTTGCGACCAAAAATCAAAACTTTTTGACTTTTCGTACAACCAAGACACAACATCATACAACTACACGCAGAGAAAAGATATGGTTGCAATATGATCACAGCTACCAAACTATGGTCACTACTGCCATAAATGGTTGTTGCAATCAAATTATTAATGTATTAATCATACTTTACAAATGATATGGTCACCTATAACAATTTTATAGTTAAAATCTCTCTTTTTGTCGATTATCATAATATTTCTCTTGTCTACAATCATATATTATTTGGACAATCATATTCCTCTCTTCGAATTGCAATCATATTATTATCTGAGTTGAGAGAAATCATGTTCACAATCATTGCTATAGTTTCGACAACCATGGAATGACCAGTATATATTTTTAAGAGCGTCATCTATAAGTTAGCGTCAGTCTTGTTTAAGATTTTGTGAAAAGATGTTGTAATGTATTAAAAAAAAGACTTAAAAAATAGAAACATATCTTATTGGTATTAATTTTAATAGTGACATTGATTTTGGAAGAAAGAAATCGCTCTACCCAAGAAGTCTAGAGAGATATAGATTGTCAAACAATACTTAAATGAAATTATGGTTTATTATGCAATAAATTGTTTAGTGCTATAAATTAAGTGAAAAAAGTAATTAATTTTATTCAGAGCGTCTGTAATAAGAAGTGTGATAGATTTTAGTTTTGTAACGAAAAAAAAATTGAAAAAAGTGCAAAATTAAAAAAAAAAATTTAAGTGCACGACGAAATGATCATAATATTTACGTACTGATTATAATATGTTCTTGGTGATCATAATATGATCCCAAATGATCACAACATTTTTTTCATTACCATAATATGATCATGAGGAATATATTATTATCATTAGAAACATAATATGATCACTGAGAACATGTTATGATCATTTCGGATGTATTGTAAAATTGTATTTTTAACAATATTTTCTACGCGCTATTATTTAAGTTTGTAAATTAGTCTTTGAATAAATAAATATACTATTGTGAATAAAACAAATCGTGCACAGCTTTTTTACTCACCTTCAAGAGAATGCTGGGAAAAAACTATAGGGATCATAGTATGATATACAGGACTATAATATTATAATATTGGGATCAGTTTAGAATCATAATGTAGTAATTAAGGGATCATAATATGATAGAAAAAGGTATTTCATAATATGATTGTCGCAATCATAAACCCAAAAATATATGATGCTCTTCGAATATGGTCATCCCAACCATGTTTTTTCTTTGCGTGTAGCCCACACACTTTACAATCCCGTGTTGGTACAATCATACCAACGATTGTAAGGTGTGTGGGTAGCATAAAATTCTTTAAAATTTTTTTTATTTTATACTACATTTACACCTGGGCAAAAACTACCCGGTTTTTGGCTCTTGTAGTTTTTAACTTGTCAAAACGCATACAAAAAAAAACTAGTTTTCTACAAAACTAGGTGGCTTTTGCTCAGATATAAATGTAGTATTACTTCAAAATGACATGTTGTAAAATTTTTACTGAAGACTAGTTAAGCAGGAAAGACACGATACAACTAGTTGTACGACTTGTGCCGGACCAAAAAAATACTTTTGAATTACACGGTCAACAAGTTCTACAACATGCAAATTGTCCTTAAACTTAGAATAACGCAGTTTGTAACTGAATTTCAATAAAAAGCAAAATTCAAAACGAGAAAAAGTTGTTAAGAAAAATTTATGCTAATAAACTTGGAAATAGCTGACATAGTAAATTTTCGGTTTAAATCAACTTTCCAAAAATTTGTCGGAACAACTTTTTCTAGTTTAGAGTTTTGGTCTTTCTTATAAAATGTGTCTTTCTTATAAAATAAAAAAAAACTCTTTCTAAGTTTGTGTTTTTCATTTTTATAGTGCAATTAAACTTTATAAAATCTTAATAATTAGATATCATGTCATGTTATATATTTTGATATAAGATTGTTTATAGAAGCTTATACGCCATTATATATAAAATATATCGCAGATCTCTTAATATATGGATGGAGACCAAATCGCGTATGATTATATATAACGTCATATCAAACATATTTATAAAACCAAAGTGTTAATATAAATGTATATGGTTATATAAAGCCACGCATATAAACATTTATAATAATATCAAATCATATAAGATTATATGAAAACTTTTTTAGTCGGGTAGCAATGCCTATATAATCTACTTTCAAAATAAATTTCAAAAATAAATTTTTGAATGCAAAAAGTATAAACAATTTGCAAAATATCCTTAATTTGCAAATATCTCAAAAAACCCATTTTTAATTTTCTTTAAATTATTAAAGCAGATAACTTAATATTTCAGCTACAGACTGTGCAAATTTCAAATTGCAACGCCAATGGGTTCAAAAGAAAAACGCTATTTTTTAACAAAGTTTTTTGAATTTTCACAAATAAACATAACACTACATGAAAAAATCTTGACTTTTAAAAATTAACAGAGATCTGACCATCAATTCTATATATTTCGGACATGCTGTTTACAATGGCGTACTTTATTTTTCGATCTAAGGTACACTTTTCCGCAAAATGCCTTTAAAGTTTAGCGGTTTTCCATTTAGTTTTCTATATACAAAAATTTTTAAATGCAATCAATATAAATTTTTTGTGGTGAAATGTAGGCACAGGACCTGTATTCATATTTAGGCTTAAAATATGATGCATAAAACTTAATATTAAAACCACTGTTCGCGTTTTATATTGATTTTCACGGTTTTTTAAGGTTTTAGCCAATTGAATCGCTGAAAGCAAAATCGGCCTTAATAAATGATATTGCTTAGTAAAGAAGCAATTAAAAGGAAATATTTCAACAAAAATTGTATATGGCAGCATAGCTTTCCAAGTTGTCCCCATAGTCCAACTTTTAGCATAATATGGGGTGACTTCTAAAAACTGTTTTTGCAAAATTTCAAGCAAAACAGTTTCCATTTGCAAAAGTTGTCGCAATTAATACATTTTTTACTAAGCTTAGTATCGTACTAAAGACACTTAAAAAGTGTGGAAACACTTTTTTTTGTGAAAACTTTTTTTTTATGGAAACTTCTTTTTTTGTGGAAACACTTCTTTTTGTGGAAACAGACATCAAAATGTACACTTCTTTTTATATATACACACAGAAAATAAATCCGTTAGAAATCAACTGCAATTACCATAATTTTACTAGTATATCATAATTTCTTTAACGTGAATGTAATATAAATTGTATAGGTTAAAAGTTAGGGTTGTTGACCAGAAATTTAAGATTGCAACTGAATGAGCGTTATATTTGCTTTAATAATCGGTCTTCATAACCAATTTGTTTAATCAAACAATTTGTTTAACAAATTCGATTATCACAATTACTTAAAAAGCTAATAATCGGTTATTTTCTCACATTAATTATCAATACAATTAATTTGTTAGTCGTAATAACCGAATTGAAACAAATAAACTTATATTAAAATTTAACTCGTTCTAAATTTTGAATGTTGGTTACATTAGCCAATATGAAAAAGAGTTTTAAAACAGATTTTCAGTTATGTTATCTAAAATATAAACTTTAATATTGATTAAATAATATTGGCGATCACAACTAATAAAAGAAAGCACCTACAACAGAAAGTCATTTGCATTTACACTTAAATATTCACAACATTAACTAGTTTAAATAATTTGGTAATTACAACCGATATATCGGTAAAACTTATTCATACTTATGTCAAAAATAAAAACAAAAATATTTAATACATATAAAACTTTTAAGTAAATGAATGTTATTTTAGTTTGACTCAAGATCATAAATTAATATCACTTTCTGTTTAAATTATTTTCAAATCAAAGAAAGATGATACAATTTTTACAAGTAAATTACAAAGAATAAAAATCATTGAAAAAATTCGATAAGACCAGCAAGGCAGAATGCGCATTTTCGGCTTTCGCTACAAAGCCATCATCAGTGCCTTTCGCCTTTGAGTGGGTTAATATTTGATAATCGTCTACTTATATGAATGTTGAAAGCAAATCGAGTTTGTTATCAACAACTCAACTTAGACTAACATCAACGAAATTTAACAATGCTATTATTATCCTTTTGTTATTATTAGACTTCGACTTATATTTAAAATTTAAAAAAAAAAAACCTTAAAAAATTTTTAAATCTTCACTTTAAGCGACTATATTTAGAAAAGTTATTGAGATATTGATACACATATAAGTTTGAAAAATAAGGCACATAATTAAGCTTAAACTGTGTAAAGCATTTTCTTTCCAAAGCTGTAGTTACTAAATTTTATTGAAATAATCGGCTGAAAAATTGAAAAAAGTTAAATCGCGAATTGCGCAAAACCTAGACCCACAAACTGGTTGCAGATTCGAAATTAGCGCCCCCTAATTACCCTAAAACAACTGCAATAACATTCACCTTTTTTTGTAGAGCAATGTTATTCGAAAGTAGAATTTATAGGGATATATGTTTTTTGAATAAAGCAAAAATATGCAATATAAAAATTTCAATATTGAGAGTTAAACCTGGAAATCTTTTAAGGAAAACCCATCTATTTTATTATTTTACTTCGGTGGGGTTAAGTACTATGGGAATAGTGAAGAAGGACACTGTATTGGGGATAAAAAAAATCATACACATTATTTTTCCAAATTGATCTTGCGATCGCTTGGAATCGAACCCTCAACCACATGTGTAACAACGCCCTAACCATTACACCACAGCTCTCACATCGTCATCGTTATTAATTGTTAATTATTAAGTGTGTCTATTTGATTTAATTTTTACTTAAAAAGTAGAAAATTTTTTTTAACCTAAACTTCCTCTGAATAATAATTTTTGCAATTATTTATTTTTTATATAAGCTCCATAAGCATTCTCATCGAAGGGGGCTTTTATTTTAAAATTTTTTACATTAATAAAAAACATTAAGGGTTTTCACAAGGGGTGTACTATTTCTTGTATCGTTGTATCGTCCTAACAAAAAACAGAGTTGTTAAAAATTAAATTGAAAAAATACAACATTCGAGAATAGCACGATACAACATTTTTACGTATGTTTAGTGTCCTATGTTTGAGTGTGCTAACCGATAGAAAACTGAATAGAAAATCGTTATTAAACACAAATAAAAATTTTAACAACTCTGTTTTTTGTTAGGTCGATACAACGATACAACAGATAGCACACCCCTTATGAACAACCTAATTGTATCTTATTTTCATAAAAATATTTAATTCCTATACAAAACAAATTACATTTTAAACGCTAACAACGCATCGGGCTTGCCCGATACGACAAAATTCGTTTTCGGTTTAACTGACATCCCAAAAACTAGGCCTAAGGCACGCCGCTAAATCTAGCTGGGTTGCAGACTAGATTTGTGAAGTAATTGCTTAAATTGTGTATTTCCCCATATTAGTAATATCTATTTTTTATTCATATGAGTCAATGGGGGAAAATACTAATAGGGGGAAATATTGGGTTTTTTAAGCAATTAATTCACAATTTAAGTCTACTTACGAGTAGACTAAAAATTTTATTTTTAAATTTTCGTTTATATTTCATGCCGTTCTACAAGTCTATGGATAAATTTGGTGTTAAAAGTCATTTCTAAGTCAAAAGTAATTACTTCGAAGTAATTCCTAAGTTTTACTCATATGACCCAATGTTGCATGTGCATGCAATGGTGAAGTTATATAATTTGAGTTTCTGTTCAAATAAAAAAGAAAAAACAAACTTTACAAGCAAATAAAAAAAATGGAAAAGAAAAAAATAGAAAAGGAAACAACATTAACACACACACCAATATAGTGGAAGTGCCTTGAATATGCCCCGATTGACCGGCCATGGGATAGGTCATTTAATGGCAGTTGACTCGTTTTTTGCGTTGGCCATAATTAAATTAAAAAATTAATTAAAAATTAGAAAATTACCTCAGAAACTCTGATAATATAAATTAAAATTTTAAAAATTTCCCTTATTTAAAAAGAAAAGTAAAATTAAATACCAATTGTTAAAACATTAAAAAAAAGGTTGAAAATACAAAACTTAAAATTTCTCAGCAAAAAATTATAGAAATTTAAAATAAGAGCTAAAATAAGCAAATCGTAAAAAAATAAAGTTAAAAATAAATAAAGAAATATTTTTAAAAATATGCCGCGAATTTTGTTTTTTATTTCGGTGTCAGTCAAGTTTTTTAAAAGCAACAGTGAAAATAACGGATCAGAAAATACTTAGAAAATTAATTCATTCTCTTTTGTTCATATTTGTACTAATTTAGTAATATGCCTTCGGTTGACCGGTCACGGAATAGATCTTTGGAGGGCAATTGAACCCTCTTTCCCCGTAGGGTCGCTTTTTGAGATAGCTAAAAATCGCTTTATTGGCAACACTATGGCAAATGAGAAATTGATATTTTGACAGTTTGTCTGACGGACTTATCAATGCACTAGTGGACATGTCTGGCGGACGAACAGAAAAATCGAAATTTTTTTATTTTTGTTCGACATATCCATGCGACCATACGACCGCCCAAGACACGATGAAAAAAAAAACTTAAACTTAATAAACGCGCCACTTGTATGTGAAGCCACGGACTTTCAGTTCATGTGGTATTTAGGGGTATAATTATTTTTCCATAACAGTACATAAGAAACATATTAGGTTTGTTTACTAAGGTGCGCTTACTGTTACAGCGTTGAATTCCCCCACCTTTTACCTGTAAAAATTTTAGTTAAAATTACTAAATTTTACTTGAAAATTACCTGAAATTAACAGATTATTTTTGTTAAATTTTAGTAAAATAGGAACAGCAAAACTATTATATATACAGAATTTCAGTTAAATTTTAGTTAATACGAAATAATTGTTATATATACAGAATTTTAGTTAAATTTTAGTTTATAGGAAATACACTCCTCGCCACTTGAATAGCACACCCCTTATGCTCTCAGTGCAATTGCTAATAACTCAAAAAGCACTGCTCAAGTAACGGTTCATACTTCAGTTGTTTTTTGTGTTCTTATGTTATTTCGCTCTGTAGAAAAATTTGGGGGCAGGAAATGAGCCGTTCTAATTTTTTGCTTTTTTGTTTCGTTAGTGATAAAAAAATTATACAAAAATTTTGCGGCATTTGAATAGAACACCTTACCAAATCATCAGTTATATCTTATCATGTGCACATGTATCACATTAATTAGTGAATTCGTACTATATGGATTAAAAAAAAGTTTAAATGGGTCGAGGGAAAGCATTAGCAGAGGTGCAAAAGTCGAAAATTAAAGCCTATACGGGCCTATCTGTTGGGAAAATTAAAAAAAAAATCGAAAGAAGTCGGAAGGTTATATTCGCTTTTTTGTCAAATGAGAATAATTATGGGAAAAACATGAAAGGCCGTACTCATAGTGTGCTTTCATGTACGGACAGACGACATATTTTGAGAGAAGCTTCAAATTCATGTGACTCAATAGCCAAAATAAAGCTGGTGTTAATGTGGGCTTAACTACTGTCCGGCGCGTTATTTCAAAGGCTAAGTACATAAAGTGAATAAAAATAAAAAAACACCACCTCTAAATGCAGCCCGTAAAGTACAACGCATGAATTTTTGCCGCGCTCACATGACCTGGACCACAGAATGGCATCGCGTTGTCTTTTCAGATGAAAAGAAATTTAATTTGGAGGGCCCGATGGTCACAGCTATTATTTTTATGATCTACGAAAGGAAAGGCATTATTTGGATCGTCTGCATAGTCGTGCAAGAGGTGTCATGGTGTGGGGAGCGATCTCGTATTATGGTACCTGTGAGCTGAAATTTTTGAAGACGACAATGAATGCAACATCATACATTGGCGTACTACAAACGGATTTCGCGTTCTTTAATAACCTTTTTGGAACTCTACCGTGGATATTTCAATACGACAATGCGCCAATACACACTGCCCGGATCGTAAAATCGTATATAGAGAGCCACAACGTAGCGCTGTTAAATTGGCCGCCGTACTCCCCGGACCTGATCGAAAATGCTTGGGGATGGTTAGCCCGAAAAATTTATAGATTTAGACAACAATATTCAACCATACCTGAACTTATACAATCCATCAAAGTAGTCTGAAGCTCCATTCCACTTAACTATGTAGCCCAATTGTATGATTCAATCTCAAACAGGATCTGTGAAGTGTTGGTCAACAAAGGTGGTACAACTCACTACTAAAAATAAATTTAGTTTACCTTTAAATGTTTAAATTAACGTAAAATCAAAGAAATAATACCGAATCAGTCGTAAAAATTGCATAAACGGTTTTTTTTTGGAGGATGTTCTATTCAAGTGGTGTAAAATTGGGGTTGATTTTTTTTATTTAATTTAGTCAAAAATTGATATAAAATCAACTAATACAGATATTTGAACCAAAATTTTTGCATTTGATTCAGATTAAAAAAAATCATAAATAGTAAAAAAAAATAGGTCTTTATCGTTTTTTGTTCGGGAGATATTGAGCCGAAAAAAAAATCATTCAAGTGGCGAGGAGTGTAACAGTTAACCAGCTAAAATCAGCAACAAATTTTGCTGAATAATTTTTATACTTAAAAATCACAAAAAAAACTTTTTTTCAATTTTGTTTTTAATGCTAAATAATAACCCCTCAATTCATAAATGCAGGTTTACAAAATTTGTTCAATAAACCTCCTATAATTATAATTTTACAAAGCGTTTATGAATTTAGGGGTAAAAATATATCTTTATAAGTATTGGCTGCTATTCGCATTCAACTAAATTTAACTTAAATATAACCAAATTTTTGTAAATTGAACAATTTTTGTAAATTGAACAATTTACAAAAATTTACTTATATTTGGGTTAAATTTTAGCTAATTTGAAATGACACTGTTATATCTATATAAATTTGGTATTTTCACTGCAAGGTCATTTTTAATTTATTTCTACCACTTTTTTTCCTCTTTGTACAGGTTTATTTCTACGAGTGTATAGTTATGTTTAATGTGGTGTGGTTGTGCATATTTAGGTATGGAAAGAGAGTTAAAGTTGAAATTTGCATTGGATTTTTGTATAAGCCATCTCAAAGTTTTAAAGGTGAAAAGGTCTCAAAGTTGTAAAAGTACAAATTTATTAGTTTCTTTTTTTATTTCTATGGTATTTTTTTTTTACCTGGCGTCTTCAAATATAATAAATGCTGTTAAGTAAAATATAAGATAGATTGCAGAGAAACATCAAAGTGATATTGTATCAATTGCATCGTAGTGGAGAAAATTTTCACAATTCATTGGTAAGAAATATAGTTTTTTTCTGTTTTTATTTTTTTTTTGAAAACACAAAATTTTATTTACTTGTACAATTAATTTCTTCTACAAGTATTGAGTTGTTCTATAATTAATGTCGTTTTTTTCTCATAGATGACGTGAACTACATATTTCATATAGTAGTGATTACGTTGCTTGCATTATTATACAATATTATGAATGCAGAGTGTTCATTTAACAAGCTTTTTAAGTGTGCACTCTAAAAATTTATGGTAATTTCACTAGTATAAAGTATGTACATTTTTCCGTAATATCACGCTAATGGGCGCTGTGGTGTAATGGTTAGCGCGTTGGACTGTTACACGTGAGGTTGCGGGTTCGAGCCCCAACCAAGGCAACATCAATTTATGAAATATAGTAATATGTATGAGTTTTTTCTATCCCTCATATATATCGCAGCGTCCTCCTTCGGTGTTCCCATAGCAGTTAACCCCACCGAAGTAAAATAATATAACAGGGCTATGAACTAAAAAGCTTCAACAGTTCGCCAACTCACCATCACATGGCGCGCAACAACTGTTCTAAAATTCAACATCTCGCGCAATTACAGTGTTGCCATATTTGAAACCCTTCATCTTTCACCACCTTTCACTTCTTCGCTATCCCCTTTCCAAAGGAAGCAACACGTTAATTAATAGGAAGAATTTCCTGAGTGTTGCTTCTCTTTAAAAAAAAAAAAAAAAAAAAAAAAGTGCCTATATTTAGGCATCAAATGTGTAAAATACTTGTATATACATTTTTGTCTGCAAAAATACATCAAAAATGTATTAACTAACATTTTTCTTTTTACAAATACACACTTTATGTGTACAATAAGCATGTTGTGCTTAAAAATAATTATTAGGCATAAAGTGTGTAAATATACGAATATTTAATAGTAACAATAAATTTGTCAAAATATTTTTAAAAATTAAAAAACATAAATTACAATAACCCCCATTAACATAATGTCCTGTTAGCTAACTGGAACTTTAAATGACACATTCGTTGTTGTTTACCATATAAATTTTAAATTTAATTTCAGGTTTAATTTTAACCGGAAATTGTGTTATCCGGCCTAAACTAAAGAAAACGTTCACATAAATTACAATCTTCTTGGGATTAAAATTCAATTAATTTGTCAGCGCGACCGTTGTCATATTAATGAGTGGTATGTGCGGCCCAATATCCTACTTATTTGCGAATATTTGCGATACGCATAAGTTAAAGTGTAATTATATCAATTAAACCAAAATTATTTTAATTTCTGGACATATTACTCTATTCTACAGGCTGGTGGCAACTATATGGCTTAATATTTGGTGGTACTGACTCTGATTCTGAGGAATGAGACTGTGGTGCTCAACAACAATTTTTGAATTCTGAATACGATAATTTGATAGATATAACTCTTTGTTGTTCGCATATGTACAGTAGGTTGTCCTACACTCAAAATAATACGTCTGTTGGCTGGACAGAAAAATATGTTACTTTAACAAAATTAATTCCTGTTTTTGGGCTTAAAATAAAATATGTCAATTTTAACACTTCTTTTGTTAAATTTAACGAATCTGAATTTAAGTAACAAATTTGTAAAACTACAAGTTTATCTGTTGTTATACTGAGTCATAGAATTTATCCTAATTTAGGGTCTCGGGTCCCTAGTCCATATCATCATATAAGGGCACCACAATGGAGCAAACATTTTGTCCGTTTTTCTCTATCTCGCTTAGTTTTTGAGATATGGACCATTTTATGAGGTGGAAAATTTTTATTAAAAATTTCCGAGGGTCCAAGGCCCCACCAAGGTCCATTTTTGGATAGTGATAGCCATTTTGGATAGGGGTAGTCGAAATTTTCATCAATTTTGCTCTATCTCTCTTAGTTTTCAAGATATGGGCCATATAAAAAAACTGGAGGGAACGAAATAGCGTCATCTTTAAAACTTTGAATACATTAGTGGCGCCATCTACCGGGTAATAACAGTAACATGAAAATATTATATTTGAACAATAAATCTTGTAAAATTTAACGAATGGTTTCTGAAAAATTAGTTTTAAATAATTTTGAAAATTAACACCCAAAATTAGTTAAAATACTGAGTATTTTTAGTATTGTGTTACATGAAGATAACTAAAATCTTTGCTATTATTTTCCAATTTTTTAAGTACGTTTCTTTTTAATTTATAATCTAGAGACTATAATACACATTTCATACAACAAAGTTTGGTGGCTAGTTGCAAAAAAAAAATCTCTAAAAATAAAATTTGCAAAAAGGAAAAAATTTTTTCATTAAGAATATTTGTTTGCAGAATGTAAATCGCTGATTAAGTTTTTTAATTAATTTTTTGTACCATTAAGCCTTTTTTCTCTTTCCGCGAATATTTTCCAATTTTTTAAGCAAAAGGTAAAATTTTTTCATCATGGTATTGCTGATTGATAATCGCTGATTGAGTTTTTTATTTATTTTTTTCTACCACAAATTGCAAAATAATAGCGTTCCGCTATTATTTTGCAATTTTTTAAGTGCTGTCTTTAAAATTTATAATCTAGGGAGTATAATGCCCATTTCATAATTCAAATTTTGGTGGTTAGCAGCAAAAAAAGAAAATTTTGGCATCGTTTGCAGAATGTAAATGGCTTATTAAGTCTTTTAATTAATTTTTTGAACCCCAAAGCCTTTTTTCGCATTCCGACATTATTTGCAATTTCTTACGTACGGTTTTTTAAAATTCATAATCTAGGGCTATAATACTGTTGAAATAGTATAATTAAGGTTCCATTCTTGATTTTTATGAAATATTATTTTCTATCCCTGGTTACAATCGATGTTTTGAGTGATACAAAGAGCGCACCCTGCAAACATTTGAAAGATATCTTCCAAGAAGATATTAAAGCGATATCTTCTATTTTTCATTTGAATGAAAATAATCAAGTATTATTTATTTTGAAATTGTGTTCCTTTTATCATTTGGAAGGTAATTCGGCGATATTTGGAAAAAAATAATTCAAAAATTTTATCTTTTGTCATAACTTTTTATGATAATATTGCGGCAATATTACCTTTGTAGCATCTGGAAGATAAAGCAAATTTGTTTGAAAACTTTTGTCATTTTGGCAAAAAAAAATTTTTGGAAAATTAAAACTAAATTTGTACAAAAACAATCAGAAGATATATAGGAAATAAATTCGTGAAAAGTCAAGATTAATTGCCTAAAAAAATAAAAAAAATATTAATTAAAAACTCTTGTTTTCGATGAAATTATTAATATTATAGTTGTCCTCTTAAAATATATTTCAATTAATTTACAAATTGTCAACCCGTTTTTATAAATAAATTTTTATTGAAAAAAAAACCAAAAAACGAAAATATTCAATTATAAATTATTTGGTAAGATTTGCGTCATAAACGTTGTTAGTTAATATTTATTGCGTATTTTGTAGATACAATTTTAGAGTACCAACAAAATTGAATTAATATCAAGAAATCACGAAAATACACGTTCAAAATTTTAATATGATAAACTAAAGGGAAGATTAATATTAAGAGAAGAAACCGAATCTTAAAAAAAACATCTGTAAAAATAATCAAATTCATTTTTAAGTGTGTTGGTGTATATGTTTCATGTTATTCCTTTTAGTTTAGTTTTTTGTAATGTCTTAAAATTTTTTAATAAAAAATTGGTCAGTAGTTTTGTTTAATTTTTGTTAATTCCATAGAAAAGGAAGCAAAACACAATGGCTCGTATGAATAAAAAACAGATATTATTAATAGGGGAAAATACAGGGTTTTTTAAGATATTACTTCACAAGTCTAGTCTGCTTGGGAGTAGATTAGAAATTTAATTTTTTAATTTTCGTTTACATTTCATGCTATTCTAACAGCCAATTGGTAAATTTGGAGTTAAAAGCCATTCCGAAGCCCAAAGTTATTACTTCGAAGTAATTGCTAAGTTTTATTCATATAACCCAATGTCTATAGTCCTTATTAACCATTTTTCAATATTAAATAGTTGATTTCTATTAATTCCACGACATTAAAAAACTTAGGTATTGTCAACTAAATAAATTTAACTATATATTAGTTAGATATTTGAAATATTCGTTATAATCAACTAAGGATTTTTTTGGGTGTATGCATATTACCTGGTAATATCTGGAACCGCTTACCCTTGCATTAGTTTGGGCTTTTGCACCTTACTCTTGCATTACTTATAATACCAAATTCATACGTTTGGATGTTTTATTGGTATAAATAATTAGTTTTTCTCTAAAATTTTAGTTTCCTCCCCACAAGTATATAATTAGTTTAGCCGTCATTACTAAATAGTGAATTCAATATTACAAGTAACAACTTATTTCAGTACTTTCTTCGTAACGACTTATTTGAGTCTATACCGAAAAGGTTTAGGCAAACACCTCCAATGACACCCCCATTTTAAAATAATATGTTATTTGACCAAAGTGTAAGTACCCAGCAAAAAAATTGCATGTAGTGCTTTACAAACTACGTTATTACATTTTTTCAGCTTTTTTAGAATTACTTCTGAACCACACCCAAAAAATCACTTAAGTATTGCTTCTAAAGAGTAATTGCTCTAAAAGTGATCGTAAAAAGTGATTTTGGTATCATTTGACATTTTTTTTATTCTATCAATTTTTTTTTTAATATTTATAATTAATTTGTTTAAATTCAATATTTTTTTAATTTTTAAATTTTTAAAAATATATATGTACTATATATAAAAAAATGGTGAGAAATTGATTTTTATGTACCTGTAAAAATAGTACTGAAACCAATATTGAATTGGAGTGCACCTTTCACACTTGTTTAATAAGTACTTTTATTGAAGAGAATAATGAACAATATGTCGCATTAACAAAGTAGTGTTTTTATGCCAGTCAGCTTTCATATCAAAGAATAGCTCAGCGACTAGCAATCGTGAGGTCGCAAGTTCAAAAAGTACTGAAAAAATGTTAAAGTCGGAGTACTCCTCTCCTATGACAACTCAATGTTAAAAGCATTAGTGTTTATGTTAAAGAAGGAGTTCATCTACACTCTAATTAAATTCTATTGAAATTTACCCAACTTATAGTAGGAAACCGAACTCCTACTATAAATTGGGTAAATTTACTCTATGTGCGTAATTGAAAAAAAATACGCACATTGTGTTTAAGTTGGTGCACAAATAACACTATGGAACATTTTTGGGATTATTGTCTGGGGGGTGAGAAATTCCAAGTCAGGGTGATGGTACTAGGTTAGTATAGTAAAACCCTCAAAGGGTTTGGCGTTCGTATGTGTCATTTTTTTTATGACCTTTTAAATTTTTTCCTTATCTTGATGTTTTTTCGCTTAGTTGTAACATTTTGGCAAAAACGTAGTTTAACATAACTCGAGAACCACTTGTCCGATTTTGATGAAACAAATTTAGAAAAATTTAGAATTACAATTTCTCTAATCTGTTTCTATACCGTTTTCCTATATGTGCAACACTTTCGAAGTTAAAAATGAATGTATGAAGGGAAAAAAGTATTTTTTGCCTAAAAATTTAAATATTTTTTTTTAAAAATTCATAAAAAATCCAAAATGGAAAAAAGTGCCAAAACTAATTACTTTCGCGTAAAGTCACATAACTCATGAGCAAAAAAAGGCCTAGATCATGAAAATCGATGCACGCGTTTCTCATTTATTCACAATTAGGTAAATGTATGAATTTCAAAAATTTGCTCCAGATATGCACAACATTATTTGGAGAAAACATTGACACTCACAAGCCGAACTCTCTCATATTTTTCTACTGTACTAAAAGAGAAATATTGATGTGGCAACACTGGTTCTGTAATGTTCACATAAAACATGCATTGTCATTATACTTCTTCTCTTTCTCACACTGGTTCTGTGATTTTTGTCATTCAACAAGTGCCGACGAACGCGAACAGTAAAAGTGATTTTTCTCCAGTTTTTTAAAAGTGAACAAAAGAGAACAGAATATGGAACTGTGGAAGCCAGATATAAATAGCTTTTGCTACTGCTGTGGTCAATATGTCTCAACACATAAAAAAAGGGGAAATTTCAGTACTGATTTTGTTCAAACATCCAAGATGTACTTCAACCAAAATGTTATAGTGAACGAAAATTGGGTACCAAATATAGTGTGTAAAAGCTGCTACAACCGTCTAATGGATTGGAAAAATAGAAGACGTGAAAGTATGCCATTCGGTATCCCAATGACTTGGACTAATCCTGGCGAAGGTCACAATCCATTGAATTGCTATGCATGTGCGAATAAAGGAGCCGCAAAAAGGATAAGAAAATCGTATAATTACGTTGGTGTTGCAAGTGCCGCAACACCATTGCCTCATTCGGACCACATTCCTGTGCCAAAAGCTTCTAGCCCAGATATTTTCTCTTCTACGACTGCTCCGACATATCATGCACGTGATGATTCCCCATATGAGCCATCAGTATCCAATGAGCCAATTTTAATAAATCAAAATAAGCTTGATTCAATTGTTGCCAAGTTGGAATTAACACAGCATAAATCGGAAGAGCTGGCTTCCATTTTGAAATCAAACAATTTGTTGGCACCCGGTGTGAAAGTCACAGCTTATCGAAGTCATCAGGCAACACTCTAAAGTTTATTCCTTATGAATGATGAAAAAACTTCTGCATATTGCCCGGATGTAGGAAAATTGATGGACGCAATGGAAATAAAATATGAAGCAGATGACTGGAGATTATTTATTGACAGTTCAAAACTCAGCTTGAAGGCGGTTTTACTGCATAAGACCAATAAAAAACCTTCAGTTCCAATCGCCTACAGTACAGAAACGAAAGAAACATATGATGCACTGGAAAATATTTTAAAAATGGTTAACTACGCCAAACATATGTGGCGCATATGCTGCGATTTAAAAGTTGTAGCAATGCTTTGCGGTCTTCAAAGCGGCTATATAAAATATATGTGCTTTTTGTGCGATTGGGACACACGATTTTCCGGTGACCAATATGCATGCCACGGATGGAAACTCAGAGAGCACAGCAGGTTACAAACGGCCAATATTATTCGTGAGCCTCTAGTGCGAAGGAGAAGATATTGCTGCCTCCACTGCATATTAAACTTGGAACTGTTAAGAATTTTATCAAAACTGTCGCCAAAAGAGATGAAGTTTTCTTGTGTTTGAAACTAATTTACCCGAGACTCAGCGAAAGTAAAATTAAAGAAGGTAAGTTATAATATCACATTCATTTCCCATGATTTTCCATCTTAACAAATTAATTTTTTCCAATCAGGCGTACTAAATGGTCCAGATATACGAAAGCTGATTAAAAGTGACGCATTCAACAATATTTTGATTGACGCTGAATTGAATGCATGGCAGGCAATCAAAGAAGTAATAGAAGGCTTGTTGGGAAAGCATCGTTCTAACAACTACGATGTTTCTGTCGCAAGGATGTTAAGAGCATTCTCGGAAATTGGTGTCCACATGTCCTTGAAAATCCATTATTTACATCATCATCTGGACTACTTCAGCAAACAATTGGCTACCGAATCTGATGAACAAGGTGAATGCTATCATCAAGTTGCTATGCCATTTGAAATGAGGTAATACTGATTTTTTATTTTTTCAAACTCATTTTAATAAAACAAAAACTTTCAGATATAGAAGCTAAAAGTCGCCGAGTGCAATAATTGCGGAAATTTGCTGGTGGAGTAAGTTAGTGTGGCAAGACAAGGATGATCTTGATGATAAAGAATTTTCAGGAGATGCAGAAGGGCCAACAGTGGAGTCACACATTGACATTATGTGTGGTTCAGAAACTGATGATAGCGATGAATGCGATGCCACTAGTCCCGAACAACCACCATCGAAAAAGTCTAGGCAATATTTATTAAAATAAATAAAAATAAATAAATAAAATAAAAATAAAAAATTATAAAAATGTTTACTTAATTTTTTTAGTAGTTTATGGCCAGAAGTCTGGAGTTATTGGGGAAAATTTATGAAAAAGGCGATAAATGACACTTTTTTGAATAAAAACAAATATCAATATTCTTGTCAAAATGGGATACCTTCACTTAATTGTAAATAAAAGCAGAACGCGTTAAATTTTGTTTATAGGTTATGTGACTTTACATGAAATTAATAACACTTGATCCTTTTTTCCGTTTTGGATTTTTTATGAATTTAAAAAAAAAAATTTTAATTTTAGGCAAAAAAATATTTTTTTTTCTCCACAAATTTATTTTTACCGGCAAAACTGTTGATTATAAAGAAAAACGTTATATGAACGGATTAAAGAAATTGTAATTCTAAATTTTTCTAAATTTGTTTCATCAAAATCGGACAAGTGGTTCTCGAGTTATGTTAAACTACGTTTTTGCCAAAATGTTACAACTAAGCGAAAAAACATCAAGATAAGGAAAAAATTTAAAAGGTCATAAAAAAAATGACACATACGAACGCCAAACCCTTTGAGGGTTTTACTATACTGACCTAGTACCATCACCCTGACTTGGAATTTCTCACCCCCCAGATTGGCTGTTGTACTGTGTAATTTGTAATTTTACATTGAAAGTGCGTAAAAATTAAATGAAATTTTGAAATTAGTGTGTTAATTTACTAAATTTATGTGTAAAAAAGCACGTTTCACGTGTAAATGTACGCATAAAATGCGTAAAAATCCACTAAAATGCGCAAAAATCCACAGAAAGTGCGTTAAAATCCAATAAAATGCGTACATTTACAACAGTTGTGCTAACTTTAAGCACCATCCAAAAATTTTTTTTAAATAAAATAACAAATTAATTTTTAGTACGTATTTTATTAATAATAATATCCAAGTCATTCGTTTATGTCCAAATTAGTCGTTTTGGGATCTTAAGGCATTTGTATAAAATTCATATAAAAGTTTGTTATAACTATTGAATGGGTGCAATGACTCCTGCTAAACAAAATGCCTACTTTAAAAGGGAGGAAGTAACCGTCAACAATAACGGGAGAAAACGCAGAGATATGGCCTACGCAGGAACAACTGAGTGCAATGACTCCTGATCAACAAAATGCTTTCTTACTGAATGAATACTGACTTTGTTGAGCAGGAGTCATTGCACCCAGTTGTTTTGCCTAGGGCGTATCTCTCTTACGGAGTATTCTCCCGTTATTGTTGACGGTTGTTGGTTGACCGCCTCCCTTGAAAAGAAGGCATTTTGTTGAGCAGGAGTCATTGCACCCAGTTGTTCCTGCGTAGGCCGTATCTCTCTTACGGCGTTTTCAATTTTGAAATGAGGTTTAGACTACCACCAAAAACAATTTCATGCTTATGTTGCTATTTCCAGACTCTAATGTGTTTGTGGAAATGTTGTAATTCACAAAAAATAATCCGTTTTCGCTTTTTCTTTTTATAATTTATAATTTTTTTTTTTATTTTTTTCAATTTGAAATGTCAGAGTATTTATTACTATTATCTTTGTGCGTAAAAATTTTATTTAACAAGACATTAGTAATTTTAGGCACAATGTGTTTATTTATAAACACATAATGTCTAAAAATACTTTGTGTGTGTATTATTGTGTATGGAAGTGTGTATGAAAAAAGTTTATGCATTTTTTGTTTATATTTACCGAAATTTCGTAAAATTAAACAAAATTTTACCCACGTTATAGTAGTAAATTTACAAACATTTTTTAGAGTGTACTTCTCCAAAGACTTTTCCATATTGAAAAGTATCTAAAGCAGACAGTTTTTCATTTGAATAAATCTTCCAAAAAAATAATAATTTTTTTATAGAGTTCTGAAACTCTGAGAATTTTTTATAAGAAAAATTCTTCAGAATCAAAGTGTTTTTAATAAGGAAAATTCTTTAAAATATGCAAGTTTTTCTATAGGAAACAGCTCTAACAATCGGAGGCTTTTGCTATAGGAAACCTCCTGTGTGTTCAAAGTCTTCGGGGTTTTCATTAAGAAACAGTTCTCAGAATGTAAGAGTTGTTCTACAGGAAAGAGTTGTTAGCATCTGAGGGTATTCATGTTGAAATCTGTTAGGTATCTGAAATGATCTAAGGGATTTTTGAAGCTAAAACTCCTGAGGTGTTTCCTACACTCTAATTAAATTCTGTTGAAATTTACCCAACTTATAGTAGGAAACTGAACTCCTACTATAAATTGGGTAAATTTACTCTATGTGCGTAATTGAAAAAAAAAATACGCACATTGTGTTCAAGTTGGTGCACAAATAATTTGTAATTTTACATTGAAAGTGCGTAAAAATTAAATGAAATTTTGAAATTAGTGTGTTAATTTACTAAATTTGTGTGTAAAAAAGCACGTTTCACGTGTAAATGTACGCATAAAATGCGTAAAAATCCACAAAAAATGCGCAAAAATCCACAGAAAGTGCGTAAAAATAAAATATAATGCTTACATTTACAACAGGTGTGCTAACTTTAAGCACCACCCAAAAATTTTTTTAAATAAAATAACAAATTAATTCTTAGTACGTATTTTATTAATAATAATATCCGAGTCATTCTCTCATAATCGTTTATGTCCAAATTAGTCGTTTTGGGATCTTAAGGCATTTGTATAAAATTCATATAAAAATTTGTTATAACTATTGAATGGGTGCGATGACTCCTGCTCAACAAAATGCCTTCTTTGAAAGGGGCATTTTGTTGAGCAGTTGTTCAGTTGTTCCTGCGTAGGCCATATCTCTTTTAAGGCGTTTTCTCCCGTTATTGTTGACGGTTACTGCCTCCCTTTCAAAGAAGGCATTTTGTTGAGCAGGAGTCATCGCACCCAGTTGTTTTACCTAGGCCGTATCCCTCTTACGGCGTTTTCTCCCATTATTGTTGACGGTTGTTGGTTGACTGCCTCCCTTGCAATGAAGGCATTTTGTTGAGCAGGAGTCATTGCACCCAGTTGTTCCTGCGTAGGCCGTATCTCTCTTACGGCGTTTTCAATTTTGAAATGAGGTTTAGACTACCACCAAAAACAATTTCATGCTTATGTTGCTATTTCCAGACTCTAATGTGTTTGTGGAAATGTTGTAATTCACAAAAAATAATCCGTTTTCGCTTTTTCTTTTTATAATTTATAATTTTTTTTTTTATTTTTTTCAATTTGAATTGTCAGAGTATTTATTACTATTATCTTTGTGCGTAAAAATTTTATTTAACAAGACACTAGTAATTTTAGGCACAATGTGTTTATTTATAAACACATAATGTCTAAAAATACTTTGTGTGTGTATTATTGTGTATGGAAGTGTGTATGAAAAAAGTTTACGCATTTTTTGTTTATATTTACCGAAATTTCGTAAAATTAAACAAAATTTTACCCACGTTATAGTAGTAAATTTACAAACATTTTTTAGAGTGTAGATCATCAATTGTAGAGCTTTTTCTACTGCTTCGGTATCTTTTTTTCGCTGGGTAGTTACAATTCTCGGTTTCTTATTACATTTCTCTTTAGCTGGTAATATAAGGGTTTGCTGAGATGCAGTATTAAATATCAATATTCTTAAAAATTAGGATGGATACCCCTCTGAGATTTTAGATCTTTTTTTAAACTGTTTAAAAAAAATAAATGTTGCTGGTTTTTAAATAAATTAAGGTTTCCATAGAAAAAAAAAACAATAAATTTTTGAATTTTTCCCGAAAATTTCCAATATTTTTTATCCAAAAAATTGTTGATAAATATGGGTCATTCCATCTCAAATCGATTCGATTTGGATGAATTTTGGTAAGAACTTTTCTTTCATCATATAACGAAGTTTTGCCAAAGGAAAAAAATTACAATATTTTTTTTCAAAAGTTATGCAATATTTAAAATTTCAAAAAATTTCATAATTTTTCTAATTTTTTGCTTTGTTATGAGGTTATTTTTTGAATATCTCGAAAACTATAATAGCTACAAAAATGGTTCTTAGCTCATTTCAAAGAGGATATTTAGGCGTATATATATTAAAAAAATATTGAAAAATAAAAAAAATTTTAATTTTCAATTTTACAATTTTAAAAATCGAAAATCTTAAAAACCTATTTTTTTTTGCTAAATTTTTTTTAAGTCACAACTCTAACTGATTCTAAAACATCCTGAAATTTTCAGGAGGGCGTTTTTTTTTTATAAAAGGTATGAATTCTTGATTTTTTTTATTCTGTTTTTTTAAGTTGAATCATAATACAATAATAGTAAACAAATATCCAATTTTGAAATTTTGAGCAATAAAAAACAAATTGAAGGCCTTAGTTAGAAGCACAGAAAAATTTTTATTGAAAATTTGAGGATCTCTTTTTAGCGGTTTTATTTAAAAAATCAGCAAAAAAAAGAGGTTTTTGAGTTTTTCAAATTGTAAAATTGCAAAATTTAAAATTTTTTTTTATTTTTCAATATGTTTTTTTTAATATTTTTTTAATACGCTTAAAACAAGCTAAGAACAATTTTTGCAGCTATTATAGTTTTTGAGATATTCAAAAAATAACTTCATAACAAAGGAAAAAATTAGAAAATTTATGACATTTTTTGAAATTTTAAATATTGCATAACTTTGGAAAAAAAATTTTTAATTTTTTTCCTTTGGGAAAACTTCGTTATATGATGAAAGAAAAGTTCTGACCAAAATTTATCCAAATCGAAAGGGGTCAATTCCAACCATTGGTAGATTTGAGATGGAATGACCTATATATATTTATTAGGGAGGACCTTATTATGTCAACTTTCGATTTAAGGCCGTCTCCCCCCTCCCCCCTAGAAATGTGCCTTTGGGTATAAAAATACACCATGCAAAAAATTAAGTTGATCGGATAACGGGAACACTTGCCGCATCGGCCCTGAAGTTTGAAATACGATTTACAAGGCGCAGAAATCACTTTTTAAAGTTATTTAACATAAAAATGGGTCATTTTGACACCATGCTCTCAAATAGGTTAATTTGGATTTATTTTTTTCAGAAAATGCTTAATTAATGGTTTTTATATCGATTTTTATGCCAAATGGCAGTTTTTTACATTTCAACAATTTGGGGTCATTTCGACCCCATGTGCATATAAGGCTTAATTTCTAATTTTTATTACTATGTATAAAATTTGCTGTTAACAGAGTTATTTGCATAACTTTCACCAAACAACACATTGTTTTTGTATACTTCCAGGAAAAATTTAATAAAATCACTTTTGACCTTGGTAAAGAAAGGGTTAACATTGTTGGTGTTTTACAAAATTTTCGGAAAACAATCTCTCGTACCAGAATTAAAAGAAATCGGAAGTGATTTTGTTACAGCTAGCTAAAAACACAAAAATTAATACTATTGAATCATTCCAAAGGGAACCGGAACACTTATCGGAAGAAGGTCTCTGGATTTGGACAAAATTCTGTTTGTAGATCCCCATGACTATCACGAAATTTACTGTTTTTAAATTTTTGTAAAATTCGTCTTATTTCGCTGTTTTTAGTTGATTTTTTTCAGTAAATTTTTAAAAAATACACGATGTTTAAATGATTACAACTTTTGAACGCGTTATCCGATTGTTATAAAATTTTTACCTAGTAATGCTTATATAATCTACTTTCAAAATAAATTGTTCAATGCAAAAAGGATAATAGAATTTGAAAAATATCCTTAATTTGCCAATATCTCAAAAAACCCATCTTTAATTTTCTTTAAATTATTGAAGGAGATAACTTAATATTTCAGCTACAGACTGTGCAAATTTCAAATTGGAACGCCATTTTTTAACAAAGGTTTTTGAATTTTCACATATAAACATAACACTACATGACAAAATCAACTTTTAGTTTAATATGGGGTGACCTCTAAAAACTGTTTTTGCAAAATTTCAAGCAAAACAGTTTCCGTTTGCAAATGTTATCGCAATAAATACATTTTTTACTAAGGTTAGTATCGTACTAAAGACACTTAGTAAAAAATGTATTTATGGATTTATTTGTTTTGCTTGAAATTTTGCAAAAATAGTTTTTAGAGGTCACCCCATATTAAACTAAACGTTGGACTTTGGGGACAACTTGGAAAGCTATGCTGCTGAAATATTTCCTTTTAATTGCTTCTTTACTAAGCAATATCATTTATTAAGGGCGATTTTGCTTTCAACGATTCAATTGGCTAAAACCTTAAAAAACCGTAAAAATCAATATAAACCGCGAACAGTGGTTTTAATATTAAGTTTTGTGCATCAGATTTTAAGCCTAAATATTAATACAGGTAATGTGCCTACATTTCAGCACCAAATTTATTTTTTATAATTTTTATTGATTGTATTTGAAAATTTTTGTATATAAAAAACTAAATGGAAAACCGCTAAATTTTAAAGGCATTTCGCGGGAAATATGTACCTTAGATCGAAAAATAAAGTACGCCATTTTAATCAGCATGTCCAAAATATATAGAATTGATAGTCAGAGCTCTATTGATTTTTAAAAGTCAAGATTTTGTCATGTACTTAGTGGTATGTTTATTTGTGAAAATTCCAAAAACTTTGTTAAAAAATAGCGTTTTTCTTTTGAACCCATTGGCGTTGCAATTTGAAATTTGCACAGTCTGTAGCTGAAATATTAAGTTATCTGCTTTAATAATTTAAAGAAAATTAAAGATGGGTTTTTTGAGATATTTGCAAATTAAGGATATTTTGCAAATTGTATTATCCTTTTTGCATTGAACAATTTATTTTTGCAATTTATTTTGACGCGTTCAAATGTTGTAATCATTTGAACATCATGTATTTTTCACAAATTTACTGAAAAAAATCAACTTAAAACAGCGATAAAACGCGTACCAAAATGATTTTCGAAATTTTACGTTTAATATCGTGACACTTAGCAGAATGTATGTACCAAGTTTTGTAAAAATCGAAAAGGGTCATGTCCAAAATCTTCCATTTTTGTATCCATTTTATATGGAATGATACTATTATCTTATTTATTGGCCAAAATCACACTTTTCTATAAAATTTTAAAATTTAAAACTTCGTCACTGTTAAGTTAAAGGAGGGATATGTGTAATTTTCAGCAGAATTATTCTATAAGGTGTATTTAATAAACCCCTATGCGTTAAACATTTTTTTTTTGTATTTTGTTTAACGAAATTTTACAAAACTCATAAATTAGAGTTTTGCAAATTTATACAAAAACAAATCCCATCTTTGGCTATACCTGGGACCAGGCACGTAGCTAGGAATTTATTTCGGGGGGCTTTTCAAAAATTTTTTCTTTAATTTTTCCCGTTTTTTTTTTTTTGTTTATTGGGGAAGTTTATAAAATTTTAAAAAACTCGTTATTTTAAGTTAAGTGAGCTCCTTTACTTTTTGTGTAAAGTTCAATAAAATAAGAGTAATCACAAAATCCTCTATCTAAAAGTCAAAATTACCCAAAAGTACGGGAATGCACAAAATCAGTTTTCTATCCCAAAACTATTTAAAAGAAAAAAAATTAAAATGCATTTAGCCTCAAAAATCGCACAGAAACATATTTTTTAGCATTTAAAAGTTTTTTTTACTTCTCTCAGTTAATTTTTATATACATAAGTTTTATTTTGTGTATTTCTTTGCTTAATTTAAATGTAGAATTTTCACAATGGTGTTATTTGTTTATCATTGCACCAGTTGTCCCTTTTACAATTTTTTTTAATAGTAAAAGAGAAGTTAATAGTAGAAAAAGGCAGAAATTTTATAAAAATATCTGTAAGAACCCAAAAATATCTGTTAGGGCCTAAAGGTTCCCAGTGTAGAAACGGTAATGACATATCATTATTTTTTGGACTACCAGTAATGACACCCACTTACCTTCTGCATTATTTTAACACATATAGTAATGGGTTACTGATAATGACTTATTTTTATCATTATTTCAAATAGAAAATAATTTTCTAGATTTTTTTTTAATTTTATATATTTTTTAGGATATATGTAACCACATATTTTTTGATTTTTTGTATGTTGGCTAGTAAGCTTACTTGTGTGCAGCAGGTCAATTATGTTTTTATCTATTAAATATTACATGTCGATATAGCTCAGATGGTAGAGCTGTTGAATGGCAATCTGTAGACCCAGGTTCGATTCCCGCACCAGCAAATTTTATTAAAAAAAAAAAAAATACAATAAAAAATATTTTTTTTTTATAAATTTATTTTTTTGAAAATCTATTTTTAGACTCATTATTTTTGTCAGTACTGGTAAGCACATAGGTAACGATATATTTTTTGATTTTTCGTATGCTGGTGTGTAACGACAACTCATTATTTTTCGCGACATCGCCATATAAAGGTAATAAGAAATGTAATAACAAAAGTAACTATTTACCATTACCAAGTATGTAGTTACATAACCACATATCTTGTAATGATTTTCTACACTGGGTTTTTAAAACTTGTATAATATTATATCTAAGAATGGCTAATAACCATAAAGGAAAATTTAATTTCTAACGCGTTTTCTAAGTTCTAAAATAAATTATATTTTTAAGTGTAATTTGATTTCTAGGAGATTTCAATTTTCAAAAATTTCAGTTTTCTGTCAATACTTAAAATTGTTTGGAATCCGTTTGTGATATGGAGTATATTATTTTATCCATTTTCTGCCAAGCATGGTAAAATTTCGTAGAAGGACATTTAGACGTGTCTTAGAGATATGTTGATAAAAAATGGATTATACAATTTAAATACTGTATCTCATAGTTTTGTTACTTGATTTTAACAGTGAAATTATATTTTAATACTTTTTGGACAAATTTTAAATTTTTTGTGTGGTTTCCTAGTTCGATATTAGTTTTAAAACGCCCCAGCAAAAAAACTTGGATGTAATGCTTTACAAACTACTTCTTCCACTGCTTCACAAGTATCTGTTAGTATATTTTTACTGCTTTTTTAGAAGTTATTCTGAACAACATCAACAAATAACTTCTTTCATTGTTTCTAAAGTATCTGTTAGTATATTTTGACATATTTTTTAGAATTACTTCTGAACAACATCCAAAAAATTACTTAAGTATTGCTTCTGAAGAGTAATTGCTCTAAAAGTGATCGTAAAAAGTGATTTTCGTATCATTTGGTATTTCCAAATTTAATTCCCGGCGGGGCCAATATTTTTTATTTTTTTCCATTTTTTTCTTTTTCTATTAATTTTTTTTTAAATTCAATATTTTTAAATTTTTATAAATATGTAGGTATATATAAAAAAATGCTTAGAATTTGCTTTTTATGCACCTGTAAAAATAGTACTGAAAACAATATGGAATTGGAGTGCACCTTTTACACTTGTTTAATAAGTTCTTTTATTGAAGAGAATAAGGAACAATATCTCGCAGTAACAAAGTGGTGTTTTTATGTCACTCAACTTTCATATCAAAGAAGAGCTCAGCGGTAGAGCTTGAGGTCGCATTTTCTATACCCGATGGCGGCAATAAAAAACTTTTGTAAAATAAAAAAACATAATTTTTTTGCGAAGAATGTTCAAGTTGGAGTACTCCTCTCCTATGACAACTCAATTTTAAAATCATTAGTGTTTATGTTAAAAAAGAAGTACATCTAGAACATCAATTATAGTGCTTTTTCTACTGCCTGGGCATCTCTTTTTTTGCTAGGTTTTTATTACAATTTTATAGATTATCGGAAAGGTTAAATATTAAAAGTAAATTACTTCATTATTATTTTGATTTCCAATGGAGTACGCCATTCCAATATGATCTTAGACTAATTTCAAAGCGCAACAATAATTTCAAACCCGATGGTTCCAACGCGAAATGAAAGTAAAATTTTAGAGGATTTTGCATTATTAGCTCGGTTTTTTATTTTATGACCTTTTGAAAATGTTGCACATTTTTAGAGTTAGGAACACTCTCGCGTTCTCGAATAAGTTAAATTTCAACTGTTCTTTTCGGTTCTTTTATTTTATTCGGAATTATCAAACAAACCACTGACATAATATAATCTTATACTGATAGAAAAGTCCTGAAAAATGGCAAAAAAAGGTACTCAAAATTAGTTAAAAGGGGCCATGCACAGAAAGCTTTTGAAATTAGTAAATCCTTTTTGCTAACTATTAGCAAGATAAGTACATCAAAAATGCAACTGTTTTAGTAATATTTGAGTTCAATTTCGTTTAATTGAATTGTAAATTTACCTTGCTAATATTGGCTAAAAAAATGTTGCTGAATATTAGTAGAAAAAAGCAGTAAAGAAATTGTTATATATTCAAAAGCTAATTTATGTTTAAATTTAATTAAGTTGAATACAAATAATGCTACAATAAACAGAAATATTTTCTAGAAAATAGTAGACTGCTGTCTACAGTGTAGATTTTATTCGCATTAAGAAAATCAAAAAAAAAATAAAAAAAATATTACCCTTTTAAAATTGCTGATTTTAGAAGGGTAAATTCTCATTTCCGATTAACTAAAATATAGCTGAAATTTTGTAAATTTAGCTGAATTTTTGTAAAATTAGTTTAGTCGACTTTTTTCCAGTAAATTTTTAGAAGGGTAAATTGTCATTTTCGGTTGACTAAAATATAACTGAAATTTTGTAAATTTAACAGATTTTTTCTTGCTGTTTGTTTGTATCTTTCTAATGTTCTGCTGGATTCAGCTGTTTTTTGAGCAAACATTTTTGAAGACTTTTATATTAGTGTATGAACAACTGAAAAAATTTCTCGAATGAACGACTGAACTAGAAGAACACACTAGTTCAAAAAGATTTTGCCTATCACACATACAGTCATGTGCAATATAATAGGGACATTAAAGTTTTTTTTTCTAATTTTATTCTCATTGTCTTTATTTTTAAAGATCAAAATATTGGATAGATTCGCCCCAAAATCCGAGGAGATAGTTTAGAAAATTGTGTAGAATTTTAAAGTGATGTCTGTATTTTCATTTTGTCACTTGTTTGAAGTAGGCGTGGGTTTTAATGAAAAATAAGCGATATCGACCTTCTATCAAATTGCATAGTAAAATTTAGCGAGTACTGATCAGTTCTGTAAAAACTGTATATTTTTGGAATTCCTATAAAATTTCCTTAAGCATTGCATTAGTTTTTTCTACAAATGGTCGCCACACTTAAAACGACAGTGCCTTAAACATGACCAAATTTTTATTTGTTTTTAGCGATTTTAAAATAAAGTTAACAACACTGAAATTTAAATACGGAATGCTTTATACTATAACGTAAAAAAACCTTGACTGATTTGTTATACCGCGCTAAGTATAGAATAAGCCCATTCCCTTTAAAGTTTCAGTGCTGTTAACTCTATTTGAAAATCGCTAAAAACAATGAAAAATTTGGTCATGTTTAAGGAACTGTAATTTTAAGTGTGGCGACCATTTGTAGAAAAAGATAATGCAATACTTAAGGAAATTTTATAGGAATTCCAAAAATATATAGTTTTTATAGAACTGATCAGTACTCGCTAAATTTTACTATGCAATTTCATAGAAGGTCGATATCGCTTATTTTTCATTAAAAGCCACGCCTACTTAAAATAAGTGACAAAATAAAAAAAACAGACATTACATTAAAATTCTGCACAATTTTCTGAACTCTTTCCTTGCATTTTGGGGCGAATTTATCCAATATTTTGATCTTTAAAAATAAAGGCAACGAGAATAAAATTAGAAAAAAACTTTAATGTCCCTATTATATTGCACATGACTGTAGCTATTCAAGATTTAAAAAAAACCCATAAAAAACAGTTTCTATGGCCACCAAAAAGCTTAGAAAAATGTTTAGAAAGCAGTTTTCGCAATCGGATTTCGAGTCTATTTTATTTATGAAAACTTAAGATACTTGGCCATTTGGTATTTGATTTCAACAAAAAATAAATATTTTTTATTACATTTTTAAAAAAATGTTTTTGCTTTCGACGTATTTTGTTACGTTTCAAATTTTGTCAAATCATTTCGGGGGAGGGCTCGAGCCCCCAAGCCCCCCTCCCTAGCTACGTGCCTGCCTGGGACTAGGTTATCATAAGCCAAGAGAGACAAAAATTTATATCTGAATTTATGAACATTGTAAATTTTTGAAAGAAATATTTCATTTTTTACGATTTTCATAATTTATCTCATTTTAACCATACAATGGTCTGAGGAAATTGCAATTACTAAAATATTTTCTAACCAATTTTGAATTTTTACACCCAGAAAACGGTCTCAGTTGTGGCCACCGAATTTGTTGCCAATTGAATTCGTGCGGTTACGACAACTATCTTTATATTAAATTATATTTTTCGTCGTGAAAGCCAATATTCGGTTGTCTTATTCAATATTATATTCCACATAAATATTATTATGTTTCACAAAATTTTATTGAAATTAAAAAACTTTTTTCAATTCTCTGGTATTGAACCCGGTCATTCTGATTAATAATCCACACTCGTACCCATTGCACCACTACTACTTTTAATTTTCTTAAGTCCAAATTAGTTTGGAAGTATCGTAAAAAATGTATCGTAAGAATCTTGTAATGAATAAAAAGAGTATAAAAAATAGAAAATAATGATTTTTTATCTTTTTCTTCAGCATAGAGTTAAATGTTAAGTAATAATGTAGAAATTTTCTATTTTCAACGGATTTTGTTTACGATTTTACTTGACAATTGTTTCAATACATAGAAGAAAGACAAAAATATTTTCTGTATTATTTTAAAACATTAAATTGTTTACAGATACGCTTTCTTACTTTAAGATTAGACTACTGGAGCCTTTTGCCATATTTACTTTTTATACTTAAGAATATTTTATTTTTATTAAAAAAACAACATCTGAATTTTTGTCTTTTCCGGGATTCGAACCCGGAAATTTGGCGTACTAGGGCAACTCCTCACCCACTAATCCACAAACACTTAATAATTTTAATGCCTAATTTTGAATGTATACACACATAGAACAGATTCGTTGTGACAACCGAATTAGTTGCCAACCGAATTTTGGTAGTCACATGTACTATCACATTATTCGGTTGCAGCTATCGATATTTACAGTTATACCTACACTCTAAAAAGTGCTTGTAAATTAACTACTATAAAATATGTAAAATTTCATTGAATATTGCGCAAAATGCCTAATTTTAGACAACAAATGTGTAAAATTTTTGTTTACATATTTTTGTCTGCAAAAATACGCATAAAACGTACTAATAGGCATTTTTTATTTGTAATTAAACACTTTGTGTGTACAATTATTAGTATGTGCCTAAAAGAAAAATATTAGGCACAAAGTGTGTAAAGGTACTAACATTTTAAAGTAACAAGTAATATGTCATTTAAATATTTCTGAAAAAATTAAATAAAGAACAGATATTATAAACTACGATACAATAAAAATAAAATCGCGATAAAATTATTAAAAAATGATTCGGAATACCAAAATAGAAGGCTTTCGCTCGTGGCAAGGTTTCGCCTCAACTAAAGGTACATAAAAATCATTTATATTATCGAATTTTCTTAAAATATCATCCGAATTCCCACTAATTTTTTTGCATACATATGTTGAGGCACCGTGCATATCGTTTCAATTAATATGCACTTCAAGACTTTCACCTTCTGGACGGTAACTGAAAGTTTAAATTGCAGAATTAAAATGTTCAGTTTTAAGACGTGGAGGACATCTAACTTCTTAGCTGGAAAACTTACAAGAAAGACGGTAATTATTAATGTCCTGTTTATTGAACACTAGATCTCTAAAATTTAAAATTTCTAGGTTCTGGTAATGGTGGTACGCACGCAAGAGATGATGTTGGTGATAGAAGCGAGAGGTCTGTGTCTTCACAATATCAATCAAGGCCTACTGCAAAGTCGAATACAAGAAAGGTAAAATAGAACTATGTATGTCAATTACCCTGCTCACATATACCATCAAAATCAAATAAAACACCAGACGCTGAAACCAAAGTATATACATATTTCTAAAGTTCTTTGGCGCCAAGAATCATAATCTGATTTTAGAATCGCATGTTTTTCGCTATTACTACAACGCAAGCACATTTTTTCTGCAAAACTAGTTGAGAAATATTATTGGTTTTTTTTTAGATATATTCTACTCGAAAAAATTCTCCGTTCAGACTAAACCTAATGGCGTTTTCGTTACAATGGCTTCCCAGAAAATCTTTATTCGATAGGCGAGAGAAACATAATATTATTTTTTTTAGCGCTGAAAACGAATTCATCATATGCTTTTGCCATTATATCAATCAATGTGGTGTATATAATCAACCAAAAATGCGAATTTAAATTTCTTAGACCATTTATTCAGGCTACGTTCTGACGGGGAAATATTGTAAAATAAAAATATAATAATATTAATTTTAACCTAAGATAGGGAAAAAAGAATGCACTTTAACTGGTTTTGTGAAAAAAAAAATGTCTGTACGATATAGAGTCCCCAGTATATTAAAAAAATATTTTTTTCATTTTAATATAAGGACTTCTCGAAAACCTTATGTGATGGAACAATTTTGATTCGAATTCGGCACACCAAATAACTTTTAAAATGTTTAAAAGCCAAAAAAAATATCAAATGTTAGAATTTGAGACTTTTCTTTGTCGTCCTTAAGCAAATTTGAATTATTTTGTTCATTTCTTTACAGTACTTATTGCTCATAACTTGATTTCGATTTACTTTTGTTGAATACCAGTGGATTAATACCAGTAAATGAATTCCAGCGAACTGGAGCAGCCGTTAGAATCATAACCACTGCCAATATAGTAACGATTTTGTTGATAATGTGCAAGAGACAAAAAAATTTAATAATGATTTAATAAAATGATAAAAATCCAATTCAAATATTGTTTTTATTATGAGAACAAAACTTATAGCTTATTTATTTACTACCACTCATGTAAATATGAGCATTATTTGTATTACTAAGCATTTAAATGTGCGTTTTCAAACACTTTTACATAAATTTAAGCACAAAAATGGGTACATTTACACTACAGAAGAAAATGTTCTGAACATGTTATACATACATTTCTTATAAGATTACACACATTGTGTGTATGAATATTACACACAATGTGTGTATGACTTTGAATTTACACACATAGAGTAATCTTACTGACATTATAGTAGGTAAAAAGTTACCTACTATAAATAGGGTAGATTTCAACAAAAATTTATTAGAGTGTACTATTCTAGTACAATATGAAAAAGTTGTTACAATCGAATCACTTTAGTACTGCCTGATCGAATTTAAAATTCTGTAGATCCAACCGAATTCTAAAGAAATCCTAATCGAATTAAAAAACACCGTTTCCATCATTTTTTATTTTTTTATTAATTAATTAGAAAAATATAACAAAAATATTACAAAAAAAATTAATTAAATACGAAAATTTAAATACATATAAAGATATAATTATTAAAGAAAAACAGAAAAGGCCTCACAGATTGCAAATCCCAGACTCTGAAGATTTTTTCCGTTAGCAAAACCTTCAGATTCTCAACACTTCCCACAAAATTCCTCAATTCTGAGGACATTATTCTAAAGAATCCCCTTCCCCCAACCTGATGGTTTGCCTTTTGGTAAAAGTCTTCGGAATCTCACAAACTTTAAGAGTTTCCTCCACAAAAACGTAGAGAATTCCACAAATTTTAAATGTTTACTACAAATGCCTCACCCACTCTTTGAATTTTTACGCCACGTTTATTAGCCGTTTCTGTTTTTGGGACGATGCAGGAAAGTTAGTTGAAGTTTTCCAAAAAGTCTGATAGTTATGCACCAACTTTTATACCGAAAACAAAACGGAAAAATCATTACTAAATGCACAAATGGGTTTGTTACTTACATTACCTTTAATATGCGAATTAATATGAATTTGTTGTAAATAATTCCATCTAAATTTTTACATATTCCAGAATTATTATATTTTTTTAATTTATTATATTTAGTATTTTAAATTTTTGACATTTTATTTAAATTTACTTTAAGACAAATAACTTTCGGTCGTGATTGTTTTTTCTTGGTTGTGGTGACCAAAATTATTAAAAAAGTTTTTGCATTTTTTATTTTGGGTACTTTAACCGAGAATCCATTACACAAATGATAAAACTGTTTTTCAATTCAGTACATGCAACCATCATTTGGTAGAAAACTCTTAGTAAGGCATTAGTAATGAAATATTTAAAAAAATTGGATAGGTACAACTGATATGTAATGCGTATTGCTAATTTATCAATTTACAGATAGTTACCTCTACCAAATAAAATTATAAAATCTTATTTTTCTTTAAATTGGTCGGGAAAGCAGAATTTTGTAGTAGTTACAACCTTCTTATCATTACGTTTAGAATTGTTAGTTATTAAAGCCAATATTTAACTAATACAACTATTTTTGTGTAGTTATAATGGAAATGTTATTGCATAAGTAAAAAAATAGTGGTGTTAGTGGATTTCCAACCGATTTATTTTCTGTGTGTATGTTTAGTTTGGGAAACAAATATAATATAAACTTCGTTTACCAATACCAATTAATAGTAGTGTGTGTTATCAATACAATCCACAATTCGGTTGGTTCTACAGAAACTCGACTTTAAGGTCTTATTTGATTAGCATACTCGTATTTGTAGGTACCACTTTCGAATATTGAAATTTTTTTTTAATAAATGTGATAGATAACACCAATTTTCTTGCATATTTACTAAATAAATGGCTGCTTCTACTGCATAGAATTACTAAACTGATACTAATTTTAAAATTGATTGGAGATACCAATAATTTGTTAAAAGGATTCTTTTTTAGTTTGCTTTCCCTATTTTTAATACCTAGTAAAATATTTTTGGTGTAGTATTTAATTATAGGTAACTCCAGATAAAACAACGTCCTGACAAATTCATTTAAATAGTTCTGATCGAATTTCCTGGTTGTATACATTACCAGAAAGGTAATTCAGTCTAGATTATGATCATATTTAAATTTTCTAAAAATACAGTATTTTCAAAAAGCTTAAAAAGTGATTTTTCGCCTTGTAAATCGTATTTAAAATTTCAGGTCCGATGCTGCACATGTTGCCTTTATCCGATCACCTTAATTTTTTGCATGGTGTATTTTTATACCCAAAGGAACATTTCTAGGGGGGGGGGGAGACGGCCTTAAGTCGCAAGTTGACATAATAAGGTCCCCCCTAATATTTATATGTTTTGCTTTTGTCATATTCCACAGGGTTGCAATTTCAAAGGGCTACGGAGTTGTGTAAATGCGACACAAATATAAAATAAATAAATAAATATAAACAATCTTGTTGCCTTTTCAGGCTTTTAGGATACCAGTGAACGTTGTGGTGTAATGGAAAGCGAGTTGGACTGTTACACATAAGGTTGCGGGTTTGATCACCAGCGGCGGCAACATCAATTTAAAAAATAATATATATAACTTTTCTATCCGTCATAAATATCGCAGAATGCTCCTTCGGTGTTCGCATAGCACTTAACTCCACCAAAGTAAAATAACATAATAGGGCTATCAACTAAAAAGCTTCAAAAAAGTTCGCCAACTCTCCATCAAATGGCACGCAACAACTGTTCTAAGATCATCTCGTGCAATTATATTGTTGCTATATTTGAAGCCCTTTTTGAACTACCTTGAACCTCTTCTCTATCCTCTTTCCGAAGAAAGCAATATGTTAATAGGTTGAATTTCTTGAGTATTGCTTCTCCTTAAAAAAATTTTTTTCAATAGCTGTGTTTGCATACTTTTTGGGTCCAGTTCGGTAAAAAGAGAGTTAAAAATACTTTCACGAAGTGACAAAAATATACAAGAGTATACGAATGCGAAAATATATATTTTAAGCCCAAAAAAGTTAGTTAGTTTTGGTTATCGCTCTTTCTAGTTAAATTTGTTGTAAAGATCTAGGTAGCTGTTCTAGTTAAAATTATTTTTAAATTAAAACTTTTAATAAAAATATCTTTCTCAAGCATTTTTATTTACAAAAAAGAATGCGTAGTTTTTAAACCTGGAAAGGATTTTAATATTAGCTGCGTTTGTGCGGCATTCCTATCAATGATATCTCGAACAGTTTTGACAGTAGAAAGCCGGAATACATTAAAAAACTGTCAAAATCGTTCTTGATAACACTGATAGAGAGTCACACAAACACAGCTTTTAAACAAAAGCTCCAATTTATTTATATTTATTTATTATTTTTAAACATTTACACTAATATCCTTCTCAAGCATTTTTATTTACAAATAAGAATGCGTAGTTTTTAAACCTGGAAAGGATTTTAATATTAAACAAAAGCTCCGATTTATTTATTTATATTTATTTATTGTTTTTAAACATTTACACTAATTTTTCTGAATGAATGAAATTAACGATTAAACTAAAAGAGCTATTACTTGTAGTGTCTTCGGTTCAAATTAATGAATAGTTTAATTGAACTAGTTGAACCCAGATGATGATATAACAGCTGGCAAAAACAATTTACCCAAATTTGCACGAAAAAAACGTTTGGGCTTCTTCACGCAATTACCCAATTGTGGAGTAAAATTTGTAAAATTGTGATCTCGCGGGATCCCAGTGTTGACTACACGAACATAGCTATTATTACAAAACAATATTAATAAAATTGTAATAGCTTGGTTGGTTTGAAATGCTTCATATATATATTTTTTATATTCATATTTATAAGTTCGTACACATGCAAACGAATTTTTTATTTGAACCAAACAAAAAATCAGCCACATGTGCGGTCCTGTCATGCTAAACAAGACTTATATACTCCACAAAAAAATTTAACAAATAATAACTGAAAAAATATTTGGAAACAAAAATTATAACATACTAAGTGGAAACCATATTTTTGTAATCCTTTCTTTTGTCATTTTGTTTGTCTTTTGGAAAAAAAGTCTACATTACTCCCTTGACATAAAAAATGTGGCATAACTTCCATCTCAACTAAGGGGGACTAATGTTGGATGTGATATGAAGATACACACAGAAAACAGATTCGCTGTGGCAACCGAATTTGTTGCCAACCGAATTTTGGTAGTTGCATGTACTATCACATTATTCGGTTGCAGTTCTTACTTTATTTTATTGTTAATACCAAATTTTCGGTTATACCTACTGAACTAGAAAACATTATATTGGTAAACCCAACCGAATCTGCATTTTCGGTAGATACAACCGAATTTATTTATGAATTCCTACCGAATTAAATACAATCAAATATTTTTATTTTTTTTTTTAATTTCAATAAATGTTAATTAAATTAAAAATTGTAAACATGAATAAAAAATAATATTTAAATAAATACATATCTTCTTATATTTCCAATTTTCTGTAGAATCGTCGTGTAGCAAAAAATTCATCCATTTTCATCCTATTTTCGTCATATTTTGGATAAGTGTAAATATCAATAAAAGAAAATTTTAGAAAGTAATTTGTATTTTCTTTAAAAGCGTTTTATTTACATTTAATCTGGTTGCACAATGAATTTTAACATTTGTTATTTGTATTTTTAGGTTTGCACTATATATCTTATATATTGGTTTTAATTTTTGTTTTATTTAAAAAAGTTTTAATATTTCAATTTATTATTTTTTTACTGACCCTTGAACGTTTATACAATATATCTTTTTGAATAACCAACATATCTGTTACCATTTCCAAAACTAATTAAATTTGCGTTTATTACCAGTTGTGGTGACCAATGTTGATTCAACAATTTTACTTTGGGTGTCATAACTGAAAAACTAGTGAGATACTAATGATGTATTATTAATATTGGTTAATGTGGCCAACATTCTATATAAAATTGCTAGTAGAGAACTAAGGAAATTAAATACACTGTATTTTGGATGTTACAACCAAGTTTAAATTGCAGTAGCTAGCAAATGGCAAAAAGTGCACTAATAAGAATTCTTAAAGTAATTGGCACTATTTTTTATTTTTTTTGCCTTAATTGGTTGGAACGCTTGAATTTTGTTGAAAAAATAGTATTGATTCAGTTGCACTTTTTAATTTGCTCTTATTACAGACAAGTTTTTATTAACACAATTGTAGAGTTTGCTGTTCGGTTTTAACCGAAACCGAAACCGACAAAAATAAGTCGGTTTTTAGCAAATACTTAAAGCAATTAAAATAATTAAATAAATTACATATTATTGAGCCTAGAATTTCGAAAAGGGTACAGCTCTTATTTTACAAAATTCTGTATTTAATTGTAATGAACAATTTCTCCGTTAAATATTACTTTAAAGATTTTTTGTTTTTACTACTACAGATAATATATGCTGAGGATTATAATTTTAGAAAAAAAAACACCAAAAGTCATGTAGTTTAAGAGATATTAAGTTTCACGTATTCAAATTAGATTTCACCGCTTATTTTTCAAAAAGTTTTATTTCGTAGTCCGCGAAATTTATTGTTTAAAATTTCAACTTTATATTGTTTTAAACAAACTGCTAAATTCCATATTTAAACTCTTTAAATACAGTTTAATCTGCCGAAAAAAGAATAAAAAATTTTAATTTATAACGGTTTCTGCGTTTTTTTTCCAGCAATGGTGTTATTGCCTTTATTCCAGTGAGATTTTCAATCAAACTTTAATAAATATCTTGAATGTATTAAAATATTTAATTGTTATTTTAAATTATTTTAAAACAATTATATTAATATCACAAGAAAACCGAAAAATAACCGAAACCGCGGTTTTTATAATTTTGAAAAACCGAAACCGCGGTTTTCAAATTTTTTGGGTTTTAGCAAACTCTACACAAATTAAAATTATATCATAGTGGTAAAATCATGGTAATTCTAGTCGATTTCTAATTGATTTATTCTGTGTGTGTACGTTGAAACAAATGTTAAAAAAAAGTAATCAACGATATTCTGTGAAACAGTCGTGTTTTTTGACTAGAAATTGGCACCATATTAAATTTTAGTCTAGCCCCAGCAAAACTTTCTATTACCTGGTAATAAGGTTTGTAAGAAGAAATTAAGGTATGTAACCTCTTACTTTGCTATTCCAACAGCTATTATTTTAACAAGGGCATGTCATTGGAGGTATGTACTTTCCAAAAGAGGGCTAGGTAACAACATAAGAACATGTTACTTTAATATTACATGTTAGGAGTTACGTAACCACTTACATAACCGATACTGAGCACAATACTACTTACATAACAGCTTAAAGTAAGGCAAAAAAAAATGTGTTACAAACAGGTCTGAAAAAACACATTAAAATTATGTATAAAAATATATACTTACTTCTTACAAAAAAAAATTAAAATAAGATGTTATCGTGTTGGTTTTTTTATAAATGCTAAAACGAAGCATATTCATATTTAATTAATATTTACTCAGATTAATATAAAGTTAACAAAAAACATAAAAAATATTTCAGTCAATATGTATAAAACATATAAATTATTTGTATCGAATATTTTAAATAGAAAATAACACTCATGTATCGCATTACAAATAACTCCTTATTTTGAGGTATTTGAATACACCATCGGTAATAAGTGGCTATTTCTATTAAGTGATCACGTCACACATTAAAAGTAACTCCTTATTTTACGGTTTTAAAATATCCCATCTGTAATAAGTCGCTGCTATTATTTAGAACTCATGTTGTGTATTACAAGTAATTCTTTTCTTTGAGGTGTTTAAATATATCATTGGTAATAAGTTGCTATTACTACCGAGTAGTTATGCAGCACATTATACGTAAGACATTACATTTTAGTTATGAAATAATGCAATGGTAAGGAGTATGGTATTACCAGGTAATGTGTTCTGTAATACCAACATATTACCAAGGTTTTGCTGGGAGCTCTTAAAATTTATCGAATATTGAGCAGAAATGGATAAATTATGACGATTTTTTAGAACTTTTAAAATATTTATATATTTTTTTCAAATCCGTCAAACAGGGTAGCATTGTACACGACACATACATATATACTGTACAGTGATAAACTTTTAGCAGCAGTCACAAAAAAAGTAATTTTCAAAGTAATGCGCTAGAAATTTTATAAGTGTATATTCTAATTGAAATGCAGTAGAGTATTTTTTAAGCTGACACCACCCTAGTAAAAAAATTATATAACTTTTCATATCATATATGAAGCTTTTGAACTAATTAGAAACGGTTTGTGATTTACAGAAGACGTGGTATTGTTTTATATAGGAGTAAATAATTTTTTTTATTTCATTTAATCATATTTCTTTAAACTATTTATGTTGAAGAGTTAACAAACCAAAAGGACTTAGGAAATTATTTTAAAAGTTGATTATATTGTATAAAATTTGACAGCGACACCTGACTAGAAAGGATAAATTGTGGTATTAAGTCAATAATTTGTTGCAAAGTAACAATTCATTATTTACTCACATCGATTGCGAATTAAATTTATTAGACGAAAACATCGCTCGACTTGTACAAACATTTAAAAAAATAATTCAATCATCAGTAATAATTCAATTTCTAAAAAAGGATCAATAAAATTGGTTTTTAATTAGCGAACTATGTCTCGATTTATTTAATTCGCCCGAAATATCATTTATTAAATTTTAGTCATTAATATATCTGTAAGAAATAAACTTTTATTGAGTTTTATTTTTATTGATTTAACAATCATTTTAAATACGAAAGTAAATGTAATCCTAATAAATCAATGTTTTAAATTGTAATGCAGTCTTTTAAACCAATTAGAAAATAGACATCAATTCGCGAATCAAAACAAAATTAATTCAGGAATCAAAAAATATGGAAATAATTCGCGCGATTTGGCTTTATGCTTTTTTGATTCGCGAATTTGTTAATCACTTTTCTTGAATCATTTTTGAAAATAATTCTTTTTAAATCAATTCTTCAAAGCCTGGAATGGTATTACCTCCCAAGCCACTACCTCCCATTCCTCAAAACGAGTTGCCATTTTTGTTACATTTTTGAGGTTTACATCTGTTTTCTTTTCTCCAAACCGAAAAAAGGGAAAAAAATGCAAAAAATTAAAATAGGAAGCAAGACAGAAAACAATTTTTTTCCAAAATTCAAAACTATTCGAAGTAAGTAACAAAAATGCTCCCCTATACTCAAATGTATCAGCAAACAGAGAACAGATCCGTTGTGGCAACCGAATTTGTTTTCAACCGAATTTGGGTAGTCACATGTACTATCACATTATTCGGTTGAAGCTGCCGATATTTGTAGTTATAACCAGAGAAGACAGAAAAAAGCAAAATCCGGTGTGTTTAAAGCAAAAAAATATTGTAAAAAAAGCAATAAAAAAGCAAAAGTAAAAAACTTGCAAAAAGAACAGTTTTTAAATCAAAAAAATTTTAAGTTAAGAGAAAAAATAAATTTTTGTCAGCAAAAAATTATTCATGGGTAAAAAGTATTAAAAAAAGGAATTCAAAGCTCAAAAATCTTAAGAAAAGGCTATTTTAAAGCTAAAAAACGGAAAATCCAAAAAAAAGCAAAAAGAAGCAAATATGAGTAAAACAACCAATAGAAAGCATAAAAAGCAAAAATAGCATTTTTGTCTTCTCTGGTTATAACTACTATATTTTCGAACATGAAAACGTTGGCTCAATCAAATTTGTTTGGCATTCGGTGGAATCAACTGCACTTGGAAATAAAATAAAACACTATTTCCAATCATTTTTAATTTTTTTTTTATATAAAAATTTGAGTTATTGCCCAAATAAAATAATAAATAACATGAATATAAACAAGTATTACAAAAATTATAATGGGGTATTTTTTCGGTAGAAAAACCTTCAGATTCAGAGGTCTTTTTGCTACAAAAAAAAAATCATAAAATCCGAAGAATGTTTCCGTAGAAACCAATCCTAGGATTAGGAAGATCCTTAAATTTTGAGAATTTTTTTCTCTGGAAAACTCTTCAGCTCTTGAGCACCTTTTCTTAAAGAAAGCCCCAAAGATTTTAAGGGAAAAAGTCCTCAGAGTCTAAAAGTTTTTCTGTAGGATAAAGCTTTTATTTATAATCTGAGGTTTTTTTCTGAAGAAAAATTTATCGGAATTATACGGAAAATATCCTCTGAACCGGAGGCTAGAAAATAAGACGTTTTCCCAAGTAAAAACAAAAATCTAGGTTTTTTACCTTTACTGATTGTTTTGCAAAAACTATCTCTAAGTTTTAGCACTGCCTCGATCTTTCAGGCAAGAATTCACTGCAAAAAATCGATTTTCGGATAGCATTTATTTTTAAAATATAAATTTCTCGCTGGCATCAAAGTTATTTTGAAATTTGTACCTGAACTTGCAGTTTTGGAAGCCGATGTTACAATTCGCCTTTGAATTTGATTTTTGATCCATTTTATTGATGAAAATGATACATAAGAATAAATTATCTATTATTAAACAAATATATAATAATTATGTATATTTTCAATTTCATAATTTTCTTGAGCGTAAGGTTTGTTTTTTATATATAAAAATTCTTTATTTTCGATATTTCGCTACTCCATTGTGTAGCATCTTCAGGAAATAACAATTAAATTAATAAATTAACAAATTATAAACAATTTAAAAGTTTGAAAAAATTTGAAAAACATTTGTCAAATATAAATTGTATGTATACATTTATACCAGTAAACAAAGTCTTTGGTATAAAAGTATAACAAACAAAAATATTAATAATTAACAATAAAAAATGTATTAATATAATGTGTTATAAATTAATGTAATGTGTGCTATTTCTTTTGTATTAAATATCTATAATTCTGTGCTACATTTTCAGTATCTGCCTTAAAGTTAATTCTATTTGTTGTGGGTGTATTAATTATCTGTAACATTTCTAATATATAACGACGTTTATAATTATGTTCTGTGTTTAAAACTGATACATTTTCAAAGTCAGGATAGTGATTTAAATTTGAACAATGAGAAGATAATGCTGTCTTTTGTGAATTAATATGTCTATATTTCTGATCTGATCTATGTCCAGCTATTCTAGTTCTCAATTTATTCTTTGTTGTACCTATATATACCTTATCACAATTCTCTCCGTCATTTCCACTACATGGTATTTTATATACTATATTTGACATGTCCAATTTCTGTATCCTATCCTTTGTCTTACTGTATAATTTATTTACTGTATTGTATGATTTAAAAGCTATTTTATATCTATTAGTATCTATTATCTTTGATTTTTCCAAACGTTCTGATATTTCCGGTATATAGACCATAGACTTGTAAATTTTCTGTTCAATTAAATTTCTTGTGTTATTATTCTTTCTAAATTTATATTGATTTATTAATGAACAAATTAATCGTATCGGAAAATCATTATCCCTTAATAAATCCTTAATTATTTCCTCATTCTTTCTATGAAATTATCTGTCACTAATATTCAATACTTTTTCTATCAAATTCTTCGCAGTGTTAATAATGATTTTCCTATTATGTTTTGAATAAAAATTAATAATTCTACCTGACGCTATTGGTTTCTGATCCCAATCCATTATCAAATTATTATCTCTTCTTATTACCAAAGTATCCAAATAAGGAAGTCTAGAATCACGTTCCTTTACCATGGTAAACTTAATATTAGAACTAAATTCATTTAATGCTATCAACATATCATCAATCGCATCTTCAGAAATGACACAAAACAGATCATATACATATTAAGTCATTATCTTTGGCTCAACATTAAGTTTTTTAATACAAGTGTCCAATAATTCTTCCATAACTATATCAGCCACAATTGGAGAAGCAGGGGATCCCATTGGGAATCCTTTCTGTTGTAAATAGATCTTCTCACTGTATTGAAAGTATCTATTATCCTCTATACAAAATTTCAAAATACGTAAAAACAAGCCTTTTTCAATAGTTGTATATTCCTCAATAACATTCCATTTTTCCTTTATAATATTCATCGCCAAATCAACAGGAATACTTGGGAATAAAGAAACTACATCAAAAGAAACTAATTTTTCATCATTTTGTATTTGTTTGTTGAATAATATATTTCTAAATTCAAGTGAGTTCTTTACATTGTATTTAGATTGTTCCGTAATCTTCCTTAAAATGTTAGAAATGTATTTACAGAGTTCATAAGATGGAGAATTAATAAAAGAACAAATTGGTCTCAATGGAAATTCCTCTTTATGAATTTTAGGTAGTCCATATAATCTAGGTGCGGTAGCAATATTAGTCTTAAGTTTAATTTTCTCTGTATTTTTAATAATTTTCTTTTTAAAAAGTTCATCAACTAAATTATTATTAATCTTCTGTAAACTACTCGTTGGATCCCTATTTTGTAAATTATATTTTGTAATATCTCCTACTATATTGTTCATCCTCATATCATAATCTTTTCTCTTTATAGCTACAGTTGTATTTCCTTTATCAGATCTCAATATAAATAAATCCCTATTCTTTTTCAAGAAAATTTCTGCTTCCTTTATGGCCCTGACAAATAGAGATAGATACATTTTGGATAAAGTAAAGGAAGCAGAAATTTTCTTGAAAAAGAATAGGGATTTATTTATATTGAGATCTGATAAAGGAAATACAACTGTAGCTATAAAGAGAAAAGATTATGATATGAGGATGAACAATATAGTAGGAGATATTACAAAATATAATTTACAAAATAGGGATCCAACGAGTAGATTGCAGAAGATTAATAATAATTTAGTTGATGAACTTTTTAAAAAGAAAATTATTAAAAATACAGAGAAAATTAAACTTAAGACTAATATTGCTACCGCACCTAGATTATATGGACTACCTAAAATTCATAAATAGGAATTTCCATTGAGACCAATTTGTTCTTTTATTAATTCTCCATCTTATGAACTCTGTAAATACATTTCTAACATTTTAAGGAAGATTACGGAACAATCTAAATACAATGTAAAGAACTCACTTGAATTTAGAAATATATTATTCAACAAACAAATACAAAATGATGAAAAATTAGTTTCTTTTGATGTAGTTTCTTTATTCCCAAGTATTCCTGTTGATTTGGCGATGAATATTATAAAGGAAAAATGGAATGTTATTGAGGAATATACAACTATTGAAAAAGGCTTGTTTTTACGTATTTTGAAATTTTGTATAGAAGATAATAGATACTTTCAATACAGTGAGAAGATCTATTTACAACAGAAAGGACTCCCAATGGGATCCCCTGCTTCTCCAATTGTGGCTGATATAGTTATGGAAGAATTATTGGACACTTGTATTAAAAAACTTAATGTTGAGCCAAAGATAATGACTAAATATGTATATGATCTGTTTTGTGTCATTTCTGAAGATGCGATTGATGATATGTTGATAGCATTAAATGAATTTAGTTCTAATATTAAGTTTACCATGGAAAAGGAACGTGATTCTAGACTTCCTTATTTGGATACTTTGGTAATAAGAAGAGGTAATAATTTGATAATGGATTGGTATCAGAAACCAATAGCGTCAGGTAGAATTATTAATTTTTATTCAAAACATAATAGGAAAATCATTATTAACACTGCGAAGAATTTGATAGAAAAAGTATTGAATATTAGTGACAGATAATTTCATAGAAAGAATGAGGAAATAATTAAGGATTTATTAAGGGATAATGATTTTCCGATACGATTAATTTGTTCATTAATAAATCAATATAAATTTAGAAAGAATAATAACACAAGAAATTTAATTGAACAGAAAATTTACAAGTCTATGGTCTATGTACCGGAAATATCAGAACGTTTGGAAAAATCAAAGATAATAGATACTAATAGATATAAAATAGCTTTTAAATCATACAATACAGTAAATAAATTATACAGTAAGACAAAGGATAGGATACAGAAATTGGACATGTCAAATATAGTATATAAAATACCATGTAGTGGAAATGACGGAGAGAATTGTGATAAGGTATATATAGGTACAACAAAGAATAAATTGAGAACTAGAATAGCTGGACATAGATCAGATCAGAAATATAGACATATTAATTCACAAAAGACAGCATTATCTTCTCATTGTTCAAATTTAAATCACTATCCTGACTTTGAAAATGTATCAGTTTTAAACACAGAACATAATTATAAACGTCGTTATATATTAGAAATGTTACAGATAATTAATACACCCACAACAAATAGAATTAACTTTAAGGCAGATACTGAAAATGTAGCACAGAATTATAGATATTTAATACAAAAGAAATAGCACACATTACATTAACTTATAACACATTATATTAATACATTTTTTATTGTTAATTATTAATATTTTTGTTTGTTATACTTTTATACCAAAGACTTTGTTTACTGGTATAAATGTATACATACAATTTATATTTGACAAATGTTTTTAAAATTTTTTCAAACTTTCAAATTGTTTATAATTTGTTAATTTATTAACTTAATTGTTATTTCCTGAAGATGCTACACAATGGAGTAGCGAAATATCGAAAATAAAGAATTTTTATATATAAAAAACAAACCTTACGCTCAAGAAAATTGTGAAATTGAAAATTGAAAAAGAAGGTTAAATAAACGACAAAAATTATGTATATTTTTAACTAACATATAGTCCACTGATGTGTCTGAAATATATATTTTATTGTTTTTTTAATTTGCTTTCTTAATATTTGTATCACACAGAGATGGGCTAAAATCATTACCATTACATTTTCATTACCATTACTTAATCTAATGGTAATGGAGCTTTTTTTATCATTACCATTTTTTGAAGAAATGGTAATGTTTTTTTTTTTCATTACCATTGCGTTAAAAAATGGTAATGAATATTTTTTTTAATTTTCATTTGTTTTGAAAATTAAAATGAACCTTTTTTTAATTTTCATTACTTTTACCTAATGTTTACATAGTAATGAAACAACCATTTGTTTTTCATTACAATCCGTTTTTGTCGAAATTTTTTATTTTAAAAATATGAGGTTCACAAATTACTTAAAGCATTTTTTAGTTCATAATCTGAGGCCTATGGTATGCATCTTTGATACCAAGTTTTGGTGTCTAGTTGCAAAAAAAAAATCGCGAAAAAAAATTGCATAAAGGAAAATTCTGGCATCAATATAATTTGTTTGCAGAACATAAATAGCTGATTAAGTTTTTTAATTCAATTCTAGTACCATAGTCTTTTTTCGCGATCCGCCATTATTTTGCAATTTTGTAAGTGCTTTTTTTTTTAATTTATAATCTAAGGACTATAATACTCATTTCGTACAACAAAGTTTGGTGGCTAGTTGAAAAAAAAAAAACAAAAATTGCGAAAAAAAAAATCGCAAACAAAAAAAATCCAAAAAGTAAAATTTTTGCATTAATATATTTGCTTGCAGAATGTAAATCGCTGATTAAGTGTTTTAATTCAATTCTTTTACCATAAAGTCTTTTTTCGCGTCCCGCCATTATTTTGGAGTTTTTTAAGTGCGGTTTCTTTAAATTTGTAATCTAGGGACTATAATGCCCGTTTCATACAACAAAGTTTGGGAGCTAGTTAAAAAAAAACCGCGAAAAAAATCGCGAAAAAAAAAATTACAAAAAGGAAAGTTCTTACATCAATAGATTTGTTTGCAGAATGTAGGTCGCTGATTAAGTGTTTTAATTCAACTTTTGTACCATAAAGTCTATTTTCGCGTCCCGCCGTTATTTTGGAGTTTTTTAAGTGCGGTTTCTTAAAATTTATATTCTTGTGACTATAATACACGTTTCTTACAAGAAAGTTTGGGAGCTAGTTAAAAAAAAACCCCGAAAAAAATCGCGAAAAAAAAATTTACAGAAAGGAAATTTATTACATCAATAGATTTGTTTGCAGAATGTAAATAGCTGAATAAGTGTTTTAATTAAATTTTTTTACCATAAAGTCTTTTTTCGAGTCCCACCATTATTTTTGAATTTTTTAAGTGCGGTTTCTTTAAATTTGCAATCTAGGGACTATAATGCCCATTTCATACAACAAAGTTTGGTGGCTATATAGTCGCGAAAAAATATCGCGAAAAAAAATTTGCAAAAAGGAAATTTCTTACATTAATATATTTGTTTGCAGAATGTTAATGACTGATTAGGTTTTTTAATTCAGTTTTTATACCATAAAGTCTTTTTTCGCGTTCCACCATTATTTTGCAATTTCTTAAGTGCGGTTTTTTCAAATTTATAATCTAGGGACTATAATGCATATTTCATATAACAAAGTTTGGTGGTTAGTTGGAAAAAAAAATCGCGAAAAAAATTTGTCAAAACGAAACTTTTTCCATCAGTATATTTGTTTGAAGAATGTTAGTCGCTGATTAAGTTTTTTAATTGAATTTTTCTGCCATAAAGTCTTTTTTCGCGTTCCGCCATAATTTTACTATTTTTTAAGTGCGGTTTTTTTTTTAATTTATAATCTAGAGACATATATCAAAGTTTGGTGGCTAGTTGCCAAAAAAAATTGCGAAAAAAAATGTACATAAAGGTAAATTTTTTAGTGTAGAACAAAGAACAAAACGTTCTTTACATCATTATGTTAAGTAATGGTAATAAAATTTCATTTGTCTACCTAGTGTAGAAAAAATTAAAATGATTTTTTGTTTTTACTATCATTGCGTATTGTAATGAAAATTATAAAAACGTTTCATCACATGCAAAGAAAACAAATGAAATTAACATTTTTTTCATTGCAATTACATTTTGTAATGGTAATGAATTTTTTTTAATTTTCATTTTATAGATTTAATGGTAATGAAAACCCGCAGTGGTCATTACGAAGTAATTAATTACTCCCATCTCTGGTATCACATCTTTTATTTTTTTTTTATAGTTACTTATTGCTATATCCAAATAATAGTTGGTTAATACTGCCGACTTTGTTCGAAACAGTTAGTTGTCAATGCCGAATTAAAAAAGTTTGGGAATTAATATTTGAATTTATTTTTTACCACTGACTTATAGTTGTAACATCCGAAAAATTGGGAATTATATATATTTTGTTAATTTTAATATGATTGTGATTATGGAATTGTTTCGAAAAAAAATATTTTTGTGTAATGGGGTTTTTTCTATATTCGGCTTGAGGTCATAGGTGTAAAAATAAAAACAAAGCCGAATATAGAAAAAAACCTCATTACACAACAACAATAAAGGTCAACTATAAATTCTTAACAAAAATATATTTTCTCATAATTGGTTATGAATACCGATTTTAATTTTACAGGCCACTTCAGTCAGTTGTGAATATAGAAAATGTTTTTTCAACACACAATATTAATTGAATCCATAAATCTTAGATAATTGGAAATAATATTAGGTGTTTTTAATAGAATCTTGGTGGTTTTAGTGGTGTCCTAACTGAATCGTTCTCTGTGTGAGGTTCTAAAAATTTGTCTATGAAAAAATCGCAGAAAAATCAAATACGAGAAAAAGAATACAAAAATTGACGAACAACTTAAGTAAAATTATTATTACTGCCCGAGTAAAAAAATTATATATAATCATATGTGGCATATATTACAATATATAATTAGACATGTCGTTATTTATATTCATATATAATTATATATGACGTCTTTTTCCAAAATTGTTCCTTATATTATGCCATATATAATTTCATTTAATTAGATATCGACCTTTATAATATTAGATATGGTATATATGATTATATATTACATAGCATGGCTGATGTTATTGCATATATAGTTGTATATAGAGCTATATCTTAATATATATGGCGGCATTTTAAGAATATATAATTATATATGGTATCATTTAAACAATATATAACTATATATGGTGCCAGTTAAACTATATATTATCATATATGGTGGCATTTAAACAATATATGGTCATATATGGTACCTCATGAACAAAATCTTTAATACAGTTGCAGATATGATAATATATGCCACTAAATCTAGTGCCATATATATTTATATATGGTGTTATTTAAGCAATATATTAGCATATATGGTGCCATTTAAACCATATATTATTATATATGGTGCCATTTAAACAATATATGGCCATATATGGTACCTCATGATTAAAATTTTTAATACAGTTCCAGATATGATAATATATGATTCTATATATAGTGCCATATATATTTATATATGGTGTTATTTAAGTAATATGTTACTATATATGGTGCCATTTAAACCATATATTATCATATATGGTGCCATTTCAATAATACATGCTCATATGTGGTACCTTATGAACAACATTTTTAATACAGTTCCAGATATGATAATATATGCTACCGTATATAGTACCATATACTTTGATATATATGTGATTAAGTTATATCTGTAGAAATATACAGTTTCATCCGAAGAATGGCCCGTAGGGAATGAAAAAATTTGATATTTTTGAACAAAATTGTTAATGAAAACCACCTATATAAGTAATTTTTGTTAAAAAAACACTATTTCAGTACAAAAGCAGTCTGTGTAGTGAGAATTCAAAGTAAAAAATATCAGAATGTTGAACATTTGATTTCACATAAATTACTCGCAGCACTGCCAAATGAATTGCATGATTCCAGCAGAAAGCACCTACTACTGGACTGTCGGAAACAAACCGTTTCATCACACTTGGCCCATTAGATATGGTGTCCACAATGTTATTTTCCAAAGACAAATAAAACTCTTCTAGTCTTATTTCTACAATTCTTCTTATTTCATCAGCATTACATCTTCCTGATATATAAACCAACCCCAGGTTATAAAATGAATTATTTCCGTTTATACATATGTTCAAATATCTCTTTTGTGATATTCTTGTCCATTCATCTAAGATTATAGTAAATCTCCTATCGTTAGAAATATTGCTCGATATTTCTTTTATTATGGTATGTTTTACATGATTGTAGTAATTATACCCTACACCACTATGTGGTCAGGGTATTATAAGTTTGTGCTGATGTTTGTAACACCAAAAAATATTGGTCGTAGACCCACCTTATAGTATACCGATCGGTTCAGAATTTTTTTTTATTTCGATTTAACGATGTCCGTCCGTCCGTCTGTCTGTCTGTCCATGCAATATTGTGCGCACTCTACAGGTCGCAAATATTAAGATATGTTGATGAAATTTGGTACACAGACCTATGTTGGCCCAAGGACGAACGAGTTTGATTTTGGTGAACATCGGTCCATGTTTAGACCTAGTGCCCATATAAGGGTCCTACCAAAATTATACTGTTTATACGCTGCATGTCGCAAATATTAAGATATTTTGATGAAATTTGGTACATAGACCTATGTTGGCCCAAGGACGAAGCCTATTGATTTTGGTGAACATCGGTCCATGTTTAGAACTAGTGCCCATATAAGGGTCCTACCAAAATTATACTGTTTATACGCTGCAGGTCTAAATATTAAGATATTTTGATGAAATTTGGTACACAGACCTATATTGGCCCAATAACGCAGCCTATTGATTTTGGTGAACATCGGTCCATGTTTAGACCTAGTGCCCATATAAGGGTCCTACCAAAATTATATTGTTTACACTCTGCAGGTCGTAAATATTAAGATATTTTGTTGAAATTTGGTACACAGACCTATATTGGCCCAATAACGCAGCCTATTGATTTTGGTGAACATCGGTCCATGTTTAGACCTAGTGCCCATATAAGGGTCCTACCAAAATTATACTGTTTATACGCTGCAGGTCGTAAATTTTAAGATATTTTGATGAAATTTGGTACACAGACCTATATTGGCCCAATAACGCAGCCTATTGATTTTGGTGAACATCGGTCCATGTTTAGACCTAGTGTCCATATAAGGGTCCTACCAAAATTATACTGTTTATACGCTGCAGGTCGCAAATATTAAGATATTTTGATGAAATTTGGTACATAGACCTATGTTGGCCCAAGGACGAAGCCAATGATTTTGGTGAACATCATGTTTAGAACTAGTGCCCATTTAAGGGTCCCCCAAAATTGGCTTGGTTACAAACTGCAGGTCGCAAATATTAAGATATTTTAATGAAATTTGGTGCGCTGACTCACATTATAGAAAATTTTGACACAAGCCCCATTTTAACCCATTCGAATTTCGGATCCAAACAATACACCAGAGTGGTGTAGGGTATTGTATAGTCGGCATGCCCGACTTTAACCTTTTTACTCGTTTAATATAATGTTCTTTACATCGGTTTCAATTTTTTGCAATGCCAGGTTTTTATTATAAAAACTTTCTCGAATAAACGAAGATCTAGTTATGGTGCGGATTGACTGCGGCTAATTTGAATACCATTTCAGGAAATGTTTGCCCTACCATAACTTTAATGCCTATTCAGCTTACACTTTTTTCCTCGGGTACTTTGCTAATTTTAGCTGAAACGTTATTCTTGTTGTTGTTTTCTTCAAGAGAAGTTGCATGACCATCAATTTTTTTTTTTTTTTTTTTGGAACCAAATTTAGATGTCTGATTACAAAATTTAGATACCACCGTTAACCATTAGTCTTTCTTTTCACATTTATTAATGAAAACGTTACTTATAAAATTATTGACCCTTAATATAAAGAAGTATTTTAAATTTAAAGTCGACTTTATTTTTAATCAAACGGTTTTGTTCATTTTGTGTATGAAAACCTTACAAAAATATATATATTTTCAAATATTTTGATTGGTTGAAAATAAATTAACCAATCAGAATGCTCCAAAAATAAACCAAGTCAAGGTATACTGCCACCCAATATTTTAACTACAACCATAAAAATACGGTTGATGATCACTAGATTTTCCACTATGGCATAGGTGAAATAACCCTCACTATATCATAGTGAACAAGAAGTAGTAAAAGACAACTAGGTTTAATAGAAACACAAACAACGACTATGTGAGAAGTTATTGAAAACGATTTTATAGTAGAAATTATAGGAATTTAAAATATAGTCAATATCCACTATGCGCAATTTAAATCTGGTTGATAAGGACTACAAATATGGATATATATGTACATATGTTTCGATTTTAACAATTGCAAAATTTTACACTTTTTAACTTTTTATTTATGTGAATACATGTTTCATACATTATATTACAATACATTATAAAATTCTTAATTTGTTGTATTATATTATTTTCTGCATGCCCTCATTTTAATTTGCTATTTTCTTTATGGGTTTGATGTTTCTTTCTGAATTTTTATTGCAAACTTATTACATTGATTTCACTTTTAATCTATTAAATATAGGATTTTTGTTAATAAATATATCATTAAAATGACAAAACAATTTTACCTTCAGGAAAATATAAAAACATTTGAGTTTTTATGTTGTTAACATTTTTAGTTTTCTTTTTAAAATTTCATTGACAATTTCAAATTGTTTCAATTTCATATTACAGGGCAACTAGAAATTATAATTTCTCAACCTTTTCCATAGTTGTTACTGATTATGAAATACAATTAATAAATTTCTGAAATACATTCCATAATTTCTGAAATACATTTAAAATTTCTGAAATACAATTAATAGCTTCTGAAATACAGTTAATATTGTAGTTGCTGATGAGTTACCATATATGACCATTAGGGTGGGTCGATTTAGCAATCGATATTGTGCCATCGATTTTTCGATAGCTTTTGGCATGAGGAAAAAAAATTCCACTACGACATATCAAAAAAATCATTTCCGAGGCGCCCAAATTTCAATATTTTGCAATTTTTAAATAAATGCTAGATTAGCGCCATCTAGCGTTGGCTTTTTGAAACAACTAATGAAGTTGTAAACAATATAACATTACAACCTTTCCAGAAAGGTATTACTTATGAAAATCGGATAAAAAATGTGGCAACTACCCAAAAGCTATCGAAAAATCAATGGCACAATATCAAAAAATTTTTGTCCATACAAATCGCCCCACTCTAATGACCATATATTGTTTAAATTGCACCATATATGGTATGTTCCCTATTAAAGAAAACAATATGGAGCTTTATATGGTAATATATAACTTAGAGTCATCCGAAAAATGGCCCGTTAAAATTGTATCAGTTGTTTATCAGCTTTTATCTAATTGCATCATTTTAGATCTGACCTGATTAAATTATGTGTTAATCAGATGAAATTGTATCAGATTTTTCACCTGATACAATTTTATTGGTTTATATCACATGGTATCAGTTTAGGTCCAAATAGATATATTTGTATACAAAATTATATAGTTATATCCCAATTTTGACCTGATGTCAGTTTAAAACTTTGATACAATTGTATAAGGTAAATGTCGGATACAATTATATTTTATTTATATAAAATTGAACCAATTACGATCAAACCTGACACCATTACATATAAACCGATAAAATTGTATCAGGTCAAAAATAAGAAATAATTTCATCTGATTAACACATTATTTAATCAGGTCAGATCTAAACTGATACAATTAGATAAAAATTGATAAACAATTGATAAAAATATATCGGACCATTCTTCGGATGAAACTGTATATTTATACAGATATAACTTAATCACATATATATCAAAATATATGGTACTATATATTATCATATCTGGTAGCATATATTATCCTATCTGGAACTGTATTAAAAATGTTGTTCATAAGGTACCATATATGAGCATATATTGTTGAAATGGCACCATATATGATAATATATGGTTTAAATGGCACCATATATAGTAATATATTACTTAAATAACACCATATATAAATATATATGGCACTATATATAGAATCATATATTATCATATCTGGAACTTTATTAAAAATTTTGATCATGAGGTACCATATATGGCCATATATTGTTTAAATGGCACCATATATAATAATATATGGTTTAAATGGCACCATATATGCTAATATATTGCTTAAATAACACCATATATAAATATATATGGCACTAGATTTAGTGGCATATATTATCATATCTGCAACTGTATTAAAGATTTTGTTCATATATGACCATATATTGTTTAAATGCCACCATATATGATAATATATAGTTTAACTGGCACCATATATAGTTATATATTGTTTAAATGATACCATATATAATTATATATTCTTAAAATGCCGCCATATATATTAAGATATAGCTCTATATACAACTATATATGCAATAAGATCAGCCATGCTATGTAATATATAATCATATATACCATATCTAATATTATAAAGGTCGATGTCTAATTAGATGAAATTATATATGGCATAATATAAGGAAGAATTTTGGAAAAAAACGTCATATATAATTATATATGGATATACATAACGACATGTCTAATTATATATTGTATTATATGCTACATATGATTATATAAAATTTTTTTTTTCGGGTTATGGGATAAATTAAGATCTTACCAAATCCCCAAATATATAACTGGATTTAATTCGATCTGCAATTTATCGAAAAAGTTAAGATCTTACGCAATCCCGAAATATATTACTGGATCTAATTTTTGATCTGTCATTTTTTGGATATATTTAGATCTTACTTAATCCCCAAATATATTGCTGGATCTAATTCGATCTACCATTTTTCGGACCAAATTAGATCTAAGTTTATTCACAAATATATTGCTGGATCTAATTCCATCTGCCATTTTTCGGATCAATTTAGATCTAAGTTTATCCCCAAATATATTGCTGGATCTAATTCGATCTGCCACTTTTTCCGATCAAATTAGATCTAAGTTTATCCCCAAATATATTGCTGGATCTAATTCGATCTGCCAAAATTGAGATCAAATTAGATCTAAGTTTATCCACAAATATATAGCTCTATCTAATTCGATCCGCCATTTTTCGGATCAAGTTAGATCTAAGTTTATCCACAAATATATAACTGGATCTAATTCGATTCGCCATTTTTCGGATCAAATTAGATCTAGGTTTATCCCCAAAGATATCATTGGACCTCCCAATTTTGAGATATAACTTGATCTTAGTTTATCCCCATATATACAATGGGATCTAATACGATATCATTGGATACACCCAATTTTGAGATCTAATTGGATCAGCTAGATATTACAGCAGATCTTAAACAATATCAAATTGGATATGATTAGATATTGCGCGAGATCAATTTTTTTACTCGGGTGACTATTTATCTTTAAGAAAAAAATTTTCAAATGAATAAGGCTATGTAAATTTCCTAAAGGCACATCTACACGGGATAGAAAACTCGCGAGACTTTATGAAAATGCAGCTCAGTATAAGACTACGAAATGTAATCTCTAGGCCATTGACAATAGCTGTCATACATAATTTCTTTAATTAGTAACAATTTTTAGGATGTCTTGTAACATTATTGAACATTTTAGTTTATTAAATTCACCTTTTGCTATTTGGAGAAAAAAATATTCTTTAAAATACAACAATTTTAATAAAAACAAATACTTGACAATTAGAAGTGATATTTCTACGATAAAAATGAGTGTCAACTATATTAGAGATGACAAAATTAGCGCAAACTCTACGAGATTTCTGTCCCGTGTAGATGTGCCTTAATGAAACTTTGAGATATTTTTCGTTTGAAAACTTTTTTTATGAAAAGTTTATCAAATTATAAAAGTAGTCTTTTAATCTACGAATTAACTTTAATTAAAAACTAATTGAAAAGAATTGTTATTAGTAAACGTCACTTTACAGATTTTGTAATCATTTCAGAGCTTGCAAATGACCGTTTTAAAAAATTGCCAACGCAAAACAGACAATATTTTTGCTTTGGCGCAGGTTCAAGGGATCCGTTTTTCTACAACAAATACAGGTTGGCATTTAAAATTTCTGATTTTCACAATGAACGTGTTTATACAAATTACAACAGTCCGATAATGGATTAAAACATCGGTACAAATAGGAACGATATGGAATGAAATGGGGAACGAGTAAAATTGGAACATGTGCCGCAGGAAACTAAATGGAATGAAACGGGGAAAGACATTTGTATTCGTGTTATCTTAGTGTATTAATTTCTATTTATATTAGTGTTTCCAAAAAACCGACTTTTCTAAAAACCGGGTTTCGGTTTACCGTTTGTAAAAAAAAACCCGTTAACCGATCAGAAATAAAAAACAGTAAAAAAAAAACCAAAAAATGAAAATTTAAAAAAAGAGTGAAAAAAATATTTTAAAACGGTAACAGTGGCAAAGTTTTCCAAAAGAACAAATTTATCGAAACCTGAGTATTCTTATTGAGAAATAACATGATATATAACTTTTCATCGATATTCTTCAGGGTCAATCCCAGTGTAGCAGTGGCGGTTCCAGCTTTCGATTTTGGGGGGAAAATTTAAAAATTTTGTTTATTGCTCATACGTCACATATAATCAATAGGGTTGCTATATCAGCCGAAACATTTATAACACTGTGAGACAAATGGTAGGGGTCAGTGATCGGGAAGGGTTCAAACTACCGGGGAAAGTTATATCGGTAAAAAAGAAGTTATACGTGTCCCGGCGTTTCGCTGGGTCACGCCTAGGAATCGAGATATATCGATTTGACCTTTGGTGGTCTTTTTTTTGACATAACTCGAGAACCACTAGTCCGATTTTACCGGCAAAACTGTTGAGTATATAGAAAAACGTTATATGAACAGATTAAAGGAATTGTAATTTTTAATTTTTTTAAATTTGTTTGAGCAAAATCGGGTAATTAACCACTTGCCAACCCATTTTTGCTTCAGTTATTGTTCCACTGAGAATATTGTGACCACCTTCGTATTGATTACGTTTGTGTGAAAAAATTCATGTTAGTTTGAAAAATTCGGCTTGGACAGAAATTGAGTAATTTTACGGAAGTAACGAAAACCTTTTGTAGTTTTTTAGAACAAACGATTATGTACCAGAACTATAAATTAATTTGTTGTAAAATTTCACTTAATACCTAAGTTATATTTAACATAAAAGCCGTTTTTAGTTCTGATTATCAAAATTTTCCTTTTATTGGATGGATTTACAATAAAAAACTTAAATTATACTTTTATTTTAATATATATATATTATATATTGGAAGCTCTTTATCTCCCACCACCTTTTATTTATCCTCTATCTCCTTTTGAAAGAAAGTAGCAAATTAATATGACAAATTTATTGACTTTTGCTTCTTTTTAAAAAATAAAAAAATGCAAAAGTATACATATCCAAAGAAAAACCTTAAATTTATTCTGAAATTTCAGCACTACACTAAAAGTATTATATGCATGATATTTATTAATGAATTTTTGCATAAAACCGATGATGTTGCAGTTGAACTCTTCCATTGAAACTTTTGATTGTATTAAAGAATTTTTCGAAAATGTGCAAACTTTCATTTTATTTATTAAAAATCGGGGACGTAACAGTTATAAATTTTATTCAAAAAAGTGATTGTTTTACAATTATTTCTTGTTTAAGTATTTTTAGTTTTCAGTTTATTTACTCTGTTTGATTTATATTTTTAATTCAAACAAAAACAATCCAAACACGATTTTTATTTTTTCAAAAATAATAAAAGTTATTTTGTATTTTTTTTTTCTTTATCAAAAAATAACAATTAAGAATATACATCAAAAGCCGTAGAACCAATGACTTCACCAATTATAATATCCTGATGATGTCAACTAGTGTTAATAAAAGATTGAACAGTGATTTAAAGTGAGTAAATATGTATATTCCAGCAACTTCCGGCATTCAATTTAGGTCAATTTTTAATTTTTATTTTATTATCAAATAAAAAAGTTACTGCTTAATTTTTTCAAAAAAATCATTCTGTAACTTTTATAAAAAGTTTTGAAATAAAAATCAAAAAACAACAGAAATTTATAGAGTGAAATATAAAAATTGAAAAAATTAAAATCTTTGCCAAACTTTGTGATTTTTTTGTGCAATATGATTTATAAAATATAGTGCATTATTAAAATATTATAAATGAATAAATTTGGGTGGTGACTTTTTTAGAAATATAACAGTTATTTTGGGTCTCTGTTAAAAATTTCATTCACTCAATGAAAAAGTTTTATTAAATCGGGATTCATAAAATATATAAAACTTTTTCATCAAATTTAGGAAATTTTTCATTTATTTTGTGAAGAAAACTTCATTGGTTACTGAAAAATTCCATTTGTCTCAATATATAGAGTGAGAATATTTACCGAATTGTATCTTACAACATGTGTAATTTTAAGATTATAGGGATATAGTTCCATGAAAAATATTTCGGATTCTGAGGACTATTTCATAATAAAATCTCCTACAATTTCTTTAAAAATTCTTAAGATTCTAACAGCAATTTATTATAAATTCCATAACCATATAATACCCCGGTGAAAAGGTTATCTCTACTCAAAAATGGAACTTGGTTGGGCATTGGGACCTCGGAATTTTTTTTATTAAAATTGTCCACTTCTTAAAATTTCCCATATCTCGAAAACTAAGCTCGATAGATCAAAACGGACAAAATATTTGCTCATTGGAAGTATCCTTACATGCCCGTAGATATGATGGACTAGGCCCGGGGAGGGCCCCGAGACCCTAAAATTTACCAAAATTTTACGACTAAGTACAATTTCAAATAAAGCAGTAGCTTTACTAATTTTTTACTTAAATTTAGATTTGTTAAATTTAACAAAAAATGTTTTAAAATCAACAAATTTTATTTTAAGCCAAGAAATAAATTTTGTTAAAGTAATAAATTTTTCTGTCCAGCCAACAGACATATTATTTTGAGTGTATAATTTAAGAAATTTTTTCTCCACTTCAAGAAAAAGACTTCTTTAGTTTAGTAAAAATTTTCATTAAAACTTAAATTTCTCTCTGTGTAGGAGAGAACAATCTAAGGATTTTTTGTTATATCCCAGCAGAAATTACTGCTTGCTTGGAAGCAGTTTTGTCAGGGAAAGCTGAGCAGTGAAGCGATTGCATTATTGATGATATCATGCCTGATTTTTGTTCGAGATAGCTCGCGTGAAAGCACTTGTTTCGAGATCCGAAAAGGCATGAATTCACCGATTTTAATTACCGCTTTTAAAATCTCGATAATTCGTGCCTTCTCGGAAGTGCATATTATAAAGCTTTTCAAATATTTAAAATCATGCCTTCTCAAAAGCACAATATTCCTGCATATTTTTCCGTGAAGAGAATATGCTTCTTATTTTCAGTAAAACTTCTTATTTTCATTAAAATAACTTTTTTCCGGATTTTAAAAAATTTTGAAAAAGAACCGCAAAAATATTTAAGCAATCAAAATGTATTGCTCATTTCTTGCCTTTTTAAAAAGCGCAGCAAAAAGCTATGTAAACAATTAATCAACTTAGGTCTTTCATTTATGCTGTTTACGAAGCTATACATTTTTAGAAGCGGTAAAAGTAGCAGTAAGGAAGCAGTAAACGTTTTTACTGCTTCCACAGTTTTGCTGGGATGCGCCACGAGGCTTGTCCGAATTAAAATTAATTGATAACTGAGAGCTGTAATATGTCATATTTTGAGACAATACACTAACTTCGAGAACCATGAAATTCATTAAAGATCTGAAGTACATAACGTTCGGATTAAAGGTATTCAGATTGTCGAGTGGTTTCTGTATATAATAGATTTTTTTTTGAAAGTGGTTCGTGTTTCATGTGAAACAACTCGTATGCTCCATAAAAACAGAATTATTTTTCACAATAATCAATTTCTTGTAAAAATTTTGGTTAAATTTTTTTTCGGCCAAATTATATTCATAAAAAATTATGATTATATTTTGAAGTAAATGAATGTTATTCGATTTTAGAACATCCCAGCAAAATATTGGTAATGACACCTCATTACTACCTGCATTACCAAAAATGATATATCATTACCTTTTGCATTATTTTATAATATAAAATAATGACTTCCTAATAAAGGCCTATTGTATTCATTGTTTCTAAATATAAAATAATGACTTACTCGTCATAGTTTAAATAAGTACTTTTTACACAGTTGAATTTTATACAGTTTTATTTATTATATATAAATATGTTTTATGTTTAAATTTTTATGACGAGTCCTAAAATTACACACTAGAGAAAACTTAAATTTTTCTGAATGTATATCCTTAAGCTAATAGTATTTGCTTAACTCTTTATTTTTAAGAATCAAGTAAGCAATCGGATAACCACTTATAATTCAACTTTTTGTAAGAATGTGTGTAACCACTTATTATTCAAAATCTCGTAACTACTTATTTCTCAATTTTTCGTAAGCGAGCAGGTAAGCGTGACTACTTATAAAAACGACCACGCCAAACAAAAATAATGAGTTTAGACGCCAAAAAATAAGTTGTGTGGAGCTATGAATTTCTATTATATAACCACTTATTTGGTAATGAAAGATTTTGCTGGGATATATTTATTTCTCTTTCTGTTTAAATTATTTTTCAAATTAAAGAAAGATGATACAATTTTTACAAGTAAATTACAAAGAATAAAAAATTTGAAAGAATTCGATAAGGCCTGCGTATTTTCGGCTTTCGCTAGAAAGCCATCGTGTCGTGTCTTGATGGGTCAATTTGTTTCGATTTTACATATGTTTCATATGAAAATTTTGTATCATATGTTTTTCACCAAATTTAATATATAAGACTATTATTTATCTGGTGAAAAATTGACGTTTAGTGTTTGTTGTAATAACACCTTTATAAAATAGAAAATGTTTTCATTCACAATTTAGCTAACCATTTGAGGCCTTTAAAGTTAAAGTTCGAGTGAAGTTTTTTCAAGGGGAAAGAGGAAAAAAATTTTAAGGTTCCTGTAAAAATGTAGTTTTTGAAGCGTTCGCCCTAAATATAGAATCATTGATTTTTACAGCTATATAATCTTCTATAAAAAATGTCCTTATGAAAAACAATATCACAATTGATTATTAATTACTTAATTCTTAAAATTAATTCTTAAAAACATTCTTTTTATAGTTTTATATAATTTTCATAAAAAAAAACTTCTTTAACGAAAACTATCCCAAATTTTCTATAGCAATTCATTTGTAGTTTTTTTCTTAAAGAAAAATTGCCAGAAAAAAAATAACTTGAGTACTTTGTTATTTGTGTATTCCTTTTCTCGTATTTGATTAAATATTTTGTATTTTTTTAGGATCTGATACATTTGAGTATAGGGGAGATTTTTTGTTAAATTGCTATAGAACACTTTTGGACTTCGGAAAACTTTTGTTTTTATCTTACTTCCTGTTTTATTTTTTTTCTTTTTACTTTCCCTTTTTTTCTTTCTCTTTTTCTTTTCTTTTTCGTTTTTTTCCTTTCTTTTCACTTTTTTCGTTTTCGGTTTGGTGGGGGGGGGGGGGAATTTCCCTTTCCCCCACCCCCCCCTTGAAACCGCGCATGCAGTGTAGAAACGGTAATGATATATCATTATTTTTTGGACTACCAGTAATGACACCGACTTACTTTCTGGATTATTTTAAAATATATAATAATGAGCTACTTATAACTAGTTACTTTTTCCACAAGTTCAAAATAAAAAATAATGCATTACCAATACTGACTTATTTTTATAATTATTTCAAACATAAAGTAATATTCTAGAATTTTTTGTAAATTTTTTGAAATATATTTTTAGACTCAATATTTTTTCAACACATATGTAACCACTAGGGTTTGGGGTTCGGGAATTCCCGGGCGGGAATTCCCGGGAAATCCCGGGAAAAGTTTGTCCGGAATTCCCGGGAAAATAATATATTTTTCCCGGGAAAACGGGAAATTTTAAAAATATTAAATTTTTTAAATTGTTTTTGTTTCGAATAGGATTTTTTAATTTTAGTCATAAAAAACATTTTAAATACCAAAACAAAAATGTCATTGTTAAAATCTTTTAAAAGGGAATACATTTATTTGACACGCAAATAAAATCTTTGCCAAGTAATTAGGAGCATTTCAACTAATAAAGATTTTTCGCATAACTTATTCAAAATTTAAGTAGTAAAACCTAAAAACTTGGTAAAATGTTTAAAAGAAATATGAAAAAAAGCTTTGTTTCTTACAAATAATCGCCCTTACTATCTAAATTTTTCAAATGTATAATTTAGGTAAAGTCGACTTTAGTTAAAATATTGGGTGGCAGTATACCTTGACTTCGTTCATTTTTGAAGCGTTCTGATTGGTTAATTTTTTTTCAACCAATCAAAATATTTGAAAATATAAATATTTTTGTAAGGTTTTCATACACAAAATGAACAAAACCGTTTGATTAAAAATAAAGTCTACTTTAAATTTAAAATACTCTTTTATATTAAGGGCCAATAATTTTATAAGTAACGTTTTCATTAATAAATGTGAAAAGAAAAGACTGGTTAACGGTGGTATCTAAATTTGGTTATCCGACATCTTAATTTGGTGCACAAAAAAAAAGAAAAAATTTATGGTCATGCAACTTCTCTTGAAGAAAAGAACAACAAGAACAACGTTTCAGCTAAAATTAGCAAAGTACCCGAAGAAAAAAGTGTAAGCTGAATAGGCATTAAAGGTTTTATGGTAGAGCAAACATTTCCTAAAATGGAATCCAAATTAGCCGCTCAATCTCACTCAATCCGCACCTTAACTAGATCTTCGTTTATTCGAGAAAGTTTTTATAATAAAAACCTGGCATTGCAAAAAAATGTAACCGATGTAAAGAACATTATATTAAATTACTACAATAATGTAAAAGATATCATGATGAAAGAAATATCGAGCAATATTTCTAACAATAGGAGACTTACTATAATCTTAGATGAATGGACAAGAATATCACAACAATGAATAAATGGAAATAATTCGTTTTATAAGCTGGGGTTGGTTTATATATCAGGAAGATGTAATGCTGATGAAATAAGAAGAAGTGTAGAAATAAGACTAGAAGAGTTTTATTTGTCTTTGGAAAATAACATTGTGGCCACCATATCTAATTGGCCAAGTGTGATGAAACGGTTTGTTTCCGACAGTCCAGTAGTAGGTGCTTTCTGCTGGAATCATGCAATTCATTTGGCAGTGCTGCGAGTAATTTATGTGAAATCAAATGTTCAACATTCTGATATTTTTTACTTTGAATTCTCACTACACAGACTGCATTTGTACTGAAATAGTTTTTTTTTAACAAAAATTACTTATATAGGTGGTTTTCATTACCAATTTCGTTCAAAAATATTAAATTTTTTCATTCCCGTTTCCCGGGAAATAAAAAAGTCCGGGAAATCCCAAACCCTAGTAACCACATATTTTTTTTTACATATGTAACCACATATTTTTTGATTTTTTGTATTTTAGCGAGTAAGCTTACTTGTGCGCAGAAGGTCAATTATGTTTTTATCTATTAAATATTAGATGTCGAGATAGCTCAGATGGTAGAGCTATTGACTGGCACTCTAGAGTCCAAAGATCGATTCCCGCACGAACAAATTTTATTAAAAAAAATTTTATATATTTAGTTATAATATAATATAAAAATATATTTTTTTATAAAACTCATTTATTTGAAAATCTATTTTTAGATTCATTGCCACATACATAGGTAACGATATATTTTTTGATTTTTTGTATACTGGTGTGTAACTCATTATTTTGCGCGACATCGCCATAGAAAAGTATTAAGAAATGTAATAATAAATGTAGCTCCCCAGACAGAAATTGCCAACTGTACCAAAAACAAAACACTGGCAGAGCACTGATTTTATAAAAATGACTACGCATTGTTAAAATAATGTAAAGTCAGAAGGTCTTGAATTCGATTCCGGTTACGAACATACAATTTTTTGTTTTCTTTTTTTATTTTTTTTTATATTTTTTTAAATTTTTTTTTTATAAAATTTTGTTTATTAAATTTCATTGGTTTTTAAAAAATAATGTTTCTTAATTTTTTTAACCATATACACTTTGGTTTTCCTGACGTTATGCGAACGTTATGCGAACGTTATGCGAACGTTATGCCAATGTTTACATATTAGTCATTGTTATCAGCTATGTATACTACACGTCTCGGTAGATAAGTGTGTAGAGCGATTGTCTGGCAATCCGACGGCCCTGGTTCGATTCACAGGCCGACCATGTTTTATTTAAAATAATTATAATTAACATTTTTATTCTAAATTAACTTTTTTTTTCACAAAAAAAGGTTTTTTTAATTTTTTTACACCACAAATTTTTTATTTTTTCCAACATTATTGCAATGCTAGTTAGTTTCATCCAACTTTTTGCCGTCGCTTGTAAGTTAGCTGTAATCATTGATCTAATTTTTTAGTTATTAGATATTACAAGTCTTATTAGTAGGGTTTGGGGTTCGGGAATTCCCGGGAAAAGTTTGCCGGGAATTCCCGGAAAAATAATATATTTTTCCCGGGAAAACGGGAAATTTTAAAAATATTAAATTGTTTTTGTTTGGAATAGGATTTTTTAATTTAAGTCATAAAAAACATTTTAAATACCAAAACAAAAATGTCATTATTAAAATCTTTTGAAAGGGAATCAATTTATTTGACAGAGACAAAAAATCTTTGCCAAGTAAATAGGAGAATTTTAACTAATAAAGATTTTTTGCATAACTTATTCAAAATTTAAGTAGTAAAACCTAAACACTTGGTAAAATGTTTAAAAGAAATATGAAGAAAAGTTTTGTTTCTTACAAATAATCGCCCTTACTATCTAAATTTTTCAAATGTATATTTTAGTTAAATTCGACTTTAGTTAAAATATTGGGTGGCAGTATACCTTGACTTGGTTTATTTTTGGAGCATTCTGATTGGTTAATTTATTTTCAACTAAACAAAATCTTTGAAAATATAAATATTTTTGTAAGGTTTTCGGACACAAAATGAAAAAAACCGTATGATTAAAAATAAAGTCGAATTTAAATTTAAAATACTCTTTTATATTAAGGGCCAATAATTTTATAAGTAACGTTTTCATTAATAAATGTGATATTTTCAAGTCAGTTTACTTTATTTTAATACACCATCTTTCAAATTAATATATTCTTTTATATTAAAGAATAAAATTTCAGGAGTATGGAAATACTTCACAAAAAAGGACAATGCAGCGCAGTGCAATATTTGCCCTAAAAGACTAATGATTAACGGAGGTATCTAAATTTGGTTATACGACATCTAAATTTGGTGCACAAAAGAAAAAAAAATTGACGTTCCAGCTAAAATTAGCAAAGTACCCGAAGAAAAAAGTGTAAGCTGAATAGGCATTGAACGTTTTATGGTATGGTATCATAACTACACTCATAAAAGTTAGTTAGTAGTGTTAAACGCGTTCTGATTAAATTGAACTAATTTTTCTGTTATTTTCTTTAAAAAAGTCCGTACAAATAGGTCAAAATTCTGGTAAAATAACAGGAAATAGTACATGTATTTGCGACAGCACAATTTTCACCTATTTGTACGGACTTTTTTTATGAGTGTAGATCTTCGTTTATTCGAGAAAGTTTTTATAATAAAAACCTTGGCATTGCCAAAAAAAATTTACAATCATCTAAAAGATATCATGATAAAAGAAATATCGAGCAATATTTCTAACAATAGGAGATTTACTATAATCATAGATGAATGGACAAGAATATCACAAAAGAGATATTTGAAAATATGTATAAACGGAAATAATTCATTTTATAACCTGGGGTTGGTTTATATATCAGGAAGATCTAATGCTGATGAAATAAGAAGAATTGTAGAAATAAGCCTAGAAGAGTTTTATTTGTCTTTGGAAAATAACATTGTGGCCACCATATCTAATGGGCCAAATGCGATGAAACGGTTTGTTTCCGACAGTCCAGTAGTGGGTGCTTTCTGCTGGAATCATGCAATTCGTTTGGCAGTGCTTATTTGAAATCAAATGTTCAACTTTCTGATATTTTTACTTTGAATTCTGACTACACAGACTGAATTTGTACTAAAATAGTGTTTTTTTTTACCAAAAATTACTTATATATGTAGGTGATTTTCATTAACAATTTTGTTCAAAAATAATTCCCGGGAATTCGCGGGAATCAAATTTTTTTATTCCCGTTTCCCGGGAAATAAAAAAGTCCGGGAAATCCCAAACTTGTTAGCTTAGTGTGTAGAGATCGCGGCTGACAACCTGGCGGCCTGGGTTCAATTCCCATCAGAACCATGTTTTTAAAAAAAATACTAAAAACAATTTTTTTAATTTTTTGAAAAAAAAAATTTTTGGGGGAATATTTAGTTGATCTCTTATTTTTAAGTAAATGAATGTTCTTTTTAGTTTGAAAATCTTTCTTTGATTTGAGAATAATTTAAACAGAAAGTGATATTAATTTATGATCTAGAGTCAAACTAAAAAGAACATTCAAACAAATTTTTTTAATCTATTTTTACCCACTTTTTTAAATTTTGACAACGTTGTGAAAACGTTGGCAAGTTAGCCGCTGTTATCAATCGGGTAACGGGACAATACTATCAAGATTGTTAATCACATGTGCTGCCAATGCATAACACTGTTCAAGTTGTAAAATGGTACTAACGTGAAAACCATATGGTTGCGTTTGGATGAACTCCCTGACTACTACACCACCGATGAAAGTGCCAATTTGGCTCATTGGGAAAAAGTTATGGCGTTTTTTTTTGAATTTTGGTTAATTCATCAATTTTTTACCATTTTTAGCCCATTTAAGTCGCTTTTCCTGTATTCAAAATTTCTTGTGTTATCTTTATACGGCTCGTAATCACTATTTCCACCATTAGAACGCACATTTCAACTGAGAAAATCAAATTTTTCTATTTTCATGATTTTTGCCCATTTTTCATTGATTTCCCCCATTTTTGTGCTGTTTTTATGCGCTTTTTTGTAGTTCTTGCGCAAACTTATCGACATAATTCTTACCGTTTTTCCTTTTTACAATATATTATGCAATATTATTGCCATTTCAAGCAACTCAACACACTTTTTAAATACAAAAACCATCGTTTTTACGCTTTTTCGGAAATGTGCGTGGACAATTAAAAGGAAAAAAGGAAAGTGTACTTTTTTAATTATTTGGGTTTTTCCGTTGGCTACCTGCATGATTTTTTTATACAAATTTTTTTACACAAACGCACACAAATCAGGTATATAGCCACCCTTAAAAGATGCGTCAATTCATAAGTACCTCTCAGTAAAATATTGAAACTTACGTAGTATTTATAGATGTTCATTGATCGATTTTTGTCATTCAACAAGTGTCTCCCAACGCGTAAAGTACGATTTTTTTAAAGTGACGAAAAAGTAATAAAAGTATAAATAAAGTTTCCAGTTTGAAGTGATTAATTTTTGCGGTAAAAAATGGATGAATGCCTGAAAAACTTCAATCATTACTGTTATATGTGCGGAAAGTGGACCATTATGTCGCCTAAGAAAAAAATTACTGATGAAATTGCAACATTGTACGAGCAGTACTTCAATATTCCAGTGATTCGTAATGTTGACTGGGTGCCTAAAATAGCTTGTTCATCGTGTGTAGCACGTTTGTATGATTGGCGAACAGGTCGACGGGAAAGCATGCCATATGGAATACCGATGATTTGGTCAGAGCCAGTCGACCACGAAAAAAACATGTGCTACGTATGTATAAATAATGTTGTGGGTATGAACAGAAGAAAGGCGACGGAATATATTTACCAAAGTGTTCCGTCAGCTCAAACCACTCTTCCCCATTCTCCGCCAGTGCCAATCCCGAGAAAACCGAGTCCAACTGAAGAATACATCCCACCATCTTTTTTTTCGGAGCCAGAATCGAATTTTTCTTTGTATCAGCCATCAAATATTACGCCACCATGCAAACACATTGAAGTTACACAACAGCGCTTGAACATAATGTCAAGACAACTAAAGTTGTCACAAAATAAAACCATAATTCTTGCTCAACATCTTAAAGCTGTGAACATCCTGTCACCAGAAGTTAAAGTGTTCGGTTCGCGTGGTCGACAGCATAAATTTCTACCATTTTTTACTCGCAACGAAAACAATTCATTTACGTACTGTAATGATATCGATGGTTTGATGTCGGCCATGAATTACACGTACAATGCGGACCAATGGCGGTTGTTCATCGATGGATCGAAGAGCAGTCTCAAGGCTGTGCTGCTGTATTTCGATAATACAAAAAACTCTGTGCCAATTGCGCTTGCCGTGAAAACAAAGGAAACGTATGATTCCATGAAACTAATCTTGGATTCTGTGAAATACCATGAACATTGTTGGAAAATATGCGCTGATTTGAAAATGGTTGCACTTATCTGTGGCCTTCAAACTGGTTACACTAAAAATATGTGCTACTTGTGAACGTGGGATTCGCGATATACACCACAGTATCAAAAACGAGATTGGTTACCGAGAACAAATCGTCTAATCGGGCAGCAGAACGTTATCCACGAGGAGTTGGTGCCGATGAATAAGGTAAACTTGGGTTAATGTAGAATTTCATCAAAGCGTTACTTGTGCGTGGAAATAGATTGGCTTTTGGACGATTGGAGTACATTTTTCCACACTTGAGTGAAGCGAAAATTAAAGAAGGTAAATAAATATTTGGAATTCTTTTTCCGCCAAACAAAGATGAAGTATTCTTGAAAGTTTTTATATAAAATCATATATTTATTTCAGGTGTGTTGAATGGCCCAGACATTCGCAAACTGATGAAGGATGAAGACATCAACAATATCCTTCAAGAGGAGGAACTCATCGCTTGGGATAGCCTGAAAGCAGTGATCGAAAAAGTTCTCGGCATTCATCGAGTGGACAATTGGCGTGCCATTGTTGATGATATGCTGCAATCTTTCGAAAACATCGGTGTTCGAATGTCGTTGAAAGTGCATTTCATGCATCACCACCAGGATCAATTCGAGCGTCAGTTGCCGTCTGAATCAGATGAGCATGGGGAACGTTTCCACCAGGTATCAGCACAGTTGGAACACTGGTATAGTGGTAAAAAATTAGATTCACTTTTGGCAGATCTTTGCTGGAATTTGTTAATGGAATTGGAGGATAACGAATGATATTCCATTGCTTATTTCTCTATTTCAATTGCCAATTTAAAATGAATTACATTAATACGGAGAAACACGCATTTCCATTAATTTTTATACCGAAAAAATGTATTCAACCACAAAAAATTTATTTAAATCAATAAAAAACCCGAAAATCATCCGAAAAAGCGTAAAAAACGATGGTTTTTGTATTTAAAAAGTGTGTTGAGTTGCTTGAAATGGCAATAATATTGCATAATATATTGTAAAAAGGAAAAACGGTAAGAATTATGTCGATAAGTTTGCGCAAGAACTACAAAAAAGCGCATAAAAACAGCACAAAAATGAGGAAAATCGATGAAAAATGGGCAAAAATCATGAAAATAGGCTACAAATTTTAATTTTCTCAGTTGAAATGTGCGTTCTAATGGTGGAAATAGTAATTGTGAGCCGTATAAAGATAACACAAGAAATTTTGAATACAGGAAAAGCGACTTAAATGGGCTGAAAATGGTCAAAAATTGACGAATTGACCGAAATTCAAAAAAAAAAACGCCATAAATTTTTCCCAATGAGCCAAATTGGCACTTTCATCGGTGGAGTAGTAGTCAGGGGGCTCATCCAAACACAACCATATGGTTTTCACGTTAGTACCACAAATTTCGTGTTAAAAACTTGAACAGTGTAACCGACCATCGCCAATGATATGCCAACATTGTGCCGATCGTATTTTTCTGCCTGGGTAGTTACCATCACCAAGTATGTAGTTACATTACCACATATCTGTTAATGATTTTCTACGCTGGGATATTTTATATTTTTAGAGATTCACTATTAGATAAACATCTCACAAAGTTCGGTGGGAGGACAAAAAACTTAAAACTTTCGGTACTAATCTTGTCCGCCTAGGTTGATATTTAGGAAGTAAAAATAAGTTTGAAAGCTATTCAACATTTTTTTATTTGAAAACTTTTTTATATTAGTAGTTCTTTACTGTACCTTTCATTTAATACCCAATATGCATATATTACTTTAGAAAAAAACATAAAAATTCCAAAAACGAAAAAGATGTAATTTTACTCCTCTTTTAATTTTATCTTATATTCGTGGATGGTAACCGAAACGATGCAGTTATCGGTAAGGGTAACGCTATTTTAGATTATTTCGGAAAAGGTTTTTTAATGGTATCGCTATTTCATTTATTTCGGTATTAACGGTATTTCAGTTATTTTTTATTTTAAGGATAGTGATATTTCGGTTATTTCAGTAACGGTATTTCGTTTATTTCGGTAACGGTATTTTAAGGATAACGGTAGTCAGTTGAATTGGTTTCTGCTTATTTTCGTATCAAAATTTCATTTAAGAGTAGTGAATCACACATTCCTAATAAACTTGGAAATAGCTGACAAAATAAAACATTACAAAAATTTGTCGGACAACATTTTCTAGCTTAGAGTTTTGGTCTTTCTTATAAAATGTGTCTTTCTTATAAAATAAAAAAATTAACTTCCACAATTAATTTTTTTTTTTCACGGAAAAATAAATGAAATTGAAATAAATATCAATATATGTGTGTCTAATTTTTATTTTTAAATTTAAAAGTAAAAATAATTATTTCGACCTTTAATTCCACAATGAAAAAACAAAATTTTTTCTTTTTTATTTCTCTGCAATTGTTTTTATTTTAATAAACAGTATTTTGCCAACTATTTCAAAAATATATGTTAAATTCAATTATAAACTTCACAATTTCCTTGAGCTTAAGGTTTGTTTTTTAAATATAAAAAGTTTTTTTTTTTGATATTTCGCTACTCCATTGTGAAGCATCTTCAGGATAATCCAGATCCATAATTTGTGAGTTTTTTTTTGAATTTTTATAGTGCAATTAAACTTTATAAAATTTTGTATAATTAGATATCATGTCAGATATAATTACATATAAAATTAATACAATTTTCTATTAACCTTGTTATATATTTTAATATAAGATTGCCCAGGTAGAAAATTACAAAGGGGCCAGTACTGACAAAGCACCGAAATGAGTGGTACTAGTGCTTGTTAACAACGCCCAAATGATAACACCGTCCCACGGTGGTGCCAATGCTTTACAAAGAACTGAGAAAGCACCCAAAAACATGCTTTCAATGATAACACTGATCTATTTAATTCTTTGCAAAGTACTGCGATGGCACCAAGAAAAACAAAAATCAAGTGTTTTCTCTGCCACCAAATTATGAGCCCTCATCATTGAAGAATTTCAAATTACTCTAAAAACAGATGATTCTTTGAGTTATTGTATTGTGGAGTCAAAAATTATTTAAATATTAACTCGCTTCTTTTTCATGATTATATATAATGTCATATCAAACATATTTATAAAAGGAAAGTGTTAATATAAATGTATATGGTTATATAAAGCCACGCATATAAACATTTATTATTATATGAAATCATATAAGATTATATGAAAACTTTTTTAGTAGGGCAGTTTCCAATCGCACTTTACTATTTTTATATTGATTTTTAGTACAATTTCTTTTTTAGTAATCATTTTTGCTATTCTCTTATTACAAATTATTTCAGCAAAACATTTTACTAATTTTTCAAAACCGATTGCTAAGTTTAACAGGAAAATATACTAATTTAAAAATTTTTTTTTTTATTTTTTACAATTCTTGTTTAGTTTATATTTGTTACTATTGATATATTCTTAGTTTGGAAATAACACTCAGAAAATTTTATTGTATCTCCAATGCATAAAAAGCTAATAACTGGAGAACCGTTTGCAATTTTGACTCCAAATTTCAGGTACGATGAAGTAATTATACGCTTGGTACAATGATTGAAATAAAATTCACAATTGGGCAAGTATAAATGGTTTGTGCATAAACCCAACGAAATCAAAATGCATCTTTTTATCAAGAAATAATAAAAAAAGACTTGATAATAACATCTCTGTGCTAATAAATAACACTAAAATCGATTTTGTTCCATCATCATCAAATCTAGGAATAACGTTTAATGCCGAGTTTTCTTGGAAAAATCACGTAAAGATTTCGGCTGGAAAACTTTATGGGATGTTAAGAAACATGCGGGCTGTTAAAGCGTCGACGCCCTTTAAAATACGTATGCTCCTGGCAAAAACATATCTAATACCTGTTCTGTTGTATGGATGTGAAATATTTGCGAATTGTGACACCACTGATTACGATCGACTTTGAGTCACATATAATAATATAGCCAGATATGTATTTAATCGTAAGGAGTGAGATCATAAAAATGTTAACACACATAAAGTTAAATAAAAAACAAACCACTGAATTTTAAGACTTCAAACCAAATTTTTATTAAATGAAATTTAATACAAAATCAACAAACCGCATGAAATTCTAACCACTACGAATAAAGTTATCCACTTTTTCCGGAAACCCTCCCATTAAGGCTTTTATGGTAGTTTCTGTCACTCGCTTCTTTTTCATGATTATATATAATGTCATATCAAACATATTTATAAAAGCAAAGTGTTAATATAAATGTATATGGTTATATAAAGCCACGCATATAAACATTTATTATTATATCAAATCATAAAAAAATATATGAAAACTTTTTTAGTCGGGATGTTTATTTTAGTTAAAGTCAACTTTAGTTAAAATATTGGGTGGCAGTATGCCTTGATTTGGTATATTTTTGGAGCACTCTGATTGGTTAATTAATTTTCAACCAATCAAAATGTTTGAAAATATAAAGATTTTTGTAGGGTTTTCATACACAAAATGAACAAAAACGTATGAATAAAATAAAGTCGACTTTAAATTTAAAATACACTTTTATAGTAAGGGCCAAAATTTTTTAAATTAATTTTTGATATCCGCAAGTTTTGGGTTTAAATTTGTATGAATCAACATTTTTGAGCAATTCGCCACCTATGTTTCTTAATTTCTGAAGGAATTTTAAGCTGTTAAAGCTCGGTAAACCGAGATTTAATATTATCGGTTAAAAATACCGGAATATGAACAAAAAACCGGTTTTTCAGTTTACCGATTAACCGGTTTGGAAACATTTATTTATGCAGTGAAACTCGCGTAATACGAAGTCGGTTAAGACGAATTCTCGGTTAATACGAACCAATTTGAAAGTCCCGATCATTTTTCATATAAAAAACATCTATTAATACGAACACGCTTGAGACGAGCCCTCGGTTTAACCGAACTGTTTGTAACAGTCCCACACACTAAATTTCATATTATTCACCATGTTTAATGCGAACTCTTAAAAAACTGGGAATATTGTGTATAAATATTCTTTAATTTGCCAAATTTCAAACTTTTCACACAGATAGTTTCCTTAAAAACGATTTGTTAAAGCAAATGTAATGAAAGGATTATACAATTTTTTATTCAAATTTTTAAAATCTTAATTATTTTGTGACTAAAAAAAGTAGTTTAGACAAACTTGACCTTGTATATTACGAACTTCGATTAAGACGATATAATTTCTTAGTTCCACCGGAGTTCGTTTTAACCGAGTTTTACTGTATTACCACATAAATTGAAAAAAAATTAGTCACCCTGTTGCAGTTGCATCGCGAACATTGCCGAGATTGCAAAAATTTTTATAAAAATAAATCTGTAAAAGTATCAGAAAAAGCAACTAAAAACTAGTTAAAAATGATGCTGCAGAAAAACTGTTAAATTAACAATTTTTTTTGCTAAACACTAGTAAAATAAGAACAGCAAAAGCAAACTGTTAAATTTACAGAATTTTAGTTATATTTAAGTTAACTTTTAGTTAATTTAAAATGACAAATTTTACTGTAAAATATGCAGAAAAATTTGCTGAATATTAGTAGACTAAAAATAGCAAAAACAACTGTTTTATTCACAAAATTTTGGTTATTTTCATGTTAAATTAACATTTTCATATTAAGTTAACAAAAAAATTTGTTTCAAAAATGTAAACTGCTCCATTAAAAAAGGCCCTATTTTTATTTACATTAAAAAAAAACATGAAAAAATTTTAATTTTTTTTTTTATTATTTAGCAAAATCTATTGCTAATTTTAGCAGGTTAATTTGTCATTCTCTATTAACAAAAGTTTAACTCAAATATAACTAAAACTACGTATATTTACAGTATTCTTTTTGCTATTCCTATCTGATAAAAATAATCTGCTGATTTAGCAGTTTTTTCTGCAGCATAATTTTTAACTAATTTTTAGTAGTTTTAACTAAATTTTTTATAGACTTTTTTCTATTAGTGTATAGGCGAAAGAATTGTGTGCTTAAAGCTTTACCCACAACATTGTTTCCAGTGCCACACTCTCATGAACTGCCAGTACCTATTCTAGACCTTCGAAAACCCGTTTAACATTTTAGCGCTTAATAACGACATAAAATTGTCTAGAGCTAGGAGAAAAATTAAATAAATAAATGCTTGCTAAAATACCCAAATTTTCTGTTATTGTTATACTATGTACATTAGAGTGGTCCAAAATAACATGAAAGTTGGAATTCGCGATCTCCACAATGTTGCTCCTATTCCTTAATGTCTAAAAACTCTCTGTGCCAAGTTTCAGCTAAATCCGCTGTTATTTAGAAGTAGCACAAAAAGTTGTCTTTTAAGAATTAGTAATTTACCTCTAGAGTAATTTATACAAAAAGTAGGGTTGACTTTAAATTTAATTATTTCTTAACCTGTACGCTATTATTCAACAATTTTTTTCTAAATCTGGTCTTAACTAATGTGAATATAAGGAATTTGAAACCAAAACTTAAAAAAATTAAGTAACTTTTAAGTAATTCGCGGTTTTTTTTTAATTTATACAAAAAAATACATATTTTAATAAAATTTTCGAAATTTTCCGAAAAGATGTAATTAAAAATTCAACTTGTTTTTGCCTTTGTATGCGCAATTTTAACGAAGATTATGAATCAGCAATCGAAATTTAAAAAAAATTTGTGGTTTATGAATTATTCGCGGTTTTTGGAAATTCAAAAAAACTCAAGTTTTTTGAGATATTTTCCTAATTACCTGTAAACGGTGTTATCGAAAAATGCAATTTGTTATACTTTTGCAATTTACTTACCAAGGACCTTCATTATATATAACACTGATTTTAATTTTAAAAAGGATAACAGATATCCTTGCAAATTAACTTAAAATTTGACATTTTTTAATATTTCGCTATTATTTAGATTGCTATAATTTTATTGCTACCAAAAACCCTATCTCACATAATAGGATATTTCACAGATATATATTAATGCAAAAACGAAATTTTCATTTTGGTAAATATAAGAAAACATCCTGATCGAAGTTGATCATTTTTTGTGTGTAATTTTCAAATTTCGCGAAATCCGCGACTCCGATTTCAGTTTTGATTTCATATTCGTAATGTACACCTAAAAATATATTAGATTTGATATGTCGCGATCATAATAATTATATTTAATTTTTCTCATTTTTTCCATTATTTTTAATTAATTAAAAATAATAGAACAAGTACAACCTCGAAACTTCAATTGCGATGTGCTACCTCTAAACAAAACTTTTTTGGTGATTTTTTTGATCAGACCATATTTTTTTTCAAAGTGGCATATTTGTAGGGTTGTGGAGCGTGAAAATTCCAACTTTTTTTTTTTTTACCACTCTAATGTACATATATAAAACGCTTTTGGAATAAAAAATAACCCCCTAAAATCCAAGTTTAATTAAATAAATTAATTTATTAAATTAACAGTAATTTTATGCTCTTCAATATCTTCTTTCGTTTTTAATATTTTTTTAAATTACAGCTCGTTTAATTTTTTTTTGTTCACTGTATATACAAAAGTTATCGAGATATTGACACACACTTAAGTTTGATAAATAGGGCATGGAAATAGGCTTAAAATTTTTTATTGAAAAAATCTGTTGAAAAACAGAAAAAATTAAAATCGCGAATTGTGAAAAATCTAGAGCCAATTTCAACAAACTGGTTGCATATTCGCAATCAGCACCCCCCAATCCACTGCAATATCATTGACCTTTTTTTTTGTAGAGTAGTGTAATAATATAAGATAATTATTAAATAGTAAAAAAAACATACATTTATAAAAAAAAAAGTAAGTACAAAAGTCTGTTAAACGCGTTCTGGCTCAAATAAACTGATTTTTTCTGTTATTTTGTCTTAAAATTTAGGATTGAACTAATAGTTTTGTAAATCCCATTTAGCATAACAACCCAGCAAAATCTTTCATTACCAAATAAGTGGTTATATAATAGAAATTCATAGCTCCGCAGAACTTATTTTTTGGCGTCTAAACTGATTATTTTTGTTTGCCGTGGTCGTTTTTATAAGTAGTCACACTTACCCGCTCGCTTACGAAAAAAATGAGAAATAAGTAGTTATGAGATTTTGCATAATAAGTGGTTACACACTTGCTTACAACAAGTTGAATTATAAGTGGTTATCCGATTGCTTGATTCTTAAAAATAAGGAGTTAAGCAAATACTATTAGCTTAAGGAAATACATTCAGAAAAATTTAAGTTTTCTCTACCCAGCAAAATATTGGTAATGACACCTCATTACTATCTGCATTACCCAAAATGATCCTCTTTTCATTCCTGAAAGTGTAGAGGTTTTTTGAAAGCAAAAACTCTGTGAAGTATTTGTCAGGAGAGTATCCTGATGAAGAAAAAAAAAACAGTTTTTGAAAAAAGTACTTATTATGTTAATTCATAATAAGGAAATAGTCCTCGAACTGAATTAATAAATTTCTAATTAATAAATTAAAAAGGTTGAAAAAAAATAATTTTATTTTCTAAAATAAAAATTAAAAACCAACATGATAAAAACTTAACTTTCACAATTAATTTTTTTTACGGAAAAATAAATGAACTTAAACCATATTTATTTCAACATATGTTTGTCTAATTTTTAAATTTAAAAGTAAAACTATTAATTCGACCTTTAATTCCACAATGAAAAAAAAAATTTCCTTTATTTATTTCTTTAAAATTATTTTGAGTTTAATAAAGAGTATTTCGCTAACTATTTGGAAAATATATGTTAAATTCAATTATTAACATTTATTTATAAGTCAAAGTGCAAAATTCAAAACCAGATCCACAATTTCGAAGTTTTTTTTTTAATTTTTATAGTGCAATTAAACTTTATAAAATTTTGTATAATTACATATCATGTCAGATAAATTTATATATAAAATTATTACAATTTTATATTAACTTTGTTATATGTTTTGATATAAGAATGTTTATACGCCATTATATATAATTATGTATAAACTATATTTGCAGATCTCTTAATATATGCCTGGAGACCAAATCGCATATGATTATATATAACGTCATATCAAACATATTTATAAAACCAATGTGTTAATATAAATGTATATGGTCATATAAAGCCACACATATAAACATTTATAATTATATCAAATCATATAAGATTATATGAAAACTTTTTTAGTCGGGAATTTATGTTTCTTAATTTTACAAATTTTTCAGTTAATTTAAACTACAATTATTTCCCAATGTTTATATTTTTGTGTCTCTGCTACCAATATCACATAAAGATGGCGCTATATTTTCATAATTTCTTTATTGATGGCAAAATGGCTTGTATCTCGGAAACTAAGCGAGATAGAGCAAAATGGATACTCTGAACTTAACAATCTTTACAAGCCACCTATACTCCCAAAAATAAACATGGGCCTGTCTCGGGATAGATCCGTAGAGCCGAAAAGCCAAGACAAATATAAGCGACATTTTAGGAGAAAATTTCAGTTAAATCAGTTAATATTTCTGTTGAATTTAGCCCAAATTTCTTAGCTATGTTAACTAAAATTGTCTCTGTATTTAGCAGTGTGTAAAATGTAGTTTACCTAAATTTAGCAGACCATAATTCTCAACTTCATTGAAAATTCTGCTGGTGCAAATACAGGTACTACTATTTCCTGTTTACGAGTTTTATTTTGGTATAATGTTGCATGCATTATTTTCGGCGTAGTATATATCCATATATCGCTAAATTTTACTATGTAACATAATTTGATAAAAGGTTAATACCGGTAATTTTTTTATTACCAGTCTTATTGCAAATGGTTCTATATGAAAGAAATCGTCTTTTTGTTTGGAAAACGTAAACCCGTGCAGAAAGTTGGCAGAAAATGGGCCGTCTTGAAAAAAGTGTATAAAAATTCCCAAAATTCGAAATTTAGAAAAAAATTTATTTTTTAATTACATTTATTCATTTAATGTAGTCAAAATTCAGACTATCAATAACACACTTTAGCCTGGAATCCAAAATGACCCACAAATTTGAGCAAAATGCAATAACGTGTTTTTTTTTTATTGTTACTTTAAAGTTTTTAAAATGCCTAATTTGGAGCTGTCTATTGCTATTTGTAAAATATAATAGTTGATATTAAAAAAATAAATAAATTGGAAAAATGATAATTCGAGTTTGTGTTTGGAGCCACTCCTTTCCAGCACATTTTATGAAAATTGTTTCATTTTATGAAATCATTGAGTCAAACTAAAAATAACATTCATTTACTTAAATAACAGATCAACTAAAAACATTTCCCCCATTCAATTGTTCATTTCGTAAAAAATTTAACAAAATATTTTCATCAAAGTTTGCACAATTTTCAGGAAAATGTTACTTAAATTTGATAGACTGTAATTATCTTTACTTTTATTTAAAAAATCTTTAACCCTGAGTGGCCTGGTGAAAAAAGACCCAAGAAACTTAATTTTAATAACGACTACCAGATTGTTAAGTTTTTAAATTGATTTAAAAAAATTCCACTTGATAAATATAAGCTGTGTTTTCGACTTATCTATATCCGTTAACTCATGAAAAACCCCAAAGTGCAAAAGAACGCGTTTAAGACGAAAGCTAACACATTACTTTTCGTATGCCCGTTAACTTTCAACACGGATAATTATCAACGTTTATACATTTTCACATCTAACGTAACTTATTCGCATTACTTCCTAAAATCTTTTGCTTAAGTACGTTCGATTATAACGGAACAATTATAAACATAACCTGTTTCAAATTTTTTTATACTACAATCACTTTAACATATATTTGCTTTAAATACTTAACGTTGATAGGCATGGGACATAATTCAGCTATAATTATTTTATGTAACTCGATCCATATAGGGTTAATTTTTACACTCTTGGCCAAACTTCCTTTTCTACAAACTTTGTTAGAAAATTTATACAAACAGTTTTAACCAACAGTGAAGTTGTTTGTGCTTTCCTGTAATATGTTCTTTTGTCAAAACCCAAAATTTAATCGTATTCAGGAAGTTTAACTTTAAAGCCACATTTACAATGATGAAGTACTCCACTCTGCAGAGTGAAGTACAGTAAAATAGAGATGGCATGATACAAAAATATTATGAAAAATTTATTATTATTTATTGAAATTTTCATAGACCCAATGAAGGAGTTTCATTAAAAAGTGCTTTATAAAAGTGATGAAGCTTTTTTTAAAATTTAAGATATTTTCCATTGAAGAAAACTTTATTAGTTTAGTGAAAACTTTCATTGATAAAGCACCGTAAGTTGTTTGAGTTTCACATGAAAAAACTGTTATACTCCATATACAAAAAATTATTTCAGTTTCACGTGAAAATTGTGTAGAGTTTGTTTTCACGCAAATTTAATGTACAAGACTATTATTTTTCTTGGGAAAAAGTGACATTTTGTGTTTATTGTGATTGTGTCTTTGTTATAAAATTAAAAAATTATTCATTTGTTTAAATTAAATTGCAATTTGAGGCATTTTAAATTCGAGTGAAATTTTTCCACGTGAAAAACAACTTACGGTGCTTAATAGTCCAATAAATTCTCTCTGCGAAAAATAGCTATAATATAATAAGGTTAATTTTTTTTATTGGTAATGGCCCTTAAAAAAACCCCAAAAAGACTAATAATTTAATAATTGTTTATGATATTCTCAGACTACTAATATTCAGCAATCTTTTTTGCTGAGTTTTCCCGGAGTAAATTGGTATTTTCAAATAGAGCTAAAATTTTTTATATCGATGGCTCAATGTAAAATGGCTCTTAATAAAATTTTAGAAACTTTGTATATAAATTCTTTTAAATACAATATTATGTTGTATTTTATTTCCTGTTCTTAACTAACAGTGTTGCCATTTTAGCATATTTTCTGCTAGATTTAGCAGATTGATTTGGGTAATTGCGTATTTTTTTTTTTGGAAAAATATGCTAACTGCTTTTTAGAATATTCTGTTGGACGAAAGCAGATTTTTTAGCATATTTTGTTTTTTGTGATAAAAGCGGATTTTTAGCATTTTTTTTTTTAACAAAATATTTTTTTCCGTAACAATAGCTGTATTTTGTCTCATGCCTATCAACGTTAAGTATTTAAAACAAATCTACGTTAAACCGATCGTTGTTAGTAGTTAAGCACCGTAAGTTGTTTTTCACGTGGAAAAATTTCACTCGAACTTTAAATGCCTTAAATTGCAATTTAATTTAAACAAATGAACAATTTTTTAATTTTATAACAAAGACACAAACAAAATAAACACAAAATGTCACTTTTTCTTAAGAAAAATAATAGTCTTGTACATTAAATTTACGTGAAAACAAACTCTACACAATTTTCACGTGAAACTCAAACAACTTACGGTGCTTAAGATGTAAAAATATATAAACGTTAAGTTTTCAACATTGGGAATTATCCGTGTTGAAAGTTAACGCGCATACGAAAAGTAGTATGTTAGTTTTCATCTTAAGCAGTGTTGCCAATTTAGCATATTTACTGCTAGATTTAGCATTTTTTTTAAATCATTTAGCATGAAAAAATTTCATCTTGCATATGGCACTTTTTTTAGCATTATTCCAAAAAAATTTACCATATTTTTAGCATTTTTTACGAATTTTGTGTTTCTTAGAATATTTTGCATTAATTTGGAGTTTTTTACTATAAAAATATTACTACTGTTGTTTCTGATATAAAAACGCAACAAACAACATTGAATCAACCACCTTCCAAGGTTCTCTTCTAACGACTGAACTCGGATTTTTAGAGTTTTGTAATAAAATGTTAAAATTGTGTTAACAGTGGTACTTTCAATTAATTATTTTTAATTTTTTTAATCTATATTTCATTTAAAGTTTACGTTTTCTTTGTGTTGTTTATTATATTCCCTACATTAATTTTTTTTCTCTTTGTTGTTAAAGTAATTGAAAATTCTATTTGGAATTTATGATAATTGATCTTGAACTGAACAAAATAACACTCGTAACAATCTTGAGATCAACTAAAAATCTACGATAGAATATTTTTTTAACTTCAAAAAACTTTTAGAGTAAGTGCGCGTAATGTGGAATGTCAGTAAGACAAAAAAGAAAATTTGTGCTTATGTTCAAGGAATAATTTTGCACAAATATACTGCTAGAATTAAAAAAAAAATAAAAAATTTAAAGAATAGAGTTTAAAATAGAATTGCAAAATGTTAATAATGTTCATTTTAATGTTTGCAATTTTTAATGAAATTGAACTGACCAATGGACCCAAAGATGCTAATATTTGAAAACAGGAAATAGAGCATGCCCTTAAAGGTATAAAATTAATTTTGAGTGGATATTTAAATTAAGGCAGAATTTGGATTTCATATTACCCGCCAAAGCATTCCACATTACACCGCATTTTAGAAATAAAATATTTTGCGCTACTTGGGTTTATCCGCGTGCAAGCAGTGGTGAAAGCGAATAATAAGGAGATTAATATTGACTGCACAAATTTACCATTTTTACTTTGTCGGAACACTGAAAAATAAAATATATAAAAAAAACTAATTTTTTAAATTTATTTTAAGGGCTTTTTGAATTTTTTTACAATAATCAACATTTTAGTTGTCTTTAATTTATATTTTATATAATTTTAACAAAATGAACTAAAGGCATAATTATAAATCACTTATTTCCACTTTAATTTTAAAAAGTCACTAAAATCTTTTTTTTTAAATAATTTAATCATGTTGATATACAAATTTTTTAGCATATTTTTTTATTTTTTAGCACTTTTTAGCATTTTTATCAATAAAATCTGGTTTTAAGCGCGTTTTTATGCACTTTGAGTTTTTATGAGTTAGCGGATATAATTAAGTCGAAAACACAGCTAATATTTATAACAATAACAATGTTTTTATAACTTTGTATTACATGTAGGGTTTTTCTTTTCCCGGACTTTTTCATTTCCCGGGAGAGCGGGATTTTTTCTAGAATTTCCCGGGATCCCGGGAATTCCCGCTCGTTCGAAAATAAAAAAATCCGACATATGTTGTAGTTAAAACACTCAATTTCTATCAAAATACCGTCGGACAAAGTCCATTTTTTGGTTGTACCCATGAGAAAATCTACTTAATATTTTCTGAAAAAGAGCTAAATATAAAATAGCCACTTTTTCTTAATCAATTCGTTTAACAGTTTAAGTCGCGAATTAATATTAGGTAATATATTTTTATGGAAGGTCGTTTTAATTTTAATCTCTTTTCAAACGAGAAACGAATTGATTTAGAAAAAGTGAAAGAAATTAAATTAAAAAAAATTAAAAGACATGTGTATTTTTTCACCCATTCCTTCACGATATATTGGAATTGTTAATGGTAGGGAAATGACAAATTTATTATAATGAAGTTTTAGAGAGATTTAAAAGAATATTTTTAGTCGTTTCTTATATGAAATTCTGGACCAATTCATTTTGTGCCTTACACGAATTTAAAATTTCAGCCCTGGGGTCGAATTGCGGCATTCGTGATCGAAATTTTTCGTTTGAAATTAATTTTTGATTTCGAAAAATTAAGCATTTGGATAAAGTTTTTTGAGCCAGGGATTCTACAAATCTGCCCTAGATTGGATATAAAATTAAAATATGGTGTTATCATTGTTAGTTTTTACGTATTTACACATTGAAAAGACGGATTTCGAACAATTTCGCTCGTTCATGAATGCCGTAATTCGCCCCTGGATTATGTATTACGATAAAAAACGGTATTTAGGGCCAGTTTTATAGTTAGAACTAAGATCGATTTTGCATAAATATTTCTTAAAAATGAAGCCAAAATATTTATATTTCTAGATATTTTGTTTCTATGTAGATTTTCAGATCTATTCGTCCAGAATTATTTTTTTCAAAAAGTTTAAAAGTGAGTATTTTTTACAAAATTTTTTTTTAGGAAATTCGCCTAAATCTTTTTATAAAAATATAAACTAAAATATTATAAAGGGATATGCGAACTGGCTAAATAAAATCGAAACTAAATTCAGGTTTCTAAAATTTCTATAATATTTTAAAAAGTTTTTAAAAAATGTTCAAAGAAATTTAAAACCCTTTTTTGAATTTGTATTTAGTGTAGAATTTATTAAGCCGCCTTGCACAGGGCCTGAATAGTTTTTTAACTTCAATTGCTATTTTTTGAATTGCAAATTTTTATGCCGCAACTACTTAAAAATAAATTATTTAATTTTCATAGTTGCATTTTAAACTAACATACAAAAAAAAACCCAAAAAAATTAAAAAAAAACATTTTATGCATTATTTGAAAAATAAATAAAATTTAAAAAATATATTTGAAATTAAGGAATATCAATTTAAATATAATTACTTGAAGTAAAAAAGTACTTACGTATATTAATTAAAAGTTTGGAGATATGTATTTAGAACCGAAATACTGATGTTGAAATGTATATATTACTTTATCTGGAGAAAGGTCATAATTTTAAAGAACACGTTTTTTCCGAGGTACGAGAAATTTTGTTGGTAAACTTAATAATGGCTGATAAAATTTGTTTTCGGTTTAACTAAACTAAATTCAACTGATATAAAAAAAACTCGGCCTAAATAGTACTTTTTTTAACACTAAATTCTGTTTATTGAATCTTAAATCGTATTTTTTAATTTTAAATGTATATTTTATTTCAATTAATTTAAAAAAATTAATGCTTAAAATTTAAATAATGCTTACAAAATTGTAATATATTAGCTAAAACTTCTGTAAAAGGATAAAAAAAATCCCGGGAAATCCCGCACAAAATTCCCGGGATTGCGGGATTGAAAAAAGGGCGGGATTCCCGGGAATCCCGTCCCGGGAAATCCCGGGACATAAACCCTAATTACATGCGTAATTAATTGCCTTTTTTCAGTATAATTTTTTTAGTAATATTGATATAGTACTATAATTTACAACTGCTACAAAAACCATAAAAAAAAATTTTGCAAAAATTCAAAATCAGTTATATTTATTAAGAAAAAATTAAATAAAAAATTTAATTTTTTTCATCTTAAAGAAAGATTAAACAATATTTACAAATAATTATGGTTTCATACTTTTTTAAAGTATCTTAGAATTATTATAAGAGTTTAAATCTCAATTCATTAACATTTTGTAAAGTTCTAAGAGGTTTACAAAACAAAATCTTTACATAAAATGTGTTCAACAAACCTACTATAACTTTATAAACGTTTATGAATTGAGGGGTAAACTTTTATATTTGTCCTAGACACCTACTTTAAAAAAGTATGAAAAGATATTTTTTTGTAAATATTCTTTAAATAAAGTGTTTTTTCATATATTTAGTTAGAATATTCTTCCACCTCAAGTCCAAATTCCAATATGATATTGTCATATTAGATTTTTATTTGCTGTTTCAAAAAGGGTTGATCATTTTCATGATAGACAATACAATTGTTTCGTAGACATCTCTCTACTCTTCAGTTGTCCGCAATAGTTGTAACTAAATATATGAAAATATAGAAAGTCCGAAAAAACAATTTTTGTATTTTTTAATGCAAAAATTAAAATAATTGTTGAAAATAAGCACACCACGGCTAAAATCTCATACAAATATTTATTTTGTTTTGAGTTTTTAAAATTAGTTGTTTTTACAAAATGTATTGACAACAGACATACATATAAATAGTACCCAAAGGGTACTTTTATGTAATTGTTGCTTTCAAAAAGGAGTTGATTTATAACTGGTTTTACCAAATCAGACAGTTCATATACGAAAGTACAAAATTCTCATCCCGTTGGTTTTTTGTACCTTATGTAATGTCTCGGTTTGAGTAAGAAAGTTATCATTTTCTTATTGCGGACAACTGAAGAGTAGAGTGATGTCTACGAAACAATTGTATTGTCTATCATGAAAATGATCAACCCTTTTTGAAAAAACAAATAAAAATCTAATATGACAATATCATATTGGAATTTGGACTTGAGGTGGAAGAATATTCTAACTAAATATATGAAAATATAGAAAGTCCGAAAAAACAATGTTTGTATTTTTTAATGCAAAAATTAAAATAATTGTTAAAGTGTTTTTTCATTAATAAAACTTTATTAAATAATACAAACAAAAAAAATTTATTTAGCAGATTTTCAGCATATTTTTTTATTAAATTTAGCAGATTTTTAGCATAATGAATATAATAAAAAATTGCGATTTTTTAACTTAGCATATATTAAGCATATATTTTTTGATTTAGTATTTAGCAGATTTTAACAGAAATTTTTTGGCGATCTAGCACATTTCCATTAGAGAGTTCTGGCAACACTGTTAACTAATAATAATTGGCAAAAAAATCTGCTAGTTTCAACAGTATTTTTTTTTTGCTAATTTTTTTAACAAATTTTTAGTTGTTTCAGCAAAATGTACAGACCTATTTTAGTACACACATAGAACTGATTCGTTGTGGCAACCGAATTTGTTGACAACCGGATTTTGGTAGTCCCATGTACTATCACATAATTCGGTTGCAGCTACCGATATTTACAGTTATACCTACTATGTTAGAACAATATAAGAAAGTTGGTACAACCGAATTACTTTAGTGCTGCCTGATCGAATTGAAAATTTAGTAGATGCAACCGAATTTTTATAGAAATTGCAATGGAATTAAATAAAACACTGTTTCCGTTATTTTTAAAATTTTTTTTATTAATAAGTAGATTAATTGAAATTGAAAATTAAAAAAAAAAAACAAACCTAAATGATTTCCTATATGAAAAAGCCTTCAGAACATACCGATTTTTAATACAGAAAGTCCCGAAAATCTGAAGGTCTTTCCATAGGAAAATATGTTATGTTATATGAAAAGCAGGGACGTGCGGTGAAGTTTTTAATTGGGTGTTCTCCATAAATATTTGAGAACAGTGCAAATCTATCGTCATAGGAAAATTACACAAGTGAAAAAAGAACAACCATACTTGCATATCAGGGGAATCAAAACAAATTAAAAAAATTTAACTTTAATGCTGCGTTCATTTCTATTTTTAAATGCCGAGATTACAATGGAAATCTCGACCAGAATTCTTGACCGTTTACATTTGCACTTTATGACAGTAGCGAGATTTTTATTTGACAACCGCATTTTTTTTTTTTTGTAAATAAAGTACCATAAAAAATAACCTTAAATTAAAAATATTACTAAAAACCAATTTAGTCATTGGCAGAGTACAATTTATATTATTTTATATAATTTAAAATGTCCAAATTTCGAATAACGAATAATTCGAATAATTTCATACGATTAATCGAAATTGGTAAAAAATTACAAAAATTTTTAAAAAATATAAATCTTTTATTAAGACACATCTACACGGCAGAGAAAACTTCTAGATATAGAGCAAAAAATACCTCTAATTAGCTCTATTGTGAATGATTTAAGCTATTTAGAGGTGTTTTTGCTCTATGTCTAGCAATCTTCTATCTCGTGTAGATGTGCCTTTAAAGTAAGTGTGTTAAAATATCGAAACTTTTTTAAAAAAATTGTTATAAATAATTTGCTGTAGGCTTGTACCTATCTGGATTTCATTTTTCATTTCATTTTCCTAAGAAAATAATTAAGGGACAACCTTTTAGAATTTCTAAAAACATCTGTTTTAATAAACATCTGAAATCCCAAAGAAAAACAGAAACAACATAACATTACCACAGTTTGCTTTGTCATCTTCCAAATTACTACTCTGTTATTGTGACTTATCTAGTAAAGTAATGGTATCTCTTTACGTATAATAAATTTTTAATTATTTTTTACGACTTTTTAAACGTTGATATTAAACGAAAGTATTAATAATTATTGTAATTAGTCATTATTATAATTATTAATTATAATTAATGCTCATTGTAATAAAACTTGTTTAAGCCCCGTTCACATTTTCACAAAAGTGCTTATACTTTTCTTTACACAAGTGTGACAAAAAGTATGCTGTGAAATTTTCTGGTTGTCAAAATAGTATAAAAGAAAATCTTTTTAGTGTTCAGACTGTTATCGACACACACAACAAATAAATTAAAACAGTTATTTTTCATCTATTATTACTTTTTTTCACCAGTAGTTGTTTTTAATCTTTGTTTACATTTATTTGTGAATAACACAACACTTGTGTTGAGACAAGTATTTCAAAAAATAAATCTTGTTAAAAAAAGTGTGATCGCTTTTTAAAATGTGTGCACTCATTTTGACATGTGTAACGAACAGTATTCACACTATTCACATTTCTGACATATATAACACACTTGTGTGATAATCTAAACGGGGCTTTAGTGAGCACTCTGAATTAATAAAATAAAGTACTGAAATGTTGCGGGAAAATCAATTCTCAACATAATTCCTCTCTGCATTTAGGTTTTTATGTATTGAATGTACAATATAAATTAATGTACGGGCAGTGTTGCCAGGTTAATTGGATACAAAATTGTCAAATATTTTTTTAAAAAATCGTCAAAATCGTCATTGCGTTCTGAAATATCGTCAAAATATTGTTAAAAATCGTCAAAGCTTTAATAATCAAATATTTTTATTATTATAACCCTAAAATCATAATATAAAATTTTAAAAATCACCAGGTTTTCGGTGTCAACTGTAATTTAAGACAAATTCTAAAATTTTAGTTTTTTATTTGATTGGTTGAAGTGAAGGAAACTTTCAATGTAAATTGATTTTGTAACAAAAAGAATTTCTTTTGAAATAACGCAACACTTCACCGAAGTGTTTTAGAAAATAATACTTTAATACTCGTATCTCCAAATTTAAAACAAGTTTATGTATGAATTGAAAATTTACCATATACTGAAATTAATTGTTCGAAAGAAAAAGTTCACTTTAAAAAAATTCGTATCGAAAACACTTTAGTTTTTAATGTACATACTTAGTCTAGAGATATTTCACAGATACCTACTAAAGAATTTACGTGAAAAAAGAGCCCGATATGAGGTATCCATCCCTTCGAAAAACACGTTACATTTATTAGTGATTTAGGAAAAACTATTTTAAATAAAAATAATTATCAGATTCTGTATTAATTTTCCTATAAAAAGCCTGCAGATTCCAAAATGACTCCTTAAATAAAAATTTTATGATAAATATTTACAAATTATCTGCACTCTAATAAATTTTTGTTGAAATATACTCTTTTAAATGTAGGTAACTTGATACCTACTATAAATTGGGCAAAAACAGGCATTGTGTTTAAAATTAAAATATGTAGACACATTGTGTTTAAAAAAAATAGACACAATGTGTCTAAACGTACATTTTTAATTGTAGTAAACTTTCTTAGAAACATTATGATTTGGTTTAAATTTAAATTGTTTGTGTTTAAAAAAAACTCTTTTATAAGCGTGAATCTATATTTACGATATTTAGAAATACTCATAAAATGCGTATATACACATATAAAATGTTTTTTATTCAATATTATACCTTTTAGTTTCTCAAAATAAAAAAAAATGCATTTTCAACGAAATAATTGCTTTATTAAGAAAATAAATTCATTAAAATTGAAAATAACGACAAATAATTTAGAGGTACTCTCAAACTAATAAAAATATTATTGAAAACATATTTTTAATTAAACTATTAATTTTTTAACATTGTATTTATTGTTTTTTGTTCCCCACGCAAGATGAATTTTAAAAAGAAACCTGAGCGTAAATCCGAGAGTTTGCGAAATTTTAAAAGATAAATTACATTAAAAACGTCGAATAAAATTATTGTTATGTTGATTTCCTTAATTAAATCAGCTTTTTCATCCAAGACCAGTTATTTCTCCGTTTTCGAATTCTAAATAAAAGAAAGTTGCAGTCATTATTATGAAATATAATTCTGTAAACCAATAATATGTATTTAGATCATTTTTTTTAACACTGTGTCAGTTTCAGTATAATCAGTGTTGGGTTTGGCTTAACAAATATCCTAAAAATGCAATCTTCGAAAAAATGTAACTAGGTCTACTTTTGCGGAAGAAGTAAGCTGGCCATATTCAGAAAACTTAGAAAGTTCGAAAAATTTTATGGAAATATCTGTGTTAAATCGACAAATCTAAAAACCTTAGTTATCCTTAATAGTCTTAAATGGCATCTATCCTACAAAAAATATGTGCCGTAAGGCAATTCACACCTGGGCTACATATATGATTACATGACACGATTATTCCAATACCCCATTCGATATTTTAATAAACAACTATATCAAGTTTTCAGGTATTATGTTAAACATATAAGGGCATATTGTACGAACTAGAAATCTACACTTCTTGTTTTCTGGGATTTCGCTATCTTCTAGTCATTTAATGATGCTGGTTTAATAGCAGTCTCAGTTAAATACTTTTCACAAGTATCAAGAATATAATAGTTATGCAATAGTGCTATTTTCTAAATTTTTTCAAATGTTAAATGTCGAAAATCAGCAAATAAAATGTGGAAAATTATTAAAATAAGCCCTTCATATTTTTCGAAAAACATAGAGGAGTAATGGCACCTGTGAAATATAAACTCATTTGTGCCCTTACCGCTTTAACGAATTTCAACTTTAATGGACTCAAAAAAAACTCAAAGACCACACCACACATAACGGCGGAATCGAAAATATGTCATTCGTAAGTCTAGTGTTGAACATATTTGCCTTTAAAATTAAATAGTTCCGTAATATGCATTTTTTGTATTTAGAAAATTTATACCTTCATTATTATTAGATCAAGTAATGAAGAATTCGACTTGAATATTTTTTATTTTCCTGTACTATCTCCACACATCCCCACGGATACATAGCCTTTACCTAAAAATAATTTCAATTGAAACTTTATATTTTTAAATATAAGCAGTCTTTTACTCACAATATCTTCTTGCATTTAGCAAATACCGCTGTTTAATGATGAAAACTATGATTTATAGTATAAGATCTGTAGTTATTATTTATATTTTATTTGTTTTTTAAATTTGTAAGTTTTTGAATTCGCGAATATGCATTTTTATTGAATTTTGATCGATTTTATGTTATTTTTTTCCAACTTTTGACTAAATAATTTGACTTTTCACACTACTCTTTTATATTTAGAACTTTTACACATTAAATGCCTATTTCTTTTAATTACACACATTATGCCTAACAATAATTTGTTAATGTCTAAATATTTATTAACATGTTTATAAACATTTCTATTGCTACATTTTGTGTTTACTTTTTCTAAAATAATGTGTACGAAAATATAATACACATTTTATGCACACTTTTAAGCATAGTGTGAGTTTTTTAACAAAACTTTACGATATTTAAAGTAGTAAATTTAAATGTTGTTTTTAGAGTGTGAATAAATTTTCAAATTTATTGATTTAGATCATGGAAAAATAACGTATTTTTGAACAATTGTTGCTATATTTCCTATTGAAAAAAATCGTCATTTTGAAGAGGTAAATCGTCATTTGGCTATTCTCGATAGTACACACAGAGAACAGATTCGTTGTGGTAACCGAATTTGTTGCCAACCGAATTTTGGTAGTTACATGTACTATCACATTATTCGGTTGCAGTTCCTATTTTATTATTTACATTTTCGGTAGATACAACCGAATTTATTTATGAATTCCTACCGAATTAAATACAATCAAATATTTTTTATTTGTTTATTTTTAATTTTAATAATTTGGGTATTAAAAAATGTTAACATGAATAAAAAAGCTTTAATATTTAAATAAATACATACAACATATCTTCATATTATATTTCATTTGAAAAACCTTCAGGTAAAATGCCCATAATTTTTATTTTGAATCTGATGTTCATCAGCCAATCACCAGTCTAAAAAAAATTAAGTAAGCAATTTAGTGTGCAATTTCTTAAAAAAAAAACACATTTAATTTACCATAAATTATTATACACAATTAAATCACTTAGTCAGCTTAAATGATGATTTTAATTTTAATATTTATAGTATTAGATTTGTTTAAAAACATTTCCAAAAATTTAGAATTATTTACAATATTTTTTTATTACTGACGTTTGAGAATTTACATAACCAATGTATCGGTTACAATTTCCAAAATTGTTTAAATTAGTTTTTTTTTATCAGTTGTGGTCACCAATGTTGTTTCAACAATTTTATTTTGGGTGTTATAACTGAATATCGAGTAAGATACTTCCGATCAATTATAAACATTGGTTAACGTGGCCAACATTTAATACAAAATTGCTAGTAAAGAACTAGTAAAAACAAAATATGTTACAATTTGATTATTACAACCAAGTTTTAATTTCAAAAGCTAACTAATGGCAAAAACGGTACTAAAATGAATTCTTAAAATAATTGGCAGTATCGAATAGATGTAAAACATTTTATTTTGGCCATAATTGGTTGGAAAGCCCGAATTTTGTAGAAAAAATAATACTTAATCAGTTGTATTTTCTAATTTTCTCTTATTAACGAAAACTTTTTATTAACACAATTGATATTATTAAATTGCTAATAAAATTCTATTATAGTGGTAAAATCACGGTACCTCTATTCGATTTCTAACTGATTTATTCTCTGTGTGTAAAAATCGTCAAAATGACGATAAATTGTCAAAACTGGCAACATTGTGTACGGGGTGTTATATTCTTTCTTAACTATTTAACTCATTGCGGCGTGGTTCTCCCTGATTTGGATAATATGCGAAAGAGGGACAGAAAAAATAAAAATAATTACAAAATCGGATTTCAATTATAAATTTTTTTTATTTTTCTGAATTTCAGAAGAGTTACCGAATTTATTTTTGTTCCTTTTTTAAATAAAATTATTTAAAACACAAGTGTTTGTTATAAGTGTATATTATTTTACAGAAAATTTTTTCGATTAATCGATTAATTTTGAAATTTTGTTCGATTAACCGGTTAAGAAAAAAACCCGAATAATTATTTGCACGATTAATCGGTTAAAATAAAAAGCCGATAAATTGAATACCCTAGTAAAAATCTAACGTCAATTATGTTAGTAAATTCGTTTTTTTGTAAGGACGATAAGGTAGAAGCCAGATTTTTTGATATTTTGATGGAAGAAAGACATGCACCCAGTATTGTATTATATGAAGGTCTAAACATTTGTGAGATTTTCATGAGATTTCTTACATATCTTGCTAATTTACGGGATTTCATTTGTATGGGGAAATTTGGGATTTCACATGAGATTTTGATTGAAGTCTAAATTTAATAGAAATCTCGGGATTTGGGTTCAGATGTAAATGCAACCTAAAATTACATTTACCCCCTTGTTTTTATAAAGCGAGCGGAATAATTCCGCCAGAGGAATGCGTGTATTTTGTTATTGTAACAAAAATAAAATATATTCCTCTGGAAGAATATTTATTTCCTTTCGCCTAGAAAAACAGGGGATCAGTAATTGATTGTTGAGAATATTTTGAATTTTCTAAGTTTTTCTCTGTTTCTAGCGTTTTTTCCGTGTTTGTAACGATTTTTAATAATTTTTAGTGATTTTCCGTTCGAAAATACTTTGTTTGTAAATTATATTTTTTACTCTCTCTAATATTTGCTGTTTCATTTCATCAATCATATATCCATTCACTACAAAATTAAGCAAGTGTCATACGGGTTTAAATAAGTCTATTCTTGGTTTCTTCCAATACCAATACCAGATCGTTATAGATGGGGTGCCGTTTTTTTTTGTTCTTCTTTTAATTTATTTTTCTTGTTTTCTTTTATTTTTTACCTTCCATTTTTTTATGCTTTTTAATTAATTATTTTTAAATTGTCATTATCTATTTTTTTACATTACAAAAAGTACGATTTTTTAATGAAATTTTTAAAATTCAAAACCTGAAATTAATAAAATTCAAAAGCTACCGAAATTCAAGAAATATCAAATAAAATTTAAAGGTAAAAACCACCACTTAAAGCCAAAAAAAATTCCAATTGACATTAAAAAAAATCGAAATAAAAAAGCTCAAAAATACCAAATTAAATTCAGTTTACATTTATTTATTTCAATTGATATTTTTCTATTTCATGTTGAATATTTGAATTTAAATTTATATTTTTTAATTTATTTGGTATTTTTTTAAATTGCAATTGATATTTTTCAATTTCATTTGGTTTTTTGCTTTTTAATTGATATATTATTATTATTAATTTCAATTGGTATTTTTTTAATAGCAAATGGTGTTTTTTCATTTCGAATTGATATTTTTTTAATATTGGTATTGGTATTTTTTTATTTCATTTAAAATTTTGTGAATAAAAATTTGTAATTTTTAAATTTCATTTGTGTTTTTTTATTTCGGTTTTTTTTTTAATTTCAAATGGTGTTTTTTGAATTTGAAATAATATTTTTTAATTCCAATTTGGTATTTTTTGAACTTCAAAAGACAATTTTTCATTTAAATTTGCTACCCACTAAAACCTTGGTAATATGTTGGTATTACAGAACACATTACCTGGTAATACCATACCCCTTACCATTTCAATATTTCATAACTAAAATGTAATGTCTTACTTATAATGTGCTGCATAACTACTGGGTAGTAATAGCAACTTATTACCAATGATATATTTAAACACCTCAAAGAAAAGAGTTACATACTTGTAATACACAACATGAGTTCTAAATAATAGCAGCGACTTTTGATATTTTGAAAAAATTATTCAAAAATTGAATTTTTTGTCATAATTTATTATGATAATATTGCGGCAATATTACCTTTTTATCATCTGGAAGATAAAGAAAATTTGTTTGAAATTTTTTGTCATTTTGGAAAAAATGAAAACAAAATTTGTACAAAAACAACCAACAGATACATAGGAAATAAATTCCTCCATAAAATCAAGATTTAATGAGCGTAAAAAATCGCCTGCGAAGAAATCAAGATAATTAATATGTTGATCAGTGGATTATGTATGCAGATATTTTTTTCAGGCTTAAATTTAACAATGAAAAAAAAAAATAGATCGTTTATTTTGTGCCGGGGAGTTTATTGGGCGATATCACCTTTTTATCTTCCAGGTGATAAATTAGCTATATCGCCGATTTATCTTCCTGGGGTATTGCTTTCGGTTAACAGTTGTTCCCGACGGAGGAAACTTCCACAATACGAAATTGATATTGCCGTCAATATTTTCTTCCTGGCAATATGATCGCTGAATTTTCTTCGTATTGCCATGCATGCTGGGATTATAATAGAAATATGTATATAACAATATATCATTACGATAAATTAGTTTAGGTCGATGAATTAGTTTGAATGAATTCTACGATGAATTAGTTTAGGTCGATAGTAACGGTTTTACTATGTTCCTGTTGTCGTGCACAAATAATTGTTTATGTAAAATTCTAGGATTCAGTCTACTTCTTTTCTCATTCAAACAGTTCCCTGCTGCAGAAAAGGCTTGCTCAAAAGAAGCGCTGTTTGCTGGTATTCCAAAACAGGGCGAGTTGAGCTACATTTGTATTCTTTTTAATACTTTTTTATGCTCTTGCCACCACTCTTCGCCGCTGCTCTGAGTCGCTCGACTTCGTTCTCTGAGTGAGCGCATAATGTGTTATTTCAGACCTGTTTGTAACACATTTTTTTGGCCTTACTTTAAGCTGTTATGTAAGTAGTATTGTGCTCAGTATCGGTTATGTAAGTGGTTACGTAACTCCTAACATGTAACATTAAAGTAACATGTTCCTATGTTATTACCTAGCCCTCTTTTGGAAAGTACATACCTCCAATGACATGCCCTTGTTAAAATAATAGCTGTTGGAATAGCAAAGTAAGAGGTTACGTACCTTAATTTCTTCTTACAAACCTTATTACCAGGTAATAGAAAGTTTTGCTGGGTAGTTACAAAATACAAAAGCTGTTCTTTGGTTATTGTGTATATTTGATTAATTTCAACTAAAGCTTTAAAAAGATAAAAAATTAGGAAGTTAATTTTTGTTTGAAATATTTCCTATTATTTAATTCTTAAGTATTTAGCATTTACTTTTCCGCAAAATGAAGAAAATTTTTTTATAATTAAATTAATTAATAACAAATTAATAGCAAAAATTTCATCTCTGCAATGAGGCAATACAATTTAATTTGTTTGCTATTTTGGTTTCCTATATTTTGTAGTCAGATTTTTTAGATTTTACTTACTATGACTATAAATTATTCACTGATTCATAAACTGAATACATTTTTATACGAATTGATTCAAAAAATAAATATTTCTTGCAAGCTCTAGCCTTAAGGTATAATTAGTTTGTACGTAACGTGCCGTAACGAATCAGCTGATTTGTTTTTGTTCTATGAAAAAGCATTTGAGTCGTTAGTTTGTCTGTAATGTAACGTGCCATGCCGGATGAACCTGTTGAAAACAGAATTTTTGTTATGCGTTAAGTGACAGGGAGTTGACAGCTGATATTTTGAGATCTGCGACGAATGGCTTAAACCGACTAAACCGAGCCGCCGTCTAATTTTTTTCCACCGCCGCCGAAGAAAATTTTGCTACACGATAAAAATCTAAAAATAGTATATATTTTTTTAATTTTCTTTTTTTACCGTTAAGCCGATGTTTTGTATGTATCAACTTAAAGTTTGCTAGCAGTTCAGCTTTTGGCTCACAGCCAGCTTTAAGCCGCCGCTGTAATTTTTTATTTAGCCACCGGAAGCGATTAATCTAGTTAGCGCAGATCTCTGCTAAGAAAAACAACATTAAACAGCTGATACGTTGTTACCGAAAAGACTAACTACATAAAAGAGCCATCCGGCACGGCACATTACTGCAACGTCACGGAACGCAAAGACTAAAGGCTCCATTAGTATTTGCATTCCGTGACGATTCTGTATATAAGTAAAATTATTTTCTGCTTGATGATGAAATGATGAGAAATGATGATAATGATGTTGATGATAACAAGGAGAAAATAATTTTACTTATGTATATACTTTTACCTCTAGTTGCCACATTTTTTATCCGATTTTCATAAGTAATACCTTTCTGGAAAGGCTGTAGTGTTATATTGTTTACAACTTTATAAGTTGTTTCAAAAAGCCACCTCAAGATGGCGCTAATCTAGATTTATTAGAAAATTACAAAAAAATTAAATTTGGGAGCCTCGAAAATGATTTTTTGATATGTCGTAGTGGAACTTTTTTTTCCCGTGGAACTTTTTCAATTTGACCCGCCCTAATAGTTATATTTTTTCCAAATTTATCTATATCTGTAAAGTTTTTATTTTTAATAGTAAAAGGCTTTATTTTTGAATCATGTAGGTTGATAAACATCATCCGGTTTCTAATTTGTTACTAGCACACGCTGTAAAATTGCGTATTTAAAAATTTTATTTGTACATTATTGTTTTCTTCTACTGAACGGCAGAAAACAGGCTTTGAATTCAGTGAACTTATTTTATTTTTTTTTTAATTCAGTGAACTTATTTAATTTTTTCAATTCAGTGAACTTATTATTTTTTTTTTAATTCACTGAATGTAATTTTATTTTTTTTTAATTCACTGAATGAAAATGAAATTGAGTGAATTCAGTGGTGAATTAATTCAGTAAGGAATTAATTCACTTTTTTTCCGTTCGATTTATAAAACTGAACGCGTTCACCGGTGAATTAATTCATTTGATTTAATAAAAAGAACTATTGCAATTGAATTAATTCTTTGAATTTGTTGTTTGATGAACGCATTCAGTTGAACGAATTCAGTGAATTACTTAAGAAAAGGAATTCATTCAATTCTAGAGAAAATTTAATTCGATTGGTAGTGAATTCATTCAAAAAGGAATTAATTCTTCAAAGCTCTGCGTGTATGTATACAAAATACATCACAACACTACCCGATATACTTAATATATATACAGTAAGTGACTGATGTGCGGAAATATTATAGAACCATGGGAAAATTTATAAAAATTTTAAATTTACAAACATGTGAGATATTTTTAAGGTGTGCAGAGAACACCTCCGCATATTAGAGGGAACGTCACTGATGAAAAGTGCTCACATTCTGAACAATTTTATTTTGAAGAACTACTTAAAATTTGAGGCGTATTCTAGAGATTAACTCTTTAAATACAATTTTTTAATATAAGCAAGTACCTCAATTCGTTGTCGTTGTTCGATTTAAATCACTTGGAACGTTAATGCATTTTTCTCGAAATATTGAAAAGTTACTTGAGATGAGTATTTTGCAAACAGACTTCACTTTAGCTTTTGACTTCTGGTTTGTAGAACTATGGAATATAAGATATAAAAAAATATTTAGAATATATAACAAGGATTTTTCTTGAAATTGCATACCTTTAGTTTTCTGTACCGCCGTAATTTGAAATCATGAAAATAACATAAACCTATGAACCACTATAATTAAAAATTTTATTTCTAAGATTTCATTCTTTTTGTTTTATATTGTTTTATTTTTATTTGTTATTATTGATTTTTGACATGTAAAGTCAATACACTATAATGCAAATTAGTATCGGTTGTATTTAAATTTTCTTGGTTATGATGACCAATATTATTAGAATATATTTGGGTACTACAACCGAAAATCTATTACACAACTGATGAAATAACTTTTTAATTCAGTACGTGCAACCATCAGATGGTAGAAAACAATTAGTAGGGCGTTAGTAAAGAAACATTTCAAAAATTTGATTGCTACAATTGACATATTATCAGTGTTGCCAACTTTTGGAGTGTAAAAAGCGCAAATGTTTTGCAAAAAAGCGTTGTTTTTTCGCTTAAAAAAGCGTAAAAAAGCATTATGCCTTTTTAATAAAATAAATCAAATAAATTTATACGAAGTTTAAAAAAGTAATGTACATGTATATTTTAATTTAAAAACTTAAAACAGAAATAAACAATACACATACAAAGGTTTCCACATTTTCTTTAATTATATATACAATTCAATTCACAAAACTATAAAAAAAAGCTTTTAAAAAATTCGCAAATTGTTCTTTCCGAATCGCGGTTTTGTGATTCGCAATACTTCTCAGGTCTGATTGGCAAAATATATTCATGGTTGAAAACAATTAACAAACAAAAGTTGGAACTAGGTTAATTTTTAATTTACACAGCTTTCCAAAACGAATTTTTTGCAGGGATTTAAACTTTGGTACAACATTTTTATAGATTTAAACAAGCTGATTCTAAATATGTTTTTAAAATGTCTCAATCACGTCACATTTTTTTAGAAAATTTTGGTTAAAAATGCCCAAAATACTCTATGTTCGGCTTATTTGTAAATTATAGAACAATTATTACGTGACTATAAGTTTTAAAACAGAGTTGGGAATCACGAACTTAAAGTATATATAAATTATTTATGAGAACTTAAACCGCATAACGCATGATCTGCAACTAATCGTAGCATAAATACTACCTTTTTACAAGTGAAGTAAAAATAACGTTATATATACCTCGAATATATAAAAGCTGTGAATTATATTAAGAGCAGCGATATCGTCCAGCAGTAAAAACTAATTAAATTTCGAATAAAAAAATAGATAAAACTAGTGTTTTTGTGATATTCAACTGATGACGATTTCCTGATGATTTCTCATAAAATGGCTGATGACTTATTTTTACAATAACTTAACTTAAAACCTAAAAAAAGGTCCCATATAAAATGTTCCACTTAAAAAATTGGTGACCTTTTTTGGAACAATTTAATTGCAAAAAAATACAAATATGAAAAATTGTTAGAAAAGCACTAACCAAAAAATAAAAAAAGCACTATTTTAGTGCTTTTTTTGTTTTGGCACCATCAGCAAAATTTTGGCGTTTTGGGTCATCCAAAAGCACCATAAATAGTGCTTAAAGCACCAAGTTGGCATCATTGCATATTATGCATATTGCTAATTTATAAGAGAAAATGTAAAATTTTAAGTTTTACAGATGGTTGCCATTACCGAATGAAATTATAAAATTTTATTCTAGTTTAAATTGGTTGGGGTAGCAGATTTTTGAAGTAGCTGTAACCTCTTGATAGCAAATTTTAAAATTTTTAGTTATTAAAGCCAATATTTTACTATTACAACTTTTTTTGTGTAATTATAATAAAAATGTAGTTGTAGAGGTAAAACAATAGTAGTGTAAGTGGATTTCCAACTGATTTATATTGTGTGCGTATTAGGGATACCGATCCCGAAATCCCGATCCCGAAAATCCCGGGATTTAGAAATCCCGAAATCCCGGGATTGGTCTTGAAAAAATCCCTGGATTTCCAATTTCATTATTTGGCATATTTAATCTCTTTTTTTATTTGTTTTCATTGTTATATTCGACCTAAATCACATAAATCTAATATCTTATGAAATGTTATTAAAGAACTAATTTTTCCCATTCATAAATAATAGATTAAAATAGATTAGATATTAAATAAATCTGAATAAAAACCTTATAATAATTTAAAAACTTTTATTCAGTTGTGAAACTTTTGAAAATCGCTTTTAATGGACATGTTTTTATTTATTTTATTGATGATTTGCTAAAATCATAACTTCATGCAAAATAATTTTGTCGACTGAAAACAGCAAATTTTTGTTAAATTAAAAAATCTAACAATCTGCCTTTCGGAAATCATCAGAGGTATGTGCTTAATATTTTTTGTTAGTTGATTTAAAAAAACTAATAGTCACTAAATATTTCTGATGATTTCAGCAGAGTAGTTTGTATTTGCATTCAATTAATTTTAGCCAAATATAACTAAAAATTTGTAGATATAGAGGTGTTTTAGCTACTTTTGGTTAAAAAGTTTCTTCAGAGGTAAACTGCAATTTGCTTAAATTTAAGTCATTAGTATATTTCTTATATTTCGGAAATTTAACAATTATTTAGTAAACAAGTTCCGTTGATTTCAGTAGTTTTAATCGGGGAACCTTTTATGTTAATTTTTGGTAGCTTTTTCTGCTATTTTTACATACTTATTTCTATAAGTGTAGTTTCTGTTTAAAGTCAGATTCACAATGCTGTAGTACTCCACTCTGAGTGGATTTTGTTCCTTTCTTTTTTGCACTTATATATTTTTAGTATAATGCTATCTCTATTTTACACCCTCAACTCTGCAGCTTGGAGTACTCCAGCATTGTTAATCCGGCTTAATTTGTTTATTTCTTCATACTACTGGAAATAATAAGTAGATTTATAATGAATTATTTAAATTTTTAGGGTTTATTTCAGCTATTTACTTTTAAAATTAAAAATATGACGAAACAAGAAAATCCCGAAACCCCGAAAAATCCCGAAATCCCGGGATTCCGATAAATCACGGGATCCCGAAAAATCCCGGGATTTAAATTTTCAAAATCCCGAATCCGGGGATTTGTAAAAACCAGTCCCGTTCGGCATCCCTAGTGCGTATGTATAACAAATATTTCAATTTCAAAAATCTCAGGTTCCGAAATTTTTTAACATTTCCAGGAAAATTATTTGCAATCGGTTGCCAACCGCACCAGTTTTGCCACTGGTTTTACTATAACCGATGCCATGAAACTGGTTCCGAAGCCCGTACCACGGATCTTATATATAAGGTATAACTGACGGAGAATCAGTTCTAGAACTAGTGCCAGATGTGTTTTTATTGGTAAAAAAATAAGGAAATACATTAGTTTTGCATTAAACGATTAATCGCCAATTTTCTCGATTAACCGACCCGAATAACCGGTTAATTAATTTTAGTGGTTTTCGAATAATGCATTAATCGGTTAACCGCCTACATCGAATAATTGGAAACACTACTAAGTATATTAAAAAACCGGTATCAGAAGTTGCTACACGGAGGAAAAAGACGTTTTTGTATATGTTTGGAGGTAATCAATGTATGTTTACAAACTACCATATATGTATTTGCAGTGTGCTTCCAATTATATTGTTTTTATAGTTACTATACATATATTTCCCGGTAATAATTATATTGGTGGGTACAATTAACATATATTTGGAAAAACGGCGAATTTCCATTCTTGATACATATAAAGTTGTATGTAGCCATTATAACTTTTGTAGTTGGTAATAATCGTTTAGTTTAGCTAGACTGCATCTAGTCAGAAAATTTAGTGATATTTTTCCTTTATTTATTAATTTTAATGTGAAAGATGTGAAAAAATAAAATAAATTAGTATAAATAAAACATAAAATTGTTTTAAAAATAAATAAAAAATATTTAATTGTGTATATTAAAGTATTAACTTATTATAAGAGCTTTCAATTAATATTTGTTAATAAAAATAAATAATAAATAAATGAAGAGATTGTAGTTATTGTTTTTCAATGAAAGATTTGTATTAGATGTAAAATTCAATGTGATTTATAATATATTTAGTTATTAAGTAATCGCCAAACAGTAGATGTATTAATTTTACTTTTTATGTTTTTCCATTAAAATATAGAGAAATTTGGAGAGTAGAATAAATACGCCTATTGTTTGGCATATTTTAATAATTGCTTTATAACTAAATATATTATTTATATATAGTATTTGCATGGAAACTTAATTTGTTCATAACACATATATTATATGTTTGCTGCCAAACATATAATATTTGTCGATAGCGTCATTTCATTTCATCCAAACATTATATATTTACAGGCAAACATAATATATTTGCTTGAAAAAATAATATATTTGCATGCAAATATATATTGTTTCTAGTAAAAACACGGCGAATATGTTTAACAATTTCTCCAAATATATATAATATATATATATTACCAGCAAAAATATGTTTGGGACAGGCCGTTTTTTTCAGCGTGTATATACCCTCAAATTTTCGAGATAAGGGGAAAAGAGTATTTTTTGTGACTGGCGCATTTGAACGTTTGTAACTCAGTCATTTTTTAACCGATTTTTAATTTTTACACGGTATTTAAAAAAAACACGAGTGATCTTTCGAAATATATGTGCTTTCTTTATATTATTAATATAAATTTGTAGAGAATTTTTCAATAATAATTAAAATTTTTATTTCTTTTAAACTTTTTCAGTTTTGACGAGGGTTTCTTCGAATCTTCTTTTAAGACACCAATATTATTAAAGTTAATGTTTTCCTGAGTAAAATGAGCTTTCAGTGGGGAATCGACCAGTGACGTTCCCTCTAATGTGCGGAGGCGTCTCTGCACACCTTAAAAATATCTCATATGTTTTTAAATTTAAAATTTTTATAAATTTTCCCAGGGTTCTATAATATTTCCGCACATTAGTCACTTACTGTATTTATATTAAGTAGATCGGCTTCGGGGCTCTGGAATTTTACTTTCATTTAGTATTGGAACCTGAAAATTCCCACGGAGTCGATGCTTGGCAAAAAATTGGTAAAACAACATATCGGAAACGGCATCGGAACTTAGAAAATGCGTAAAAAATTAAATTTTATTTTATGGGTATAAGCCATTCTTAATAGTAATATTTAAAAATTTCAAAAAGCTTTTAATTTTTGCGTTCTTGGAGATAATTTTACAAAATTTTGTGCCGCTGACTATTTTATAAAAAACATTTTTATATTTAAATTTTCTTTCTTTCTTTAGCAGTATCAGGCAATTAATAAAAGAAATTTGTCTTTTAATTTTTCGACTGAAATAGCACATAAAAGTCTGTTCCTTTATGTTACCGCGGAAATCATTCTTACCAAAAAGCGTTCCCGTACTCGAAAAATGGTGTATTTGTGTTTCTCTTTTTACTATTAACTTCGGAAAATTGTAAAAGGGACAGCTGGTGTAATGATAAACAAATAATACAATTATAAAAAAAATTTAATTAAACAAAGAAATACGCAAAATCAAACTTTTGTATATAAAAATTAACTGAACAAAGTTAAAAAACCTTTAAATGCAAAAAAAATGTGCTTCTGTGCGATTAGTCAGCCTAAATCTATGTATATGCATTTTAATTTTTTTCTTTTAACTAACATAAGTTATGGACTAGAAAAGTGATTTTGTGCGTTCCCGTACTTTTAGGCAATTTTATCATTTAGGATTTTGTGCTTACTCTCATTTTACTTAACTTTACACCAAAAAAGTAATAGAGCACACTTAACTTAAAATAGCGAGTTTTTGGTAAGGGTTATAAATTTTTCAACTGTGTTCATAGTTTTCCCTAGTATAAAAAAAAACACGTAAAAATTAACCACAAAAATTTGAAAAAGCCACCTCCCCCCGAAATAAATTCCTAGCTACGTGCCTGACTACTGATATACATAGTAGTAGTTACACGCAAGAGAAACATTTGTTCAACAAAACAAACAGCACAGACCTGCTAGGAAAAAATATTTGTTGAGCAACATAGTTTAAAAATGTGCTGTCAAAAATGTCGAGCCTAGACACGAAAAAAAACACACAATGTTGCAGAGAAACCACGCATACATACAAAAACATTGTGCGAAGAAAAAAACTGCACATTACTAATAAATAAGGCTAGAGCTTGCAAGAAATACTTATTATACCCTACAACACTATGTGGTCAGGGTATTATAAGTTTGTGCTGATGTTTGCAACAGCAAAAAATATTGGTCGTAGACCCACCTTATAGTATACCGATCGGCTCAGAATTTTTTTTTATTTCGATTCAACGATGTCCGTCTGTCTGTCTGTCCATGCATTCTTGTGCGCACTCTACAGGTCGCAAATATTAACATATTTTGATGAAACTTGGTACACCGACTTACGTCGGCCCAAGGACGACGCCTATTGATTTTGGTCAAAATCGGTCCATGTTTAGACCATATAAGGGTCCTACCAAAATTATATTGTGTATACGCTGCAGGTCGTAGATATTAACATATTTTGATGAAATTTGGTACACACACCTATGTTAGCCCAGTAACGCAGCCTATTGATTTTGGTGAACATCGGTCCATGTTTAGACCTAGTGCCCATATAAGGGTCCTACCAAAATTATACTGTTTATACGCTGCAGGTTGCAAATATTAAGATATTTTGATGAAATTTTGTACACAGATCTATATTGGCCCAGTAACGCAGCCTATTGATTTTGGTGAACATCGGTCCATGTTTAGACCTAGTGCCCATATAAGGGTCCTACCAAAATTATACTGTTTATACGCTGCAGGTCGCAAATATTAAGATATTTTGATGAAATTTGGTACACCGACCTATGTCAGCCCAAGGATGAAGCCTATTGATTTTGCTTAACACCGGTCCATGTTTAGACCTAGTTCCCATATAAGGGTCCCCCCAAAATTATATTGTTTATACGCTGCAGGTCGCAAATATTAAGATATTTTGATGAAATTTGGTACACAGACCTATGTTGGCCCAAGGACGAAGCCTATTGATTTTGGTGAACATCGGTCCATGTTTAGACCCAGTGCCCATATAAGGGTTCTCCCAAAATTGGCTTGGTTACAAACTGCAGGTCGCAAATATTAAGATATTTTAATGAAATTTGGTGCGCTGACTCACATTATAGAAAATTTTGACACAAGCCCCATTTTAACCCATTCGAATTTCGGATCCAAACATTAGTTGGCTTTTAACCAGACTGGTGTAGGGTATTGTATAGTCGGCATGCCAGACTTTAACCTTTTTACTCGTTTTTTGAATCAATTCGTATAAAAATGTATTCAGTTTATGAATCAGTGAATAATTTATAGTCGTAGTAAGTAAGTAAAATCTAAGAAAAAATCTGACTACAAAATATAGGAAATCATAATAGCAAACAAATTAAATAGTATTGCCTCATTGCAGAGATGCAATTTTTGCTATTAATGAATTTAATTTTTTAAAAAATTTTCTTCATGTTGCGGAAACGTAAAATGCTAAATACTTAAGAATTAAATAAAAGGAAAAATTTCAAACAAAAATGAACTTCCTAATTTTTCCAAAAAATAACAATTAATTTCAAAATGTAAATTAAACTCAAATGATTCTTTCTGCAAATTAAAAAATTGCAATTTCTTTTTAAAGCTTTATTTGAAATTAATCAAATATACACAATAACCAGCTTTTGTATTTTGTAACTAGCAATTTTAAATGGAAAAATGTCTTTTGAATTTCAAAAAATACCAAATTGAAATTAAAAAATATTATTTCAAATTCAAAAAACACCATTTGTAATTAAAAAAAAAACCTAAATAAAAACCACAAATGAAATTTAAAAAATACAAATTTTTATTCACAAAATTTTAAATGAAATAAAAAAATACCAATACCGTTTAATATTAAAAAAATATCAATTCGAAGTGAAAAACACCATTTGCTATTAAAAAAATACCAATTGAAATTAAAGAAAATATATCAATTAAAAAGAAAAATACCAAATGAAATTGAAAAATATCAATTGCAATTCAAAAAAATACTAAATAAATTAAAAAATCTAAATTTAAATTCAAATATACAAAATTAAATAGAAAAATATCAATTGAAATTAAATAAATGTAAACTGAATTTAATTTGGTATTTTTTGAGCTTTTTTATTTCGATTTTTTTTAATGTCAATTGGAATTTTTTTTGGCTTTATTTGGTAGTTTTTACCTTTAAATTTTATTTGATATTTCTTGAATTTCGGTAGCTTTTGAATTTTATGAATTTCAGGTTTTGAATTTTAAAAATTTCATTAAAAAATCGTACTTTTGTAATGTAAAAAAATAGATAATGACAATTTAAAAATAATTAATTAAAAAGCATAAAAAAATGGAAGGTAAAAAATAAAAGAAAACAAGAAAAATAAATTAAAAGAAGAACAAAAAAACGGCACCCAATCTGGTATTGGTATTGGAAGAAACCAAGAATAGACTTATTTAAACCCGTATGACACTTGCTTAATTTTGTATTGAATGGATATATGATTGATGAAATGAAACAGCAAATATTAGAGAGAGTAAAAAATATAATTTATAAACAAAGTATTTTCGAACAGAAAATCACTAAAAATTATTAAAAATCGTTACAAACACGGAAAAACGCTAGAAACAGAGAAAAACTTAGAAAATTCAAAATATTCTCAACAATCAATTACTGATCCCCTGTTTTTCTAGGCGAAAGGAAATAAATATTCTTCCAGAGGAATATATTTATTTTTGTTACAATAACAAAATACACACATGCCTCTGGCGGAATTATTCCGCTCGCTTTATAAAAACCATACATGGGACTAATTAATTAAGTGGACTAATTAATTGATGATTTCATTACCATTGCATTGATATCAATTTTAATGAAATTATTTTCATTACCATTTTTTTAATTAATGGTAATGATTCTCAAATTTAATTTCATTGATTAATGACAATGATTTTAAATTTCATTACCATTGATAACACAGTACAACAGCCAATCTGGGGGGTGAGAAATTCCAAGTCAGGGTGATGGTACTAGGTCAGTATAGTAAAACCCTCAAAGGGTTTGGCGTTCGTATGTGTCATTTTTTTATGACCTTTTAAATTTTTTCCTTATCTTGATGTTTTTTCGCTTAGTTGTAACTCGAGAACCACTTGTCCGATTTTGATGAAACAAATTTAGAAAAATTTAGAATTACAATTTCTTTAATCCGTTCATATAACATTTTTCTTTATAATCAACAGTTTTGCCGGTAAAAATAAATTTGTGGAGAAAAAAAAATATTTTTTTGCCTAAAAATTAAAAATTTTTTTTTTTAAATTCATAAAAAATTAAAAAATTAAAAATTTTTTTTTTTAAATTCATAAAAAATTTTAATTTTTAGGCAAAAAAATATTTTTTTTTCTCCACAAATTTATTTTTACCGGCAAAACTGTTGATTATAAAGAAAAATGTTATATGAACGGATTAAAGAAATTGTAATTCTAAATTTTTCTAAATTTGTTTCATCAAAATCGGACAAGTGGTTCTCGAGTTACAACTAAGCGAAAAAACATCAAGATAAGGAAAAAATTTAAAAGGTCATAAAAAAAATGACACATACGAACGCCAAACCCTTTGAGGGTTTTACTATACTGACCTAGTACCATCACCCTGACTTGGAATTTCTCACCCCCCAGACAATAATCCCAAAAATGTTCCATAGTGTAATGAATAAATTAAAAAAAATGATTGCCATTGACAGAAAAACGTAAAAATGGAGTAAAACTCGCTGAAATCGAAGATGGAATATGCTCATTCAGGCTCATGCTCATTTGAAATTAAATATTACTTTCCATTCCATTGTTATTTGTATCCAGGTAAAGTTTAACGGAATTAAATGGATCCTCCTTAATAAATTATGTTTTATAACTTCCCTGGCCAAACCAGTTGTTCGTTTTCATTTGTCTGAATTTTTTTGTAAACAAATGGCTTTTAATCAATTGTAATTAGTACTTTTATACATTAGTGTAATTTCATTACCATTAGTAATGATTTTTCTAATGAAAAATATTTCATTACCATTAAATGGTAATGAAATTTTTTTCATTGTCATTAGTATGAACTAATGGTAATGAAATTTCAATTGTAATGAAAAATTCCCATGTATGATAAAAACAAGGGGGTAAATGTAATTTTAGGTTGCATTTACATCTGAACCCAAATCCCGAGATTTCGATTAAAATTTAGACTTCAATCAAATTCTCATGTGAAATCCCGAGATTCCTCATACAAATGAAATCCCGTAAATTCGCAAGATATGTAAGAAATCTCATGAAAATCTTACAAATGATTAGACCTTCATATAATACAATACTGCTTCTGGCTTCTAGCTTGTTGTCCTTACAAAAAAAACGAATTTACTAACATAATTGGCGTTAGATCTTTAAATAAAATAATGTAAATTGTACTCCGCCAATTAATAAAATGGTTTTTAGGAATATTTATACCCTACACCACTATGTGGTCAGGGTATTATAAGTTTGTGCTGATGTTTGTAACCCACCTTATAGTATACCGATCGGCTCAGAATTTTTTTTTATTTCGATTTAACGATGTCCGTCTGTCCGTCCGTCCGTCTGTCTGTCCATGCATACTTGTGCGCACTCTACAGGTCGCAAATATTAAGATATTTTGATGACACTTGTTACACCGACTTATGTCGGCCCAAGGACGAAGCCTATTGATTTTGGTGAACATCGGTCCATGTTTAGACCTAGTGCACATATAAGGGTCCTACCAAAATTATATTGTTTATACGCTGCAGGTCGCAAATATTAAGATATTTTGATGAAATATGGTACACCGACTTACGTCGGCCCAAGGACGTAGCCTATTGATTTTGGTGAACATCGGTCCATGTTTAGACCTAGTGCACATATAAGGGTCCTACCAAAATTATATTTTTTGTACGCTGCAGGTCGCAAATATTAAGATATTTTGATGACACTTGTTACACCGACTTATGTCGGCCCAAGGACGAAGCCTATTGATTTTGGTGAACATCGGTCCATGTTTAGACCTAGTGCACATATAAGGGTCCTACCAAAATTATATTGTTTATACGCTGCAGGTCGCAAATATTAAGATATTTTGATGAAATATGGTACACCGACTTACGTCGGCCCAAGGACGTAGCCTATTGATTTTGGTGAACATCGGTCCATGTTTAGACCTAGTGCACATATAAGGGTCCTACCAAAATTATATTTTTTGTACGCTGCAGGTCGCAAATATTAAGATATTTTGATGAAATTTGGTACACCGACTTATGTCGGCCCAAGGACGAAGCCTATTGATTTTGGTTAACATCGGTCCATGTTTAGACCTAGTGCCCATATAAGGGTCCTACCAAAATTATATTGTTTATACGCTGCAGGTCGCAAATATTAAGATATTTTGATGAAATTTGGTACACCGACTTATGTCGGCCCAAGGACGAAGCCTATTGATTTTGGTGAACATCGGTCCATGTTTAGACCTAGTGCCCATATAAGGGTCCTACTAAAATTATATGGTTTATACGCTGCAGGTCGCAAATATTAAGATATTTTGATGAAATTTGGTACACCGACCTATAGCAGCCCAAGGACGAAGCCTATTGATTTTGGTTAACACCGGTCCATGTTTAGACCTAGTGCCCATATAAGGGTCCTACCAAAATTATATTGTTTATACGCTGCAGGTCGCAAATATTAAGATATTTTGATGAAATTTGGGACACAGACCTATTTTGGCCCAAGGACGAAGCCTATTGATTTTGGTGAACATCGGTCCATGTTTAGACCTAGTGCCCATATAAGGGCCCCCCAAAATTGGCTTGGTTACAAACTGCAGATCGCAAATATTAAGATATTTTAATGAAATTTGGTGCGCTGACTCACATTATAGAAAATTGTGACACAAGCCCCATTTTAACCCATTCGAATTTCGGATCCAAACATTAGTTGGCTTTCACCCAGACTGGTGTAGGGTATTGTATAGCCGGCATGCCCGACTTTAACCTTTTTACTCTTTTTAATTTAAGGTTATTTTTTATGGTACTTTATTTCCAAAAAAAAATGCGGTTGTCAAATAGAAATCTCGCTACTGCCATAAAGTGCAAATGTAAACGGTCAGGAATTCTGGTCGAGATTTCCATTGAAATCGATTTAAAAACAGAAATGAACGCAGCATTAAAGTTAAATTTTTTACATTTTTTTTACCGTTTATCATTGATTTCCCTGATATGCAAGTATGGTTGTACTTTTTGCACTTGTGTAATTTTCCTATGACCATAGATTTGCACTGTTCTCAAATATTTGTGGAGAACACTCTAGGAAGAATTTTGTTTTCGAATCTTTTTATATTTTATTTCGATAGAGCATACTCTTCAGTATATGTTCTGAAAATATCAATAAAAAATTCGAAGAAACAAAATTTCCAAATGTTTTTTGTAAAATATATTTTAGCCACAAAGTAATATTCTATGCATTAAATTTGTACACCAAAATTTTTGGGAGGATTTTTTATCATTGTCTTTATTATAAATCTTATTTCGCATAATACAGCAGAACAAAAAGAAAAAAACTACATCCAAAGATGCAAGAATTGTACGCAGTCTTTAAAGCAAAGCCAATGACGATTCCTCGATGGTGGACGAAGGCACGTTGTATGAGGCAGGTAAAAAAATAAAAAACAAATACAAAACAAATTAAAAAATATACGAAATATAAGATTTTGACCGAAATGAAATATCTAATAAATTCTGTACCATCGTTTTTAACGGTGGGTCTCATACTGTAGGTTTAACTTTAACTTAACTATAAACAAAGGAAAATGTCAAAAAAATTTACACAAAACAACAACAAATTTTTGGGTTAACTATTAACTAAAGTTTAAACCTGAAGTATGAGACCCACCGGAAGAATATTTGGGTTAATATATAAAATACTCTTTATCCGATTCTTCCAAATTTGGTGCACATGTAGAAAATTGCGAGATATACATTTTGTTTTTTAAAATTTTGCTGTTTTCTTAGCGTAAAATGAATTTTAAACTTTAAACGCGTTTTCCCACAACCATGAGTTAAAAATCGGCTGCCACCGTACATCCAAGGCGGGTTAACCGATTTTGATCCGGGTTTTTTTCTTTTGTAGGCAACAATAAAGTCTAGACTTATCGAATTTTGGTCAAATAAATTTGATATCCCCGAGTAAATGGGGTTTTTCTTGCCTTTTTTGGAATTTTTAAGTTAAGGTGGCAACTTTGTTAAAAATTAAAATCGGGCCACGATATGGACTAGAGAATTTATCTGCGATTAAGAATTTCCGATAATTAACGAAGGCTGCACAGTGGCAGCCGATTTTGCCTTTTTTAAAAAATTTTGGCTGGGGAAATATAAAACTGATATTTTTTTAAAAATAATACAATAACATGATTTTTAAACAAAAAATAAAATATTAAAAATATTGTTAATTGAATTTTTGACAACCGTTCAAATATCCCCTTTAAAATGCGGCCTATGCTCCTTGCAGGCGTAAAAGGAACAAATATATATATATATATTAGGGCGGGTCGATTTAATAATCGCCCATGGCTCAGTGAAAATCGTATTCTAGGGATCAAAATAAGAAACTTTGCCGAAGGAACCATACCTCTAAGACGAATTCTACTACCCCCAACTGTTGACTTTTGTCCCGTAGGGTCAAGTTTTGAAAAATCCCACTTTGACCCATTTAGAGTGCCCCAAACGAGTCCAAATGTATGACCGACCCCCACTAACTTTGGAGGGCCGATCCACCCATGCCAGTGGCACACCCCCTGGAACTCCCCTGGGGGTTCCCCATACAAACATTTTAAAAAATCACCATTTTTGGCACTTTATTTTATTATTTTTTATTTATTTTATTTATTTTTATTATTTTATTTATTTTTTCTCTTTAGAAATTTATTTAGTCAGAACATATGTAAATGAAAAAATTAATTTAACTTAGTAATAGAAAAGAAAATAAAAAAAATTACTGTTTGAAGTCTTTTTTGCTTTCAAGTCTGGGCATTTTTTCTTTTCTATTACTAAGTTAAATTAATTTTTTCATTTACATATGTTCTGACTAAATAAATTTCTAAAGAGAAAAAATAAATAAAATAATAAAAATAAATAAAATAAATAAAAAATAATAAAATAAAGTGCCAAAAATGGTGATTTTTTAAAATGTTTGTATGGGGAACCCCCCAGGGGAGTTCCAGGGCGTGTACCACTGGCATGGGTGGATCGGCCCTCCAAAGTTAGTGGGGGTCGGTCATACATTTGGACTCGATTGGGGCACTCTAAATGGGTCAAAGTGGGATTTTTCAAAACTTGACCCTACGGGACAAAAGTCAACAGTTGGGGGTAGTAGAATTCGTTTTAGAGGTATGGTTCCTTCGGCAAAGTTTCTTATTTTGATCCCTAGAATACGATTTTCACTGAGGCATGGGCGATTTTTTTGCCTCCCCACAAATCGACCCAGCCATATATATATATATATATATATTTATTAGGGCGGGTCGATTTAATAATCGCCCATGGCTCGTATTCTAGGGATCAAAATAAGAAACTTTGCCGAAGGAACCATATCTCTAAAACGAATTCTACTACCCCAACTGTTGACTTTTGTCCCGTAGGGTCAAGTTTTGAAAAATCCCACTTTGACCCATTTAGAGTGCCCCAATCGAGTCCAAATATATGACCGACCCCCACTAACTTTGGAGGGCCGATCCACCCATGCCAGTGGCACACCCCCTGGAACTCCCCTGGGGGGTTCCCCATACAAACATTTTAAAAAATCACCATTTTTGGCACTTTATTTTATTATTTTTTATTTATTTTATTTATTTTTATTATTTTATTTATTTTTTCTCTTTAGAAATTTATTTAGTCAGAACATATGTAAATGAAAAAATCAATTTAACTTAGTAATAGAAAAGAAAATAAAAAAAATTACTGTTTGAAGTCTTTTTTGCTTTCAAGTCTGGGCAATTTCGCACGGCTCTCTAATGTCGTCACCATAACAGCCTCTACATTTTCCGGTATAACTCGTTTGGAAACGCTAGCTAGCAATTGAACGTGTCGTTCTGTTGCAGGTCGTAAAATAGGTTGTGTGGGGCAATTGAACGTGTTGTTCTGTTGCAGGTCGTAAAATAGGTTGTGTGGGTTTTTAAGCCACCACAAGACACAGCTGCATGTCGTAAACTTACTTAAGCTAAATCGGTTACAGGTAGAATTGAGCATAAAATTATCATAAAGGATTTTCCAGAAGTAATAAAAGGCGCACTTGCTTAACAGAATTTGTGGTCAGATTAACGTTTAATTTACATGTAAGTACTTTATGGGCAGTTTTGACAACAAAATCGGTTACAAGTAGAATTGAAATTACCATTTCATTCTTATTACCTCGTCTCCTAGACCATATATAACGCAACAGTTTTTGTGAATGCATTAAGTCGTTGTGAAGAACTCGAAGTGTGAAGTGCTAATTTGAGATAAAAAAATATTTAAAAAAAAAATCATTCCAAATCAAGAAGTTTACAATGAATCCACCATCCTCTACACCGCAAGATGAAGCAATAACAACATCAACAACTATCGTAAACCCAATGAGTCATATACCCAGGCATGATGTTACTGTTTTTGGTGTGTCTACTGATTTGACTGATCTTAATTTACCAACCCATCTGGATATCTTGAGATATTATTTTTACTTGAGCGAACAAAAAAAGTTGTCCTATAAAGCATTCACTATTCAAGTACAAGATAAGTTGATTGGAATTTGGGAAAAACTTGGTATGGAAATAATGCTGAAAAAAAGTGTATGTAATAAATTGAATAGATTGCTTGACAAATATCAAGAGCAAATCAAGAGAAGAAACAAACCCCAACAATTTACAGAGTATGTAAAATCTCTGGAAACAATTTTTTTCATTGGAACATGTAAATGCGATTTGAAGGCAGCTCCATGTGCATGCGGTTTGGTTCCCGAACGCCTCAAAGAGTTTATGCACGATCAACATAATCAGAGAAGTCTAACAATGGATGGATTTGCGATGGAAATTGAAGAGCAAGGAGCAACGTCTATGTCATCAATGCCAACATACCAAGATCCCGATGATTCAACATACGCACCGCCACCGGTTCAAGAAGATTTGGATATAAGCACAAGTTCACAATACACACAGAGATACGATTGTTTTAACTTTGCCTTGGTATGTGACAGATTTGGCGTGCCTGATAGAGTAGCATCAGCAATGGGAACAGCTCTTTTCCAAGATTTTAAAATGAAAGATATCCATGGCAAACCTCTCATCATGGATAAATCGAAAGTTCGCCGAGAAAAAGAGAAATGCAGACAAGAAGTGCTTCGCAAACGGTTAGATGATACCAATTTGTTAGCATTTTCATTCGATGGCAGAAAAGATGATACTTTAACGAGAGATACAATTGATAAGAAGTATCATACTAGAATGGTAAAAGAACCTCATCTTGTTATTTTGAGAGAACCGAATTCTGAATTGATTGGTTACGTAAGACTGGAACATGAAACCGCTGAATACAAAACAACCAAATTAAATGATTTTTTCAACGATAAAAATATATCACTGGATGCATTAATTGGCATATGCACTGACGGTGAGCCAACAAACACTGGCCCAAACGGTGGAATTATACGACGATTCGAATTGCTGTTAAAAAGACCATTGCATTGGTTCGTTTGCCTTCTACACTTCAACGAACTTCCGTTTCGGCATTTGTTTGAAGCTTTGGATAAATCAACCAGCACTGGACCAAGATCGGCAACCGGAAAATTGAGCCGTCAAATCGAAACTTGTGAAACTCTTCCGGTAAGTTATTGCTATCACTCATTTATTATAATTGTCAACCGTTTTTAATTGTTTTATTTTTATATATTTTCAGGTGGTGGACGGCTTTCAGAAAATTGAGTTGAAAAATATGCCCCCTGCTCCAGAAAAAATTGAATTTTCCACCGATTCCAAGTACTTATACGACATGGCCCATGCAATTTCTAGCGACGTGGTTTCAGTGGATCTGGCAAACATCAAACCAGGGAAAATTGTACATTCTCGGTGGCTCACCAAGGCCGCTAGACTATTACGATTATATGTGACAACGGAAAATCCAGATGCAAATTTAAGAATACTGGTTGAATTTATAATTACATGTTATGTGCCAATGTACTTCAATATCAAGTATTACAGCTCTGTCGTGTACGGTAGTAGATTATTTTTCAAATTCATTAGTTGGTCAAGATTTCTAGAACCTCGTTTACGCAAAATTGTCAATAAAGTAATTACAGATAATTCATATTATGCGCATTCGGAAAATATCTTGTTATCAGTGTTGTTTGATGATAGCAAAGAAAAGCGCGACTGTGCTATCAAGATAATTCTACGCTATCGAACCGATGTTGACGACCCAACGGGACTTAGAGCTTATAAAAAACCAGATATAAACTTTTATTGCACAAGTTACACGGAAATGATTAATATGAATGACATAAATGACGTATTTGAACCACCATTCACGCGAAGCATTCCATACGATACTTTGAAAGAATATTTAAATCAAGATGATCCACCGTTTAATGATCCAAAAATTCCATCACACATACAAGAAACAGAACGACACGTTCAATTGCTAGCTAGCGTTTCCAAACGAGTTATACCGGAAAATGTAGAGGCTGTTATGGCGACGACATTAGAGAGCCGTGCGAAATTGCCCAGACTTGAAAGCAAAAAAGACTTCAAACAGTAATTTTTTATTTTTTCTTTTCTATTACTAAGTTAAATTAATTTTTTCATTTACATATGTTCTGACTAAATAAATTTCTAAGGAGAAAAAATAAATAAAATAATAAAAATAAATAAAATAAATAAAAAATAATAAAATAAAGTGCCAAAAATGGTGATTTTTTAAAATGTTTGTATGGGGAACCCCCCAGGGGAGTTCCAGGGGGTGTGCCACTGGTATGGGTGGATCGGCCCTCCAAAGTTAGTGGGGGTCGGTCATACATTTGGACTCGATTGGGGCACTCTAAATGGGTCAAAGTGTGATTTTTCAAAACTTGACCCTACGGGACAAAAGTCAACAGTTGGGGGGTAGTAGAATTCGTTTTAGAGGTATGCTTGATGATTTAATGATGATAATGATGAGAAATGATGATAATGATGTTGATGACAACAAGGAGAAAATAATTTTACTTATATACTTTTACCTCTAGTTGCCACATTTTTTATCCGATTTTCATAAGTAATGCCTTTCTGGAAAGGTTGTAATGTTATATTGTTTACAACTTTATTAGTTGTTTCAAAAAGCCACCTCAAGATGGCGCTAATCTAGATTTATTAGAAAATTGCAAAAAATTTAAATTTGGGAGCCTCGAAAATGATTTTTTTGATATGTCGTAGTGGAACTTTTTTTTCCCATGCTAAAAGCTTTCGAAAAATCGAGTACGCAATATCAAAAAATTTTTATCCATACAATTTGACCCGCCCTAATATATATATATATACAGTATTTACCCCCTTTCATTTGTTAAAACTGGTTGATTCCAGGCAGGCGCGGATCCAGGATTCACTCAAGGGGGGATAAACATTTTTCGTATCTTATACGGTAGTCCTATCTATAGATATTTTATGAACTAGATGCAAGAAGGGTATAAGACTAGGGTCCCAATCGATATCGGATCGCACATCGAATCGGTAATCGAACAAAACAATTGTGTCAAATACGGTATGATGCCATGGTAGCACATACGAATACAAGGGAATTTTTAAATGTGAATAAAGAGGCAAAAAAAATCTCTAAATTGTGAGAACAAAATAAGAAAAATATTGGTAATATCAAAAAATTAAAAAAGTGCAATAATTTATGAAATATGTGAAAATAAAAATTTTTTTGAGAATGAAATTTGATCACTAATTTCTGCTTATTTTTTTATTTTCGATATTTGCATATTTTTTGTAATTTTTTTTTCTTAATTCTGACATTTTTTCAACTTTTATTGTAATTTTTTAAATGTAAAAAATCTGCCCTAAATTGTAAAATTTTTTGTAGTGCCTGTTATAGTTTTATAAGAAAAATTAAGAATTATACAACTTTCATATCAAACCTAGAATATAAAAAATGGTTCAGCGTCAAAGAGTTTTTCGAATACAATAAGTTTTTCTAATGTAATAGTTTTAATTTACTACATTACTATTAACCAAAAAATAGTAGTTTTTAAAAACTACTTCTATTTACTTGTCAAATTCAATACAAATTTTTAATCAAAAACTAAAAGTTTTTAAAAACACCAGTTTATTTTGAATTAAAAAGACTTTTAAAACACTAGAAAATATGCAATCGATATTCAATTTGTCTGCAATTTCTTTGAAATAATACGAAAAAGCATTAAAAATATTTTGAATGGTGTAATTTTTGCTTACATGTGTGACTTTTTTTATGAAAATATGACTCCAAATCTGATATTTTTTTAATGTCCTAGAATTAACATACTTGTTTTTTAAATGTAAAATTTTTCTGCGGTAAAAATTCAAAAAAATTTAGAATATGAGAATTTTCATATCAAAAAATCTGCGAGCCGACATTATAGTAAACACTTAAATAAAACCAAATACTTAAGTGATATTTTTTGCGATATTTTAAGGTGTTTCTGAGCATTACTTACGGTTGAAATGGTGACAATGAAATTTAAAAAATTAATAAGGAAGTTCATTTAATTGATTTTAGTAGAGTGCACTTAAATTTCAAAACAAAAAAGCTTTTCTTTTAACATTAAATATACACTCTCAAAATAATTCCGTTGTGCCAACCGAATTTTTTCCAACCGAATTGGCTCGGTTGCTGCAACCTCGTAATTCGGTTGGCAAAAAATTCTGTTTCCACAACGGAATATTTCTGAGAGTGTAAGGGCCAGTTCTATAGTCAGAACTAAGCACGATTGTTTTCATAAGTAATTTCGATCTTTGTTTTGATAATAAAACTGGCCCTAAATATTGATACATAAGTAAAATGAATCAAAAAGTTTGTTAAATTACGTGAATCACGCAAATTCACGAAACAAAAGCTTCCCAGAAAAAAATAATATTCAAAAATTAAGAAAAATTAAACTGGAAGTTGCGCCCTGTATAGGGTTTGAGTTTCGGAAATTCCTGGGCGGGGGTTGTAAATGCCCCGGAAAATTTTTTACAATCGGTTTCAAACGACACTAGTTCTGCAACTGGTTCCACTGCAACCGATTCCATGGAACTGGTTCCGGAACTATGATGATGTAGACTAACGTAAAAACAGTTCTAGAACTAGTTCCAGAACTAATTCTATTGCAACCGGTTCAAAGTTGGAGCTATAAGAGTGGTTGCTTTTGGGACAATTTCAAAAAAAAATAATCGGTGTTAAAATTGACAGTAGAAGAGGTTGTAAGGAAAAGGTACACAGGAAAATTTTTTACAATCGGTTGGTAATCATACCGATTCTACAACTGGTTCCTCTGCAACTTATTTCATGGGACAGGTTCTGGAACCAGTTCCACTGATGTTATATGGAAGGTATGACTGACGGAACTAGTTCCAGAACCGATTCTAGGGCAACCGGTCAAACTTTGGAGTTATAGAAGCGGTTACTTGTGGGACAATTTCGAACAAAAATCATCTATGTTAGAATTAAGAGTAGAAGGGGTTGTAAAGGAAAAGGAAAGTAGCAAGCTATTCTTCAACCGATTCTTTGGAACAGAAAATTTTGTTGGATAGCTATTCTAAAAACCGATTCTTTGGAACAAAAAATTTCCTACGTAAGTAATTACCAATATCAAATTATTTTTGAAATTAAATACTAAGTCGCGCGTAAGTCAGGATGCTTATAAAAACGACTTCGTTTACCAAAATTATTAGTACTGAGGCCGAATTATAAGTAATAAAAAATGTTAGTGTCATTATTTAACCACGTGATGAAAGATTTTATTGGGATATTATTCCATAGAGGATACAATATTAATAGGCCCGTTAAGGACAAATTTTTCAGGCCTATTTTGGCAAAAAGGTCAAAATATGCATCTTGGTAATGCAATGACGTACTATGGGTCATTTTATTAAATGTATTTTTGTTTTTTAATTTCTAAGGTCCGAAGGCCATACCAGGGGCCATTTTTGGATAGAAATAAAATTTTCACGGGCTGTTACTTAGCAAGGGGTAGCCGACATTTTCGTAAAATTTGCCCTATATGGTCCATTTAAAAAATCGGGAGGGAATTTAATAGCGCCATCTTTAAAACTTAAGATACATTGGTGGCGCCATCTACCGGGTAATAACAGAAATATAAAATTATATTTTAATAATAAATTTTGTAAAATTTAACGAATAGGTTCTTAAAAGTTAGTTATAAATAATTTTTAAAATTAATACTCAAAATTAGTTCAACTACTGAGAATTTTTAGTATTGTGTTAAATGAAGATAATTCAAATCCTTGTTGAAATCAGTGTTTCAATTAAAAATTTGTTAAAAATTAGTCAAATCGACTCCAAACCCGTTTGGCAGATTTTTCTACTGACGTATTATTTTAAGTGTAGGGAAGGAGGATAGAGATGTGCCGAAATCATTATCATTAATATATGAAATGCAACCGATGTTTTTTCTTCCATTTAATTTTCATATTAAAAAATGTGATTAAGTAGCACTAATGGGGCATTCAACAGTTGCCGACCCCAAAATTTTGGCATATTTGCTATTTTGGCTAGAAGCGACGAAAATATCAAATCAAAAGTTACGAAAATAGAAAAATATTTAACATTGTGTAAAAGTAATGTTAACAAAAGTAATGAATAAAGATTTCAAAAAAATTAATAAAACTGCATATTAATTACAATATTAATTGCATTTGGTCTATACGACGCGTTTAAAAAAACAACACTTTACTGGAAAAATAAAATTGCCCTTCTGGCAGTCTGTGTCCGATATACACAAATTGCCTGCACTTGCACGTTAAAACCATACGTCAGTGTGGCAACATTTGTGAAAAAGGTGACAAAGAGGAGATTAGAAGATAAACAAAAAATCTAAAGTAGAATGTTTGTATGTCTGTTTGATCACTTCTGAGAGTAAATTATCATATAGAGACAATCTGGCAATAAAATATAAACAATAATACAATTTAATGGAAAATCACTGATGAAGCCTGTCCATAAAAAAAAGGCAGAAACTAGATATATTCTTATTTGCAAATTAATAATGTGTCTATAACTTTGAAAAAATTTTTATTCTTCTTCTTAACCTCAAACCTACTTAATTAAAATTAATAAAAATGCATACACTTAAAATAATACTTCAGTAGAAAAATCTGTCAAACCGGTTTCAAATCAATTTGACTAATTTTTAACAAATTTTTAGTTAAAACACTGAATAAAGCTAAGATTTTAGTTATCTTCTTTTAACACAATACTAAAATATAATATTTTCATGTTACCGTTATTAACCAGTAGATGGCGCCACCAATGTATCCAAAGTTTTAAAGATGGCGCAATTTCATTCCCTCCCGGTTTTTTAAAATGGCCCATATCTCGAAAACTAAGAAAGATATGGCAAAATTGATGAAAATTTGGACTACCCCCAACCGTACGATTCCCCATCGAAAGGGGGTATCCTTATCCAAAAATGGACCTTGGCGGGGCCTTGAACCCTCGGAAATTTTTAATAAAAATTTTCCACTTCATAAAATGGCCCATATCTCGAAAACTAAGCGAGTTAGAGCAAAACTGACAAAAATTTTACTCCAATGGAGTGCCTCTATGTGCCCTTAAATAATATGGATAAATTCCAAGGACCTATCCCATGACCGGTCAACCGTAGGCATATTACTAAATTAGTACAAATATGAACCAAAGAGAATGAATTCATTTTCTAAGTATTTTCTGATTCGTTACTTTCAAAAAATAAAATTCGCGGCATATTTTTTAAAATATTTTTTTATTCATTTTACTCTTTTATTTATTTTGAACTTTATGTTTTAAGATTTGCTTATTTTAGCTCTTATTTTAAATTTGTATAATTTTTTGCTAAAAAATTTTAAGTTTTGTATTTTTAACGTTTTTTAATGTCAATTTGTTTGATAATTAAAAAAAAACATCAAATCAAAGAAGAAAAGAATTTTAACAATTCAAATAAAACAACACAACAGCAACAAAGCAAGCTGTTTTAGTTTTAACAATTGGTATTTCATTTAATTTTCTTTTTAACTTAAGGACAATTTTTGAAATTTTTACTTATATTTTTGAGGTAATTTTCTAATTTTTAATTAATTTTTTAATTTAATTATGGCCAACGCAAAAAAACGAGCCAACTGCCATTAAAGGGCCTATCACGTGACTGGTCAATCGGGGGCATACTGAAGGCACCCTACGGGGAATGAGGAGTCAATTGCCTTCCAAGGACCTATCCCGTGACCGGTCAACCGAAGGCATATTACTTAATTAGTACAAATATGAACCAAAGGGAATGAATAATTGTTCTAAGTATTTTCTGATTCGTTACTTTCACTGTTGCTTTTAAAAAAACTTGACCGATACCGAAATAAAAATTAAAATTCGCGGCATATTTTTAAAAAAAAACAATTGGTTCTAGGAAAAGTTTTTTCATAAGTTTTTTCTCTATTGGTTGTAAAATAAAAATTGTAAATTCTATTTAGAATTTGTAATATTTGATCTTAAACCGAACAAAAATAACACTCACTGTAACAATCTGCAGATCAACTAAAAATCTACAATAAAAAAAAAAAAATATTTTTTAATTATTTTACTCTTTTATTTATTTTGAACTTTATTTTTTTAAGATTTGCTTATTTTAGCTCTTATTATAAATTTATATAATTTTTTGCTAGAAATTTTAAGTTTTGCATTTTCAACGTTATTTAATGTTAGAGCTGTTTTGGTTGTAACAATTGGTATTTCATTTAATTTTCTTTTTAACTTAAGGGGAAATTTTTTAAATTTTAATTTATATTATCAGAGTTTTTGAGGTAATTTTCTAATTTTTAATTGATTTTTTAATTTAATTATGGCCAACGCAAAAAAGAGTCAACTGCCATTAACGGACCTATCCCATGACTGGTCAAACCGGGGCATATTCAAGGCACTTCCACTATATTTGTAAGTGTGTTAATGTTGTTTTCATTTCTATCTTTTTCTTCTCCATTTTTTTATTTGCTTGTAGTGTTTGTTTTTTTCTTTTTTATTTGAACAGAAACGAAAAATATACAACTTTACCATCAGCCAGCCATCACGCATAAGCAACATTAGCTCTGACGGTAGAGCGTTTGCCTTACTTCGACGCCAAGTAGATTATTTTTAATTCTTAATTTTTTATTAGTTTATTTGAAAAGCTATATTTGGACACACCACCTTACTTCCACAAGGTGTCTAAACTGTGGCAATTGGTAATTTCCAATGACAACGCCATGTTAATGTGACGTGTCTCTTTCAAACAAAAAAGCCGATCAAGGACCGGTCACTGCCCCCTTGGGACCTATCCTGCGTGTCACTTTGGACCGGTCCCTTTCCCCGATGGGCACTTCCACTATATTTGTGTGTGTGTTAGTGTTGTTTTCCTTTCTATTTTTTTCTTTTCTATTTTTCTTATTGCATTTTTGCTTGTAGTGTTTGTTTTTTCTTTTTTTTTTTGAACAGAAACGAAAAATATATAACTTTACCATCAGCAAGTCATCACGCATAAGCAGCATTAGCTCAGACGGTAGAGCGTTTGCCTTACAAGCAGGAGGTTGTGTTATCGAGCCCTACTTCGACGCCAAGTAGATTATTTTTAATTCTTAATTTTTGCAAAAGAACTTCAGAAAATCAGTAACAAAGCCAGAAAACAAGTAAATACAGACAGCAACTTTATACCAAATATTGTGAGTCATTCGATTCATTCAATTCCAATCGAATCAACAGATGAAACACCAAAGTTACCAAGATCAACACGAACAACATTTGCTGATGAAATTAAAAAACCCAACACCATTTCAAAAAATCAAGATGTGCTTTCACAAATCCTACATAGACTTCAAGAGCAAGAATCGTTTAAAAAAAATCCTACATAAAATTTAAAAACTATGAAATTTACCACACCATTCACCCTAAAAATTGCTCCAGAGATGGCAGTGCTGTGATCGTTAGAACAAATCTTAAACATCACGAAGAAGATAAGTTAAGCACGGAAGAATTTCAATCCACAACAATAAGACTATTCACAAACTCCCAATGTCTCTTGATAACATCGGTATATAGCCCACCACAAGAAAAAATCAAAGCATATCATTAACAAATTTGCTACATTTAAATACACTGATGCACTCGTTTTCGTTTGAAACGTAAACGAAAATATTTTCTATTTTATAAAAAGGTTAGTAGTTTGCGTTTGTTGACATTTGCGAGTTATTATTGCCAGACAAAAAAATAATATTTGTGACATGGAATTACAAATTATTTAAATAAAAATTTGTTCATAGAGTTTTCCAAGTCTGTTTAGGCTGATTGGTAAATGAGTTGTTGTTTTTAGTTCTAATATTTTTAGAGTCCGAATCCTTTGTGGGGCAATTTTTTTTATTAGTAGTTTTTTTTATGATATATTTTTGGAAATTTTTTCCTAATAATATGAAACAAATATATTTAAGAAAAATTTTAAATTGTACAGAAAATCAAGCTAAATAAGAACAACCTTACATTAGCGGATAGCGAAGGAGTACAAAGTATGGTTTGTTAAGATGGTCCTTAAATTTCGAATTGTCAGTTTTTAGTTTCAAAACCGCTCAGTTTGTTTCATTTGGTCTCAAACATAGAAGTTTATATATGTGACACGCAAAATAGAAGGGGACCTAAGGGTAAAAAAGGGTTTTGTTCAGGAGAGCCATTTTAAAGATTTAAATACGTGTATCTTTGGTGTACAAAAAAAAAAAAAAAATTGATTTTTTTACCCTTAGGTCCCTTTCTCTATGCGCTGTCACATATAAAGAAAATTTTTTTTAAACTTAAATCGCGCATCTAAAATCAGATATTTTTAAAATTGCCCAATTTTTCACTAATTTGCATATAAATTTAAGTGCTTATGCATAATATTTTGATTTTTTATAACGATTTTTGTGTGAAAAATTTGTTTTATAAGCCGTTTATAAATTTAAAAAGTGATTGTGCATATGACCATAAAAGGATTATTTTTTATTGAGAATAAAAAATATAGGAGTATCATATTTAACTACTTCATATTTTTAAACCCATATTTATACAATTTTTATTCCAAAAATTGCAATTATCTAACTTTTTATGCAAAAACTTTAACTTTTTAATAGGAAACGACAACTATTTCTGTTCGTTTGAATATGGCATAATATTCGTTTGCAAACGTTTACTTACTTCTTATAAAATACCGTTTTATTAAGGAGTTTGTCTTCGATTATAATATTGCCAGATTGAAAAAAAAGAAAATATACATATTTTTCTTGAGTTTTACAAAATTTAAAAAAATTAAAAATAGAAAAACGTTCAAACGAAAGCAAAGTTTCGTTTTACAAAATGACCCCATAAATTACTTAAAACATTTATTTTATTTAAATCATATTTTATTTAAATCATTTTATTTAAATCATATATTTTATCTTATATTTATATTTCATATTTTAATGTCAATTGAATCCAATTACAATTTTATAACTATTTGTAAGAATTCCAAGTTTATAATTAGAACTAATGGGGTCATTTTGTAACTCGAATGAAAAACGTTTTTTCGTTTGAAACGTAAACGAAACCATTTGGTATTTTATAAAACGGGTAGTAGTTTGCGTTTGTTACCATTTGCGAGTTATTATTGCCAGACAAAAAAAATAATATTTGTGACATGGAATTACAAATTATTTAAATAAAAATTTGTTCATAGAGTTTTCCAAGTCTGTTTAGCCTGATTGGTAAATGAGTTGTTATTTTTAGTTCTAATATTTTTAGGGTCTAGGTATCGAATCCTGTGTGGGGTAATTTTTTTTATTAGTAGTTTTTTTTTATGATATATTTTTCGACATTTTTTCCTAATAATATGAAATAAATATATTTAAGAAAAATTTTATATTGTACAGAAAATCAACCTAAATAAGAAGAACCTTCCATTAGCGGATAGCAAAGGAGTACAAAGTATGGTTTGTTAAGATGGCCCTTAAGTTTCGAATTGTCTGTTTTTAGTTTAAAAACCCCTCAGTTTGTTTCATTTGGTCTCAAACGTAGAACTTTATATAAAAAGAAAAATTTTTCTAAATCGTATCTTAGCGCATCTAAAATCAGATATTTTTAGAATTGCCCAAATTTTCACTAATTTGCATATAAATTTAAGTGCTTATGCATAATAATTTGATTTTTTGTAACAATTTTGGTGTAAAAATTTTGTTTTATAAGCCGTTTATAAATTTAAAAAGTGATTATGCATATGACCCTAAAAGAATTATTTTTTATTGAGAATAAAAAATATAGGAGTATCACATTTAACTACTTCATATTTTTAAACCCATATTTATACAATTTTTATTCCAAAAATTGCAATTACCTAACTTTTTATGCAAAAACTTTAACTTTTTAATAGGAAACGACAACTATTTCTGTTCGTTTGAATATGGCATAATATTCGTTTGCAAACGTTTACTTACGTCTTATAAAATACCGTTTTATTAAGGAGTTTGTCTTCGATTATAATATTGCCAGATTGAAAAAAATAGAAAATATACATATTTTTTTTGAGTTTTACAAAATTTAAAAAAATGAAAAATAAAAAAACGTTCAACCGAAAGCAAAATTTCGTTTTACAAAATGACCCAATAAATTTTTCAAAATTTTTATTTTCAAAATTTTTATTTTTATATTTCTTTCCTTTTTGTGCATTAATATACGCCACAAGCCTTGTTTCAATAGTATTAATATTTTTTGCATTGCGGTTATGTTTGTTTTTTATGTGAATTATTGCAATACCAATGATAACTAGAAACTTTGGTAGTTCCAAGGATAGCATTTTCAATTTAATTCGGATTCTTGCTAAACAGAAAGAAGGTATCCATATCTGTCACATTAACGCTCAGAGTCTTAACAACAAGGTAGATGAGTTTCGATTTATTTTTGAGGGTTCCCCTATCGATGTAATTTGTGTTTCTGAGACCTGGCTTGTTGATAAAACTCCTGATAGCCTTATTAACTTAAATGGTTATAAAATTTATAGAGCTGATCGTAAAACTCATGCTGGTGGAGTGGCAATTTTTATTAAGGACAGCATAAAATCAAACCCTAAATGTTGCTTTATTGATGGTGAAGAGATAGAGTACCTTTTTGTTGAAATTGTTTCAGAAGGGAAAAAATTACTTATTGGTTGCGTTTATAGACCTAACAGATATATAAATACTGATTCATTTTTGCGTAAACTGGAGTCTATAACAGAATCATATTCTCATGTGTTTATTGCCGGTGATTTCAATTCAAATTTACTTGAAGTAAATGATTTTTCCGACGATATGCTACAACTTGGTCTTTCACCTATAAATCGCGACTTACCAACTCACTATACTAATACTGGTAATACTCTTCTTGATATTTTCTTTGTGGATGACATTGCTAAAGTATTGCAATGTGACCAACTATCAGCATCATGTTTCTCACGACATGATTTAATTTTTTCAACATATGAGTTTAAATTAAACCATAAAATTGAATCTTTCTCCTATCGGGACTTCAAGAAAATTAACTACCAAATCCTTGAGGCACATTTTTCGTTAATTGCTTGGAACTCTATTTACTATATGCCATCTGTTGATGATCAGTTAAGTTTCTTAGAGGAGAATATTTTATACCTATATGACCTCGCCGTTCCAATTAAATTCAGATCCAATAAGCATAGCACAAGTCCGTGGTTTACAGCATTGGTAAAATCTGACATTGAAAAACGTAACTTAGCATATTCGTGATGGAAACGGTTTAAAACTATAGATTTAAAGGAAGAATTTTGTAGGGAGAGAAGAGAGGTAAATCGCCAAATCAGGAAGGCAAAATTTTAATATTATTCTGAACGTTTCATAAGTGCAGTAGATGGAAAAAAAACGTGGAAGACAATACGTGAAATCGGAATCGGGAGAACGAAGAATAATAATATCAGCAGTAGTGTGAGTGCTGATGAACTGAACGAAGTTTTTACAAATATACCTATGCCCATCGCCAATCCTAACACTTATAATATGCATAACAACCAACTAACTCAGGACATAAATACTTCATTCGAATTTCATTGTATTAATGACTCTGATGTATTATCCAGTATTTTGTCTATCAAGTCGGACTCCATTGGTCATGACAATATAAATCCTAGATTCCTTCGTATTCTGCTTCCACATTTATTGCCGTATCTTACGCATTTTTTTAATTTTTGTGTTTTTCCAGAACGATGGAAACACGCAAAGATAATTCCTGTACCTAAATCTAACTCAGAGTTTAGACCGATTGCAATTTTATGCTTTCTTTCAAAAGTCATAGAAAATATAATGCACAAGCAGAGCAGTGAGCACTTGAATATTTTTAACTTATTAATTAATAGACAATCGGGCTTTCGGCCTAAGCACAGTTGTACTACTGCCCTAATCGATGTAACGGAAGATATACGTCGTGCTGTTGATAGTGGGAACTTTACCTTTTTGGTTCTATTAGACCATTCGAAAGCTTTCGATACAGTGGACCATACCATACTATGTCTAAAGTTACATCAGCAATTTAATTTTTCAAACACAGCAACATCATTGCTCAGGTCATATCTCACAAATCGTTCTCAATCAGTATATTTAGTGGATCATTCCTCGACCTCTCTACCAGTATCAAGAGGCGTTCCTCAGGGCTCCATCTTGGGACCTTTACTGTTCTCCATGTATATAAATGACTTACCAAAACAAATATCCCACTGTAAAATACATATGTATGCTGACGACGTGCAACTCTATCTCAGTAGTTCGCGTAAGTCCCTTCATTGCAACGTCGAAAAGCTTAACAATGATCTTCACAACATTTTCCTTTGGGCATCTGCAAATGGACTCTGCTTAAACCCCCAGAAATCAAAGTGCATTATACTACGCAAAAAATCTACGCCGATACCCTTAAATATTTTTGTTTTAATAAATAATCAAAAAATAGAAATTGTTTCCTCTGCCAAAAACCTTGGTATAATATTTAATAACACGCTTAGTTGGTCCAATCATGTTAATAGTGTTATAGGTAAAACTTATTCTATGCATCGCACGTTGTGGGCAACTCACTCTTGTACACCTCAAAAAATACGAATGCTTATAGCAAAAACTTACGTTGTGCCTTGTCTACTCTATGGATGCGAAGTCTTCGGATGCTGTGACTCTCAAAGTAAGCATAAGCTGAATGTGCTATATAATAATATCACTAGATATGTTTTTGGTCTACGCAGATTCGATCGTGTTTCAACGTTTTCCATAAGGATATTTGGTGTGTCTTTTGAAAATATAGTCAACATCAGGCTGCTTACATTATTACATAAGATAGTGTACTCGAAGGTACCAACATATTTATATGAACGTTTAACTTTTGGTTTTTCGAACAGGGGAAAAAAGGTAACTCCAATAGGACATCGAAGTCTGATTTCGGAGTGGCAGTTCTTTTTTAATGCTATCCATCTTTGGAATAGACTCCCAAACAGAATTCAAACAAACAGCAATGCAATAATATTCAAAAAGGAAGTAACTAAACATTTTTCACAATAACTTAACCTTTGTCATAATAACTTCTAATTATATTATATTATTTTATTTATTTTACTTATAATATTTATATTATTTATTGTTAAATTGTTAATTTTGTTTTTCTCTATTTTTTAATGTTTTTATTTTTATTTATAATTACATTTGTTTTGTTCATATATCTATTGTAATTAATTTTAAAATTATTATGTACAATATTTGTTATGACAATATGCAGACCCATACTATAAATTAAAAGATTTAAATCTTGTTGTATGGGTGGAACAAATAAATGTTAAATCTAAAATCTAAGAATCTTATAGAACGTCATAATGCTAAATTCATTTTGGGTGGAGATTTTAACACTAAAAACATCCAATGGGGATCACGTCTAATAAACTCTAAAGGCCGACAACTTTACAAGGCGATATTTGAATCTGGTTGTGAAGCAATTTCTGCTGGAGCACCAACATATTGGCCCACAGATCTTAATAAAATACCAGACCTGATAGATTTTTTTATAATTCGGAAAATTCCAACCTCATTTATAAAACTTGAGAACATGTTTGATCTTAACTCACATCATTCGCCGATATTACTTTACCTTCATGAGAGCATTGTCGCAAAAGAACGCCCAGCATATCTGGCAAACAAATATACTGATTGGCAATATTTTACACATTTGCATGAAAATGAAAACTTATCTATTCACCAGCCAACAACAACTGATGAATTAGAAGCAGCTTGGAAAAGTACACCTGCTCTAACAAAAATAACACAAGATAAAGTGTATCCTACACATATAAGAGAAATGATTTTACAGAAACGTCGATTACGGAAAGGATGGCAGCAAACTCGGTGCCCAAATGACAAAACTCTTTTAAACAGAATGACTACCGAACTTAGTAAAAAAATACAAGATTTTAAAAACTCTTCTACAAACAGGTATTTGTCAGAACTTTCAAACGATAAAAATTCAGACTAATCTCTTTGGAAGTCTGCAAAACATTTCACTAGACCAATAAAACATGTACCGCCATTAAAAATGGATAATGGCCAATGGGCAAAATCAAACTTTGAAAAGGCAAATCTGTTCTCAGACTATCTGGGAGAAATTTTTAATGACAACGAAAACTGTGAATTACCAGAAATCGATGTATCCGTGCTTAATAATTCAAATGAATCTATTCCAAAAGTCACCCCTGTTGAATTAATTGAAGAAATTAGAACAAATATGACAAATAAAAAATGTCCAAGATTTGATCTCATAACCGCTGAAGTACTGAAGCAACTACATTTAAATTGTATACTGAAATTGACACAATTATTTAACGCCGCATTTCAACTTCAGTATGTACCAACTTTTTGGAAAGTGGCTGAAGTAGTACTCATCTCAAAACCATGAAAGCCTCCAACAGAAATATCTTCTTACAGACCTATCTCTCTCCTACCCGTTTTATCAAAACTATTTCAAAAATTACTTCTGAAACGCTTGAAACCATTAATTGCCCGACAAAACCTTATTCCAAAACATCAATTTGGTTTCCGTACAGGCCATTCCACTATCGATCAAGATCATCGTATCTCCACCGGAGGAAAAAAAAGTATGCACCGGAGGAAAAAGAGTATGCTCTGCAGTATTCTTAGATGTTTCACAGGCATTTGACAAAGTCTGGCATACTGATCTCATTTTTAAACTACGGCAAATGATACCATCAAATATTCTAATTTAATTAAATCATATTTAGAAGACCGTTATTTTCGTGTGAAGCAAAAGGACTCATACTCTAACTTGAAACAAATAAAAACTGGCGTTCCTCAAGGAAGCATCCTAGGTCCAACCTTGTATTTATTATACACATCTGATGTTCCTCAACCACAACATTCTACAATAGCAACTTTTGCAGATGATACTGCTATTCTATCCGTTTCTGATACAGAAGAATTGGCAAAAAACAAACTACAAACTGCAATAAATTCCATCATAACTTGGGTAAAAACATGGAGAGTTACACTTAACAATTTAAAATCAGTTCACGTCATTTTTACTAACAAAAATATACAACGTTTACCTATTTATATTGACAACTTAGAGGTTCCTTACGCCAATACAGCAAAGTACTTAGGAATGACTCTAGATTGTAAGCTTCGTTGGAATGAGCACGTAAAAAAGAAAGTTACTGAACTAAATCTTAAATGGAAGAAACTGAAATGGCTTATTGGAAGAAAATCTACACCTCCATTGAAAATAAAATACTATTATACAACCAATTGATAAAACCTATTTGGAGCTACGGAATACAACTCTGGGGTTGTACAAGTAACACTAATATTCAACTTATTCAACGCTTTCAAAATAAAGTCCTTGAAAGTATATTTAATGCACCTTGGTATGTTCGTAATGCTGATATCCATCGTGATCTGGGCATAGAACAAGTACGGGGTGTGATTCGCAAATTCGCTGGAAAACATTATACCAGGCTCAGACAACACGAGAACCCTGAAGCTTTAGCCCTAACTCATATAGATGGCCAATCCCGAAGACTTAGACGTAGAACACCAGCTGATTTGGTTAGACTTTCGCCAACATTTTAACATAAAAATATTAAGAAATTGTTTCTTGCAAATTGTTTAATAGTAATCTATTGTAAAAAAATTGCTTGTTAGTTATAGTTAACTAGTTTTAATAAATAAAAAAAAAAAATATTATTAGTTTATTTGAAAAGCTATTTTTAGACACACCACCTTACTGTCACAAGGTGTCTAAACTGTGGCAATTGGTCATTTCCAATGACAACGCCCTGTTAAAGTGATATGTCTCTTTTAAACAAAAAGACCGATCAACGACCGGTCTCCGACCCCTTGGGACCTATCCTGCGTGTCATCTGGGACCGGTTCCGTTCCACGTAGGGTATAATTACAGATAAAACTGTAGTTTTACAAATTTTCTACTTAAATTTAGATTTGTTAAATTTAACAAAAGAATTTGTTAAAATCAACAAATTTTATTTTAAGCCAAAAAACAGGAATAAATTTTGTTAAAGTAACAAATTTTTCTGCCCAGCCAACAGACATATTATTTTGAGTGTATTAATTAAAATATTAATTGCATTTGGTCTATATGACGCGTTTGAAAAAACAACACTTTACTTGAAAAGTAATGAACATTTTTTCAGTACAATTACTCTTATACAGGCACCGGATTTTACAAACCAAAAACTTTATTTTTAAGTTTTCATCAAGAAATAAAAAAGTATTTTGTTCAAAATAAAGTAAATTTCTAAATTATTTTTTTTATATTCATCCAAAATTGAAAATATATTTATCTTTATAAAAAAAAGAAAAACAAAAATTACAAATGATTTTTATACAAATGATATTTTTTTATTTTCAACCCCAAAGAAAAAATAAAAAAAAAGTTTTTGTACAAAAAAAGAAAAGTTTTTTTTGTAGAAAAAAAAAAGTTTCCTTATTAAGAAAAACAGTTTTTGTTTTTTAATTTATAAAATTTTAGATTCAGTAGAATCTGCAAACGAATTAATGATGCAAAAAATTTACATTTTGCAAAATTTTGTTTCAAATTTCAAACACCTAAAAAAACTCGAAATTTTGGCGGAACGCGAAAAAAGACTTTATGGTAAAAAAAATTGTATTAAAAAACCTTATCAGCAATTTTCATTCTGCAAACAAATATACTGATGTAAGGATTTTCCTTTTTGCAAATATTTTTCCCGTGACTTATTTTCGCGATTTTTTTTTAATTATCCATCAAACTTTGTTGTATGAAATGGGTATAATAGTCTCTAGATTACATATTTAACAAAACCGCACCTAAAAAAACGCGAAATTTTGGCGGAACGCGAAAAAAGACTTTATGGTAAAAAAATTGTATTAAAAACCCTTATCGATTTGCATTCTGCAAACAAATATACTGATCTAAGAATTTTCCTTTTTGCAAATTTTTTTCCCGCGATTTTTTTTAAATATTTACCAAACTATGTTATATGAAATGGTTATTATAGTCTCTAGATTTCATATTTAGCATAATCGCATCTAAAAAAACGCGAAATTTTGGCGGAACGCGAAAAAACACTTTATGGTAAAAAAATTGTATTAAAAAACCTTATCAGCGATTTTCATTCTGCAAACAAATATACTGAATTAAGAATTTTCCTTTTGCAAATTTTTTTACGCGACTTTTTTCGCGATGTTTTTGCAATTAGCCACCAAACTTTCTTGTATGAAATGGGTATTATAGTCTCTAGATTTCATATTTAGCAAAACCGCACCCAAAAAAAACGCGAAATTTTGTCGGAACGCGAAAAAACACTTTATGGTAAAAAAATTGTATTAAAAAACCTTATCAGCGATTTTCATTCTGCAAACAAATATACTAATGTAAGAATTTTACTTTTTAGAAATTTTTTTCCGCGACTGTTTGCGCGATTTTTTTGCAATTAGCCACCAATTTTTTTAGGTGCGGTTTTGTTAAATATGTAATACCCAAGACTGTAATACCCATTTCATACAACAAAGTTTGGTAGCTAGTTAAAAAAAATCGCGAAAAAGTCTCGGGGGTAAAAATTTGCAAAAAGGAAAATTCTTAGATCAGTATATTTGTTTGCAGAATGAAAATCGCTGATAAGGCTTTTTAATACAATTTTTTTATCACAAAGTGTTTTTTCGCGTTCCGCCAAAATTTCGCATTTTTTTAGGTGCGGTTTTGTTAAATTTGAAATCTATAGACTATAATACCCATTTCATACAACAAAGTTTGGTGGCTAATTGCAAAAACATCGCGAAAAAAGTCGCGGAAAAAAAATTTGCAAAAAGGAAAATTCTTAATTCAGTATATTTGTTTGCAGAATGAAAATCGCTGATAAGGTTTTTTAATACAATTTTTTTACCATAAAGTGTTTTTTCGCGTTCCGCCAAAATTTCGCGTTTTATTAGATGCGGTTTTGTCAAATATGAAATCTAGAGACTATAATACAATTTTTGTACCATAAAGTATTTTTTGCGTTCCGCCAATATTTTACAATTTTTTAGGTGCAGTTTTGTTAAATATGCATTCAAGAGACTATAATACCCAATTCATAGAACAACGTTCTGTGGCTAGTTGCAAAAAACAAATAGCGAAAAAAAGTCGCGGAAAAAAGAACACATTTTAGGCCACATATTTACAGCAAAAGAAAATTAAAAAAAAATAAATCTCTATATATAAAAGAATAACGTGACTGACTGACTGAATGACTGACAGACTCAACATCGCCCAGCCCAAACCGCTGAAGCTAGGAAGTTGAAATTTGGTATGTAGGTTCCTCTTTCGGGGTAGACGTCCGCTAAGACGGGATTTTTGGAAATTCCTACCGGAACGGGCAAAAAGGGGGAAAGTGTCCCCCTTGACGGCCTGCCAAAACCCCTTTGGCTAGAAAGCTGAAATTTAAGATATGTGTTCCTTGGAGTAGGGGCTAACTTTTCTGGAAAGTACTTTCTAGAATTTTGGACAGGGACGTTGTAAAAATGGGGGTTAAAAAGGGGAAAGAGGCCCCCCTTGACGGCCTGCCCAAACCGCTGGAGGTAGGAAGTTGAAATTTGGTATAAAGGTTCCTCCACTATCTTAGACATCCACCAAGACGGGAGTTTTGGAAATTTTTACAGGGACGGGCAAAAAGGGGAAAAAGTCTCCCCCTTGACGGGCTGCTCAAACTGCTGGAGGTATGAAGTTGAAATTTGGTATGTAGGTTCCTCGACCGGTGTAGACGTCCGTTGAGACGGCATTTTTGGAAATTCTTATCGGGAGGGGCAAAAAGGGGACAAAAAAAGTACCTTTTCCCAAAAAAAGTACCTTTTTCCCAAAAAAGTACCTTTTTCCAAAAAAAGTACCTTTTTCCAAAAAAAGTACCTTTTTCCAAAACAGTACCTTTTTCCAAAAAAAGTACCTTTTTCCAAAAAAAGTACCCTTTTCCAAAAAAAAGTACCTTTTTCCAAAAAAAGTACCTTATTCCAAAAAAAGTACCTTTTTCCAAAAAAAGTACCTTTTTCCAAAAAAAGTACCTTTTTCAAAAAAAAAGTACCTTTTTTCAAAAAAAGTACATTTTTCCAAAAAAGTACACTTTTCCAAAAAAGTACCTTTTTCCAAAAAAGTACCTTTTTCCAAAAAAAAGTACCTTTTCCCGAAAAAAGTACCTTTTTCCAAAAAAAGTACCTTTTTCCAAAAAAGTACCTTTTTTCAAAAAAGTACCTTTTTTCAAAAAAGTACCTTTTTTCAAAACAAAATTCCTTTTTCAAAAAAAAGTACCTTTTTCCAAAAAAAGTACCTTTTTCTAAAAAAATGTACCTTTTCCAAAAAAAAGTACCTTTTCCCAAAAAACATACATTTTTCCAAAAAAATAACTTTTTCAAAAAAAGTACCTTTTCCAAAAAAAAGTACCTTTTCCCAAAAAAAGTACCTTTTTCTAAAAAAATGTTCCTTTTCCCAAAAAAAATACATTTTTTCAAAAAAATACCTTTTTCAAAAAAAGTACCTTTTCCAAAAAAAAGTACCTTTTCCCAAAAAAGTACCTTTTTCTAAAAAAAATTTCCTTTTCCAAAAGAAGTACCTTTTCCAAAAAAAGTACCTTTTTCCAAAAAACATACATTTTTCCAAAAAAAAACACCTTTTTAAAAAAAAATACCTTTTCCAAAAAAAGTATAAATAAAGTACTTTGTAAAAACAAAGTATCTTTTTCCAAAAAATTTCGTTTTTCCAAAAAGTACCATTTAAAATAATATATAATTTCAAAAAAACTACTTTTTTTCCTCCCCCCACGGATATCTCCACTAAAACAAGGTTTCTTGATATTCGGCATAGACGTGCGCTAAGACGGGATTTTTGGAAATTCCTACCGGAACGGGCAATAAGGGGAAAAGTCTCCCCATAAACAGTCTCACAAATTGGAAAAGTGCCTGCCCAAACCACTGGAGGTAAGAAGTTGAAATTTGGTATAAAGGTTCCTCCACTGTAGTAGACATCGACTAAGTTTGTATTTTTGGAATTCCCTACAGGATAACCCAAAAGGAAACTCGGTATGTGAGTTCCTCCTTCTGTGTAGCCGTCCGCTTAGACGGAATTTTTGAAATTCCTATCGGGAGGGGAAATAAGGTAAAAGTCTCCTCCTGACGGCTTGCCCAATCCCTTTTGGCCAACCTAAAATTTTAAATATGTATTCTTTGGAGTAGGACTAACTCACCGGCAACGTAATTTTTCTATTTTGGAACAGGAACATAGTAAAAATGGTGGTTGAATGGCAAAAATGTCCCCACTAACTAACGGCCTGCCCAAACCGCTTAGGCAATGCAGTTGAAATTTGGTATGAATGTTCCTCATCCATCGCAGATAGCCGCGAAGATGGAATTTTTGTAAATTCCTAAAGGGAGGGGCAAAAAGAAGAAAAGCCTCACCTTGGGGGCCGGTAAAAACCCCTTCGGCTAGAAACCTGAAGCTTAAAATGTGGGTCCCTGGAGTGAGGGCTAACTTATTAGAAAGATACTTTTTTGAATTTTGGACAGGGTCGTTATAAAATGGGGGCTCAGAAAGGGAAAGTTGCCCCTTAACGACCTGTCCAAACTGCTGGAACTAGGAAGCTGAAATTCGGTACTTAAGTTCCTCTCAGCCTGCTCAAACTGCTGGAACTAGGAAGCTGGAATTCCCTGTCGATGGATTTTCGGAAATTCCTACCGAGAGGGGCACAAATAGTAAAAGTTGGCTAGAAACCTGAAATGTAAAACATATGTTACTTGGAGTATGTGCTCACTTACCGAGAAGGTGCTTTTTGGACAGGGACATTGCAAAAATGGGGATTAATGAAGCGAAAAGTGCCGCTTAAAGGCCTGCCCAAACCGCTGGAGGTAGGAAGTTGAAATTTGGTATTAAAGTTCCTCCTCTATTGTAGACATCCGCTAAGATGAGATCTTTGGAAATTTCTACAGGTAAGGTCAAAAACAGGAAAAGTCTCCCCCTTAACGGCCTGGCCAAACTGCTGGAACAAGGGATCTTAAATTGGGTTCCTTCTCCAACGTTGACGTCCCCTAAGATGGTATTTTTGGAAATTCATACCGGGAGGGGTAAAAAGGGAAAAAACTTCCACCTTGACGGCCTGGCCAAACTGCTGGATATAGAGACCTAAAATTATGTATGTAGTAGGTTCCTCCTCCAACGCAGACGTCCTCTAAGACGGAATTTTTGGAAATTCCTACCGGGAGGGTTAAAAACGGAATAATTCCCCCCCTTGATGGCCTAACCGAACCCTTCGGCTAGAAACCTGTAATATATAATATGTTTTCCTTGGAGTATGGGCTAACTTATCGACAAGGCATTTCTAGGACTTTGGACAGGAACGTGGTAAAAATGGTGGTTCAAAAGGGGAAAATTGCCCCCCCCCCCCCTTAACGTCTGCGTCTTTAGCTAGAAACCTAAAACTTAAAGAACAAGTGTATATGAAACACTAAAATTAAGAAACTAAATAGGAAACGAGTGGGATTGAAACACTACACAAGTGGAATGAAATGGATATAAACGTTGAACGAGTGGAATTGAAATTATAGACAATGCAAATGGATTGGAAGAGGGAATTACCTGTTCAAACACTATCAACGGAATATGAAACTTATGTAGCATTGAAACATACTCTCCAAAAAGTTAAACAAATTTTCTGAAAGAGAAAAAACCTTAGAAAAGGAATGGAACTTATATATTCCGATATTTAAACTTCATGTAACGAAGCACCGGTGGAAGAAACCGACGCAGTAAATTTTCCAACTGAATTTGTGAATTTACTTGAATTGCCAGGTCTACCTTTACATAAACTGGAATTAAAAAAAAAACTTTAAGGCACGCTAACAACCCTGCTTTACGTTATTTATTTTCATTCAAAACACAAATGAACAAAACTACTTACGGGTCTATCTACCTAAGTTCACACTTTACCAAATTATCTTAACATACACACGTATATTGCAATTTATTATGGATTCATTACTAACAATCCACTTTCATGAGAAAAAGTGATCAAATATTTATTTATTTTAAACCCATTGTTGTGCAGAATTATTTATTTGTGGTGGCTGGGTGAAGGCTTTAAATAAAAAAACTTTAAATAAAAAAACGAATTTAATAAAAATTGTGGGGGGCGCAGCCCACCGGTGGGGAGGGCGCAGCCCCCCCCCCCTTAACCTTTAAGGCACGCTAACAACGTAGCGGGCTGCGCCCGCTAGTTTATATATATTTTTCTTTTTTTTATTTATAACAACACAAAAAAGTTTCTTTTTTTCCATCTATTTATTTTTATTTTTTTTTTTAAAGAAAATTAAAACAGAAAAAGTTTTTTATTTTCATCATGAGGGGTATTTTAAATAGATATTTTTTTCTTTTTATTTTTTTGTACGTTTGAATTTTTATTTTAATACTTTTACGATATTTATATTTGATAAAAACCAAAAAATAAAAAGTTTCCGGTCCTTGCTCTTATATAATGGTAATGAATTTGTTTCTATTTGTAAAGGCACATCTACACGAGAGAGAAATCTACTAGAGATAGAGCAAGAAACACCTCTAATTAGCTCTATTGTGAATGATTTAAGCTATTTAGAGGTGTTTTTTTCTCTATCTCTAGCAATTTTCTCTCTCGTGTAGATGTGCCTTTATGCAGCGAATATAGACAACTAAGGTTTGCGTTCGATGAAACTAGTGCACACCTCATTACTTGTAAATTTTTTCAAATTCAAAATTTATTTTTTTTTTTAATCAAGATACCTTTGCTACATATGCACAAATCCTAATGTCAAGTTTTAAAATTATTCGATACTTATTGGCTTTAGAATGAGCTGTGAAATAGAAGTGCGTGAAAAATTATTCGATTATTTAACGAATTACAGTATTTGTACCCAGATATGCAAATCCACCCAACTGCCCAGAGCTCAGACCCATCGAAAGATATTGGGCTCTGGTAAAAAGGCTCAAGAATGGCACAAAACAGGTTGCTGAAAACACTAAAACATTTGCAAGAAAATGGTTATCATCAAGCAAAAAAATCACTGAAGACACTATTAAAAGTTTAACAGTAGGAATTTCAGAAAAAATTAAATTTTTCATTAAAAACCACTAATGTGTAATATTAAATGTAAACATGAATAAGAATTCTGTTAATAAAACAATTCTTTTCTTTTGTATATGTCAACTAGTTCAAAAGTTATTTGAATTTATTCGTGCACTAATTTCATCGAGCGCAAACCTTACTAACAAAAACGACCTGGTAGAATAAAAATAATGAGTTTTGACACTGATTTATATGCAGTAGACAATAATTCTACTGCTTATTATTTACGTATTATTAATGAGCACCCATTGCTGAGATTATGCTGGGTCGCGCTTCAAAATCATATGTTCCCAGCAAAATATTGGTAATGACACCTCAGTACTATCTGCATTACCCAAAATGATATATCATTACCTTTTGCATTATTTAATAAAAAAAAAATGGCTTCATAATTACGGCCTATTGTATTCATTGTTTCTAAATATTAAATAATGACACTCGTAATAGTTTAAATAAGTAGTTTTTACACAGTTAAATTTTATACATTTTTATTTATTATATGTAAATATGTTTTATGTTTAAATTTTTATGACGAGTCCTAAAATTACACACTAGAGAAAACTTAAATTTTTCTGAATGTATTTCCTTAAGCTAATAGTATTTGCTTAACTCCTTATTTTTAAGAATCAAGTAAGCAATCGGATAACCACTTATAATTCAACTTTTTGAAAGCATGTGTGTAACCACTTATTATTCAAAATCTCGTAACTACTTATTTCTCATTTTTTCGTAAGCGAGCAGGTAAGCGTGGCTACCTATAAAAACGACCACGTCAAACAAAAATAATGAGTTTAGACGCCAAAAAATAAGTTGTGCGGAGCTATGAATTTCTATTATATAACCACTTATTTGGTAATGAAAGATTTTGCTGGGTTGTACAACAAAAGAAGTAAATTATGGTTTCTAGTGACATTCAACTTTACCTGAGCAGTCCAGTTCTATCGATCAATGATAATATTGATAAAATAAACTATGATTTACAAAAAATACACCTGTGGGCTATTGCTAATGGGCTATGTATAAATCCTAAAAAATCAAAGTGCCTTCTAATACGTCAAGAATGAGAAACCCAGTTTTTGATAAGGACATTATTATAGATAGTCAGAAAATTGAAGTTGTTTCCACAGCAAGAAACCTTGGTATAATATTAAATAGCACGTTAACATGGTCAAATCATATCAACGCCATAGTTGGACAGACATATATGAAACTAAGATCACTTTGGTTAACTCAATCTTATACCCCTTTGAAAATAAGATTGCTTTTAGCCAAAGCTTACCTTATTCCTGGCATTTTATACGGTTGTGAACTTTTTTCTCATTGTGACACCATAAGTATGGGGAAGTTAAAAGTAGTATTTAACAGTGTAGTAAGATACGTTTTCGGGTTAAGAAGAGCCAGGGGAACGTCGTTCTACTCTAAAAGCATTTTTGGGGTGTCTTTGGAAAGTCTTATGAAGATTAGAGTGCTCTTATTCTTACACAACATCATTTACACAAAAAAGCCCCATTATCTCTATGAGCAACTCCGTTTTGGCATCGGAACAAACAGAAGAAATAAGCTGATTCCACCAAGTCATCGCTACCTCGTATCTGAATGGCAATTCTTCATAAATTCCGTAAGTCTTTGGAACATGCTCCCTCAAACTCAACAGCTAAACAGCAACGCTTTGAGTTTTAAAAAATTTCTGTTTGAACACTATGCTCGATTTTAATTTCAATTCAATTTCATTTTTAGAATTAATATTTCTTTAATTTTTGCAATATGTTTTTGTTTTAATTAATTATTATTTTTTTATTTTTAATTATTTATTTGATTATTTATATTAATTATTTTATTACTATTATTAATGTGACGATAACTTTTTAAAATCAAAATTTTAGCACTTAAAATTCCTGTACTATAATTATAAGATTAATTCTTGTTGTACTGGAATGGAAATAAATAAACTAAACTAAACTAATTGATTTTATAAAAATTGTTATTTAGCCAGAAATTTTTTTTAGATCTGAAGACCGCTATTTAGAGGCCTTGGGCATTAGAAGAATAAATTGGGTGTGTTTGAGATACGTGCCTATTCAAGAAAAAACTTGATTTAAAAAAATAACTTCACAAGCTATAAATTCTGAAAAAATAAAATTATTTGTTTTAGTTTTTACAACACTTTTTATAACCTAATAAACTTCAGTATAACTTTGAAAAATTATGAATGGTAGAGCTTTTTGAAACTATATAATGCCGATGTTCCCCGCGGAAGCATTCAAATATGGATCCAATGAATATTTTAAAATGAAAATCGAAAGAAATTATTACAAATTTTTTAACGCTTTCAGTTTGATACTAAAAGCAAAAATATGGATTTTGGCAGAATGCGATTTCTTAAAATTCATAAAATTATTTTTAACTTGGAAATTATACTTTAGCCTGAAACTTGACAAAACTAGAGTGTCCAAAAACCCGATTTTCGGTTTGTTCGAAAATTACTATTTTTATAAAACCGGTTTCGGTTTCGGTTTTCTTTAAAAAAAAACCGGTTAAAACCGGTTTCGGGTTTTTTTGTGAAAATAAATCTGTACAAATAGCAGAAAAAGTTAATAAAAATTAGTTAGGCCTGCAGAAACAACTACTGAAATCAGGTGAATCTGCTACCGCGGGATTTACATTATCTGACTTTACGTATGAAAAATCAAAAAAAAAATTTTCGAGTTTATGTATGTGATTATCAAAAAATCTTTTCGCAAATCTAGTTGAGTTTACATCAGCAGATGGAGTGATGATGCCAACTTTTTAAGAACAAAAGTCGCCAGCAGGCGCCAAAAAAGAGCTAATTTATAAATATGATCAAAATAGGTAATTTTCAACTAATTTAAATTAATAACAAAACACTAAAATTAGATAAAATTGTATCAAAATAAAGGTTTTACCATAAAGGCGCTAAAAGAGTTAAATAAAAATAGAAATGCGCTTACCGCAAATATTGCGAGTTTTGGATGATACAAAAGCGCTGAAGATAACACGATCAGATGCAATTGTATGAACATTTTTAGTTAATTGCAAAGGACATTTTACACTGCTGAAATAGCGAAAAGCACTGCTGAATATTAGTAAATTAATAACATAACAGAAAAATATTTACATTTTCAAAATTTAAATACCCCAGGAAATTTTTCTGTTCCAAAGAATCGGTTGTAGAATAGCTGCTTTTCATTTCCAACCCCTTCTACTGTCGATTTTAACACCGATTATTTTTGTTTGAGATTGTCCCAAAAGCAACCACTTCTATAGCTCCAAAGTGGAACCGGTTGCCCTAGAAGCAGTTCTGGACCTAGTTCTGGAACTGATTCTACGTCAATCCCAACTTTCATATAGGACTCCAGGAACTGGTTCCGGAACCAGTTCCATGGAATCGGTTGCAGAGCAACCAGTTGTAGAATAGGTGTGGTTGTCTACCGATTGTTAAAAATTTTCCTGGGTCCTAATGTATTTTTTTAATGGGAATCAATCTACTCTTCTCAAAACAGTAGAAATACTTACTAATTATTTTCACTATTTTAAGGCTATTAATATTCAGCAAAAACGTCTACTGATTTTAGCAGGATATAATGTTATTCATATTCAACTAAAATTTATTTAAATACAACTTAAATTTTTTTTAGATTTAACAGTTCTTGTTTCATCATTCCAATCGTACATTTTTCTTAAATGAAACCGATTAACTACACAGAAAAAAAGTTACGTTTTTTGTAGCAACATTCATCAGTCATCCTGTATTTAAAAAATATTTCAAAGGAATTTCGTATCTTATTTGTTTGAGTACTTTTGAAAAGATATTATTTTTTATGTAAAGGAGAACAAAGCTGCAGTTTCGTTTATTATAATAATATTTTACAAATAAAATGCAGTCGGAATACAGAATTTTAGAACGATTAGCTTCAAAATAGTTTTGATAAAAACATGTTTCAAAAAACCGGGTAACCGACAAAAAATAACTGGTTTTCGGTTTATTCGAATTTAGAAATCATTCGAAACCAGTCGGTTTTTAAATTAAAAATACCGGTTTTCGGTTTTGGACACTCTAGACAATACCTAAAGTAAGTTGGCAGGAGGTATTTCATAGATTTTTATGACTTGATAAGAGAACTAAATGTCTTAAAAAAAGTAGACATTTAAACCAAAATTCATTAATTAAAATATTTCCATTCCTTCATCCTTAAAATTTACGTTCTTAATAAAATACGACTGAAACGCTTTCTATATTAATAAAACAAATTTAATTTAAATTTATTTTTTCATATAAGACTTAAGTTCTCTTAAAGCACCTCAAACACTTTAAGTGACAGTGATTAAATGCTTAAATAATTAAATCCTTAAATAAAATACATAACTACTTAAAAATAAACAGTAAAAATACTAAAGAATGAACAACATAAACAATCAATCTTTAAACAAATTCATAACTGCCATTTTAAAAAACAATGCACGGGTATCGGATTTAATTTTATTGGGTAAAGAGTTCCACAATTTCACAGCACAGGATGATAAGTAATTATAAGCGGGCAGAATAATATTGCTTACTCTGGACATATTAATTTTCCGGTACAAATAAGCAGGTTTCTTCGTATGTATAATTTTGTGTAAAAATATTAAATTTCGAATAAATCAAAATAAAAAAATGTTACCAAGAAACTGATACTTTTCGATTTTCATTCCCGTTTCCCAGGAAACCCTAGACGAGTATGCAATTTTGCCATTTATTTTGTATTAAAAATACCTAAAAATATAAATTCGCCTAAAACAATTATTGAAAATATGAATAAAAAGCCCAAAAAAGCGTGAGTCGTTAAAATTCGACTCACGCACACTCACTCACGCAAAAATTTTACTCACGCACATTTACTCACGAACATTTTTAATCTACTCACACTCACTCACGTTCACGTGAGTAAATTAAGGTTTTACTCACACTCACGCGTGATTCACGTGAATCACGCAAAATTCTGCTCACGTACCCATCTCTACTTGTAACCGAAGGCTTTAAAATTACTCGAGTAATAATTTTATTTCAAAATTACCCGGTGAAAAATGTCCATATATGAACATTTATTGTTCAACCATATATGTATGGATCCGAAAAATGAGGTAACACCTAAGTATATGTTCATATATGGACATATATGAACATATACATTTATTAAATATATGCGAATACATGCGAACGTTGCTGTCCTTTATTATAAGGTTGTACAATAGATATAAATTTATGTATGTATGACATTCAAATTAGGCGCTACATATGTTCCTTTTTTTATTCATGGCATTAAATATACTTCCATATTTATCCAAATATGAGTTCCTTTTACATATATGGAAAAATGTATTCTTCGAAATATGTTCATATAGAAGTCCCTTTTGCATAAATTGAATAACATATACTTTCATATTTGTCCATATATGAAATAACATATGCCATTTCCATATATGAAATAACATATGCTTCCATATATGTCTGTATATGAAATTTTTTCCATATACGGAATCACATATACTTCCATATATGTTCATATAAAATCCATATATGTTCATAAAAAATCCATATTTGTTCATATGTGTCCATACATAAACCATATATTAATATGTTTGAGCGTATATGAGCATTTTTCACCGGGTAGACAGTTTTTGTAGGTTTTATATTTTATTAGCAAAAAAACACAACAAATTAACAATTAAAATGAATCCACAAGTAGAGGCAAAAAAAAATTTACAGATCATTCGTTTATGCAAACATTGAAATCTTATTTCTTATTTTTTTAGAGCCCGGGTAAAAATCTTAATATGGTGTCATACATAATTATATCTTTTTTGATAAATCCCCATATTCAACGACATACAACTTGATCCGAGAAATGGGTCATCTACATGTGTCTAATTATATCAAATTAGATATAATTTGATACAGTTTGATCCGAGATTTGTCCATATCCAGGACATCAAATTATATCTAATTCGATATAAAAATATCTGATTTTATAAAATTTTGTCTGATAGTAGGCATACTTTTTATGCATACCAGCTATTAAATTGACATTGAAATGTCTACGGTTTTAACAATTTTGAAGACCCAAATTTTAAAATATAAAATAAAAATTTATTTAAATACTTTTGTCTTCTAAATCGTACGCATCATTTTTTAATATGATTATACATGCAAAAACATCACGTGAAAATTATTTGGCTATGGAGTAATTAACTCTGAATTTGCAGATAACTAAATTTGATGTTGAACTATATATTAATTTGTATGGGATTATATAGAAAGTTATATAAAATTAAAATATATTTTTAGTACGACGACACATACAGTGTTATAAAACTTAGTATCAAATCATATATAATCATATCGATCACTACATATAATTTGATTAGTTTTATAAGGCTTATGTAGTTATATATGGAGTCAGATTTGGGGATATGTAATAATAGCAATTACCATACAAAAAATTCGTTGAAAAAATAACATCAGATGTAGTTGTATATAATGATATGTGTCTTAATGTTACTCCATTCATTGTCAGATATAGCCCAATCACACTATATATGACAATATATAACTATTTTTACTCGGGAGGAGAAGAAAATCTTAATAAAATCTAAAAACTGTGAATATGTGTGAATAAATTTTTTTAATGATAAAAACGCTTTCAAATTAATTTTAGGTTCAAAGTTATTCAGATTTCATAAAGTTTTTTTCTACTCCTCTTTGTAAATTGCCAAAAAGAAAAAGAGAGAAACAGCTCCCCCCAACGAACGGTTTAGAAATTCGGTATACCAAAACTTGATTCAGCAATCAGAGCTTCAATAAGTAATACACACTAAAGTGCTTACCCGAGTAAAAAAAATTATATATAATCATATGTGGCATATATTACAATATATAATTAGACATGTCGTTATGTATATCCATATATAATTATATATGACCTCTTTTTCCAAAATTGGTCCTTATATTATGCCATATATAATTTCATCTCATTAGATATCGGCCTTTATAATATTAGATATGGTATATATGATTATATATTACATAGCATGGCTGATCTTATTGCATATATAGTTGTATATAGAGCTATATCTTAATATATATGGCGGCATTTTAGGAATATATAATTATATATGGTATCATTTATCATTTATCCAGTCTTCTGTTGGGTCATGTTCCGACGAATTGGAGGGGGGATAAGGTGGTCTTTATTCCAAAGGCGGGGGGGAAATCCGAACAACTGCCAAAATCGTATAGACCAATTAGCCTCAGCTCTTTTCTTCTTAAGACAATGGAGAAAGTTTTGGACCACTTCATTAGGGACACGTATCTCGGGCGTAAGCCGATACACGAGCTTCAGTTCGCGTATCAACGGGGTAAGTCTACGGAAAGTGCTATCCATCATGTTGTCACGGTGATAGAGAAGGCACTGGAGGCAAAGAACATTGCCCTCTGTGCTTTTATTGATATACAGGGCGCTTTTGACAACACGTCCTACGATGCGATCGGGCTATCTATGATGAGAAAGGGCATATCTCCAATGATCATAAATTGGACATTAGAGATGCTCAGCTCAAGAGAGATCACGTTCGGCATAGGCTCTACTAGTAGAACCGTGAATGCGACCAGAGGATGTCCACAGGGAGGTGTACTGTCGCCTTTACTGTGGGCACTGGTCATTGATGAGTTGGTTGAGGGTCTGAACGACCTTGGCTTCAGAACCTATGGCTATGCCGATGATCTTGTCATATCCGTTGTCGGCTGGGATGACAGGACCATCTCTGATCGTATGCAGCAGGCTCTGAACTTTACTCAATCATGGTGTCGGGAAAAGGGGTTGACTATCAACCCAACGAAGACGATCCTGGTACCGTTCACAAGGAGAAGAAGGCTCAACCTGACCGAACCTGTTGTTGGGGAAAAAACGATAGGCTTCTCGGATAGTGTGAAATATTTAGGGGTGACTCTGGACAAATCGCTTACGTGGAATGATCATCTGGACACCGTAACCAAGAAGGCCACCAGGGCATATTATGCCTGTAAGAGGCTCTTTGGGAGAACATGGGGTCTAAGGCCACACATGGTCTACTGGTCATTCGACACCATTGTAAAACCTATGATCACTTATGCTGCCTTAGCATCGTGGCCAAAGGTTGAGCAGTCAACAGCAAAGGATACTCTGAGGAAGTTGTATCGGCTGGTGTGTACTGGCATTACGGGGGCTGGGGGATCGTGCCCAACGGATGCCATTGGGACCATGTTGGGTATTCCACCATTGCATATCTCCGTGAAGGAAGCTGCAAGGTTGGGCTCACTTCGTCTCCGGGGGTCGGGGACATGAGGAGCGGGGACCTAAAGGGACACATGAAGATCGCCGGGATCTTTATAGCCGACCCAATTTTAAGGGTCGCGGACAAAATGATCCCAGAGCAGATCTTTGTCAGGTATTTTGACATCATGTCATTTGACAGGCATATGTGGACCAGTCGGACTTGGAAGCCCGAAGAGGGGGCTCAGATATGGTTCACTGATGGCTCGAAACAAGCTAATGGTGACACGGGGGCAGGTGTCTTTGGACCCAAATTCCAACGTGCTCTACCAATGGGCAAGTACCCCTCCGTCTTTCAGGCGGAGATTTTCGCCATCTGCGTATGTGTGAGAGAGTGCCTGCGGAGAGGCACGGTTAGATCCCGCATCTACATTCTTTCTGACAGCCAGGCTGCGCTAAAGGCTCTTGGAGCTTACGCGTTGTCATCTGGTCTGGTCATGGAGTGTGTGGAAATTCTCAACGAACTCGGTATGAGAAACTCCCTTACACTGGGATGGATTCCTGGCCATGAAGGGCACGAGGGTAACGAAAGGGCTGATTGTCTAGCCAATTGTGGAGCCCGACGACCCTTCATCGGTCCGGAGCCGTTCTTTGGGATACCTAGGGGGTATGCTAGGGAAAAACTCAGGCAATGGAGAGAGACTGAGTTTGCAAAACATTGGGAAACTTCTACTGGCCAAAGACAGGCCAAAAGATTTATTTCCCTGTCCAGCGGAGTATCAAAGCGACTATTGTCACTTGACAGGGGTAACCTTAGGACCCTGACGGGATACTTAACTGGGCACTGTGGGCTCAGGTACCAGCTTCACAAACAGGACCGGTCAGACACTGATGTTTGCAGGTTTTGTGAGCTGGAAAAAGAGACATCGGAGCATGTTCTCTGCGAATGTCCGAGACTGTGCGACAGGAGACTCAGATTTCTGGGTGACCGCTTTGTGTCATCTTCGGACGTTTGGGGAAATTCTCCTAACAGGATTATTGGGTTTATTGGTAGCCTGAATCTCTAGGGAACTCTAGGCAGCACAAAAGATCTATATTGGTCGCGATGCGTAGTGCCTTCGTATCTAATCTAATCATTTAAAGAATATATAACTATATATGGTGCCAGTTAAACTATATATTATCATATATGGTGGCATTTAGACAATATATGGTCATATATGTTACCTCATGAACAAAATCTTTAATACAGTTGCAGATATGATAACATATGCTACTAAATATAGTGGCATATATATTTATATATGGTGTTATTTAAGCAATATTTTAGAATATATGGTGCCATTTGAATCATATATTATTATATATGGTGCCATTTAAACAATATATGGCCATATATGGTACCTCATGATAAAATTTTTTAATACAGTTCCAGATATGATAATATATGATTCTATATATAGTGCCATATATATTTATATATGGTGTTATTTAAGTAATATATTACTATATATGGTGCCATTTAAACCATATATTATCATATATGGTGCCATTTCAACAATATATGCTCATATATGGGACCTCATGAACAACATTTTTAATTCAGTTCCAGATATAATAATATATGCTACTATATATAGTGCAATATATATTGATATATGGTATCATTTAAACAACCCGAGTAAAAATAGTTACATATAGTCATATATGTGATTAAGTTATATCTGTATAAATATACAGTTTCATCCGAAGAATTGCCCGATATATTTTTATCAATTGTTTGTCAATTTTTATCTAAATGTACCAGATCAGACCTGATTAAATTATGTGTTAATCAGATGAAATTGTATCAGATTTTTGACCTGATACAATTTTACCGGTTTAATCGTAATTGGTTCAATTTTATATAAATAAAATATACAAATACCTTATGCATTTGTATCAAAGTTTTAAACTGATATCAGGTCAAAATTGGGATATAACTATATAATTTTGTATACAAATATATCTATTTGGACCTAAACTGATACCATGTGATATAAACCAATAAAATTGTATCAGGTCAAAAATCTGATACAATTTCATCTGATTAACACATAATTTAATCACGTCAGATCTAAACTGATGCAATTAGATAAAAACTGATAAACAACTGATACAATTTTATCGGGCCATTTTTCGGATCAAATGGTACATGGATGACTCTAAGTTATATATTACCATATAAAGATCAATATTGTTTTTTTTTTTAATAGGGAACATAACATAAATGGTGCCATTTAAACAATATATTGTCATATATGTATGGTGACATTTAAACAATATATGGTCGTATATGGTAACTCATTAGCAACTACAATATTAACTGTATTTCAGAAGCTATTGATTGTATTTCAGAAATTTTAAATGTATTTCAGAAATTATGGAGTGTATTTTAGAAATTTTTTAATTGTATTTCACAAATAATCAAATCTATTTCAGAACTTGTTGATTGTATTTCATAATTAATAGAGAAAAATTTCTGAAATACAACTGATAATTTCTGAAATACAGTTTGATAACTTCTGAAACACAGTTGTGACTTTCGAAAATACAATTAATAGTTACTGAAATACAATTGATAAACCTGAAATTCAATTGACTAGTTCTGAAATACAATTCATAAATCTGAAAAATAATTGAACAGTTCTGAAATACAATTGATAAAACTGAAATTCAATTGATTATTTCTGAAATACAATTGATAAATCTTAAAAACAATTGATACAATTGGAAATGGTGTAGAGCGTTAAAAAGATGCTAATAAAATTATTTTTTTTTTTAAATTAATTTAATAAAAAAAATATAATTTTATAAAAACATTTATAGAAAATAAAATTATAATTTTATAAAAACAAAATCTTTTTATAAAAAAAAATGCATAGCCGTGAACGGTATCGAACTCGAGACCTTCTGAGTTTAAACCTTATTTTAACAAAATATTGTAATTTTTATAAAATCAGTGCTCTGCCAGTGTATTATTTTTTGAACTGTTGTCAATATCTGTCTGGGATCTTATTTAATCCCAATTAAATGGAGATCTTACGTAGTACCCAAATATAATGCGGGATCTAATTTTATCTGTCATTTTTCTGGATAGTTTTAGATGTCAATCCCCAAATATATTGCTGTTTCTAATTCGATCTGCCATTTTAATACTGAAATAAATTCCTAGATCTAATTTCATCTGCAATTTATGGGATAAATTAAGATCTTACCAAATCCCCAAATATATAACTGGATTTAATTCGATCTGCAATTTATCGGAAAAGTTAAGATCTTACGCAATCCCGAAATATATTACTGGATCTAATTTTTGATCTGTCATTTTTTGGATATATTTAGATCTTACTTAATCCCCAAATATATTGCTGGATCTAATTCGATCTGCCATTTTTCGGATCAAATTAGATCTAAGTTTATCCACAAATATATTGCTGGATCTAATTCCATCTACCATTTTTCGGATCAATTTAGATCTAAGTTTATCCCCAAATTTATTGCTGGATCTAATTCGATCTGCCACTTTTTCGGATCAAATTAGATCTAAGTTTATCCACAAATATATTGCTAGATCTAATTCGATCTGCCAAAATTGAGATCAAATTAAATCTAAGTTTATCCACAAATATATAGCTCTATCTAATTCGATCCGCCATTTTTCGGATCAAATTAGGTCTAAGTTTATCCACAAATATATAACTGGATCTAATTCGAACCGCCATTTTTCGGATCAAATTAGATCTAGGTTTATCCCCAAAGATATCATTGGACCTCCCAATTTTGAGATATAACTTGATCTTAGTTTATCCCCATATATAAAATGGGATCTAAAACGATATCATTGGATACCCCCAATTTTGAGATCTAATTGGATCAGCTAGATATTACAGCAGATCTTAAACAATATCAAATTGGATATGATTAGATATTGCGCGAGATCAATTTTTTTTACTCGGGTATGCATAATAATGTGAAAACCGTATAACACGTTTATAAAATGAATTTTGTGTGGAAAATTTGTTTTATAAACTATTTACAAATTTTTAAAGTGATTATGCATATAGCCCTAATAATACACTTCATAAAATTTTTATAAAAAATTCCAACACTCAAAATTTTTGCTTCATGAAAAGTTTTGCCAAAATTGCATGTTTCCCAATTCTCAATGTGGTAAACTTAAACAATATTAAAATTTCTAAATTAGAAAAAACTTTGGTTTTTTAAATTTTTATAAAATTAGTACAATATCAGACAATCATTTTACTAAAGTTGTATAATGAATATTCCCAGAGAAAATCGTAAAAACCGAGGTGGTTAGATAACTGACCACCAAACCATAAAAAGTTAAAAGACTGTTCTTAAATTTTTATAAAGGTCAATTCTGGAAATTCTCTTTCGCTCACACAGTCAAATACAGACCTTCAAAAACATAATTCCTTAATTCGATTTTTAAATCTGATTCAAAATCGATAAGACCTTTCTCTCATTTTATTTATTGAATTATATGATACTTTATTCAATCATTAGATTCTTCAAAGAAATAATTTGATTTTTTGTTGATTCTTTTCAGACAATCAAACAAATTGATTCAATTTTAACGAATTAATTTAACCAATAATAGTTACCTTCAACGGCGAAGCAAGCCATAAAATAATTAAATTCATTCAAAATTTAATCTAAATAAACTTATATAAATCATATCTCACTTTATTCAATTTCAAATCATTGATTTAAAGTCGTTATGATTAAGAATTTAAAACAATTTTATGCGAGTTGATTCAAAACAGAATTATCTTTTTTAAGCTCATGTAAAATAAACCGTTAAATTTTAAAATTAAAAATAAAACCACAACGTAAACAATACTGTTGCTGCTTTATGTATAACTTTCCAATTTCTTGTAAGTTTTATTGAATTCCAAGAAATTATGTTAAGGCGGACTTTAGTGAAATTGAAATATAGAGCTCATTAAAAATATATTAGGTCATATAAATAATCACCCAACAAAAAAAAAATTGGAAGTAATGCTTTACAAACTACTGCTTCACAAGTATCCGTTAGTGTATTTTTACAGCTTTTTTTAGAAGTACAGATGGGCATCGATTATCCGTGATTCAATTAACCGGGAACATCAATTATCCGAGATCTATAACGAAAGGAATATTTTTTTTATTTCAATCGATTAACCGTGATTACATCAATTATCCGGGATTGAAAAACATCTACTATTTATTTTGACGAAATTTGGTTTCAACGTGTTAGCAACACTAAAATTAATATGTGTCTAAAGCGAAATAAGGGAATTCCCTTGATTGCATGTTTTTCCTCTGGTGTTTAGTTGAATTTGAAATTTAAGTAGTAAGGAGTGTTGATGTGTAATTTTAGAATCGAGTAAAAAGCTAAGAAAAGTATTAACTATTCAAAAAAATTTGATTTAATCAACGACTATTTAAAAAAAACATCCCAGCAAAAATGTGGAAGCAGTAAAAACGTTGACTCCTTCCTTACTGCTACTTTTGCCGCTTCTAAAAATATATAGCTTCGGAAACACCACTAATAAAAGTCCTAAGTGGATTAATTGTTTACATGGCTTTTTGCTGTGCTTTTCAAAAAGGCATCAAATGAACAATACATTTTGATTGTTTAAGTATTTTTGCGGTTCTTTTATCAAAATTTTTTAAAATGCGGAAAAAAGTAATTTTAATGAAAATAAGAGGTTTTACTAAAAACAAGGGGCATTTTTTCTTCACGGAAAAATATGCAGGAATATTGTGCTTTTGAGAAGGCATGATTTTAAATAGTTGAAAAGGTATGAATTATCGACATTTTAAAAGAAAACCAGGAGGACTAATTAAAGGCGGTGAATTCATGCCATATCATCATAAAAAATAAAGATAAAATATTAAAATATTGTGCAGAAAGTGATTCAGTTACTCGCTTCCAAAATCGAAACTTTAAAAAGTGCGTTAGAGCGAAATACGAATTGTTCCGACAAGAACGTTTTAAAGGGATCCCAATTTAAGTTCTTCCATTAAAAATTAAATATAAGCTTAGCATGTGAATACTCTCGAGGCTAGTTACAAAACTTTAAAAAACAACATGGAATTCACAAAGCATCTGCCGATGATGTATCTGCCACAATTTTTGTAAATCAGTTGGAAGAATACATATCAAAGGAAAATCTTATAAATAAGCAAATCTATAATGGAGAGGAAACAAGCCTTTTTTATAAGTGTTTTCCTGAAATCAGTTTTAGTTGCCATTATGAACATTTCTTAGATGGCCATAAAAATTCAAAGGACATATTATAGAAAGATTAATATTATATAACATTAGAGAACAAGATAAAATATAAATCTACCGTATCTAAGAGAAGCTCTTAGCGGAAAATATGAAAGTAAAGAAAACAAACCACAATAAATGAATTTTTTAAGTAATTAAATATGTAGCAATTAACAACTTATTAACATTATATTTTTAAGTGTATATATTGATTAAATAAAACAAACATTTATATTAAAAAGCGTAAAAAATTTTACCTCAGTTAACCGGAAAAATCGATTATCCAGAATGCTTCCGGTCCCGACCATCCCGGATAATCGATGCCCAACTGTAATTCGGAATCACTTCAAAAATCACTTCATTCATTGCTTCCAAAGTATCCGTTAGTATGTTTTTACAGTTTTTAGAATTAGGGTAGAGGGGGGATCCTTCGCCACTTTTTTTTCAAAGCTCTGTCATTTCTTAACCCCTAATTACTTTTCAAAAATTTCTTTCAAATTGAAGATCTACATATCTTGGCTTTAATTTCTATGATTTTTATTCTAATTATTTGCATATTTTCTATTACTTTTTTAATGATTTTCAAAGTAACCCAAATCGGCGTAACTGCCCCAAACCTGGGGGATATTCGCCAAAAGAGCTAGATACAATTTCAACAAAAAAATATTGTTAATACGTCAAAGTCAATGTTTTAATGACTGAAATAAATAATTTAGAATAAGTTCTTTAAGGTATATTATTCTTTTTAATCAATAAATCTCCACTACATTAAAAAAAAATAATTTAAATCTGGAATATAATGATTATATAAAATTACATAAAACTGAATAAATAATAAAAATTTAAGAATGAACACGATTGATCTATTTTACCATTAAACATATTTTAAACATATAGAAAAGTCTTATAGAGCATTTTAGGCAGGGATGCACCAACTCTTCGTAGCTCCAGGGGCCATCTGGTGATTGTGCCCCAGAGACAGGCATTAACATAAAATTAATATTTTTTCACACTTTTTAACCATTTATTAAAATCAAATTATTATTTTCTGAAAGCTTAGGATCATAGGTCTAACATAATGAAAAATTATTTTTTTATTACACGATTTGAGGAAGTTATTGCAAAATGTAGTTGCTTTCAATTATTTTTTTGGCACCCCAAAAAACACAAAAACACGTCTATCTGCGACCACATGTGATATAAATTCGTCAAAGTGGATGTCAAGGAAAGGTAATTGAAAAATGCACAAAATATATTTTTTCCAATTTTTTATTTCCCTTAACATCGGAGAAAAATGGGATTAGTGTATGTGCCCCAATGGCGAAGGATCCCCCCTCTACCCTACTTCAGGACAACTTCCAAAAAATCACTTAAGTATTGCTTCTAAAGAGTAATTGCTCTAAAAGTGATCCTAAAAAGTGATTTTGTTATCATTTGGCATTTCCAAATGATACCATTTCGTGGGTTCGATTCCCGGCGGGACCAATATTTTTTTATGTTATTAATTTTTTTTTAATATTTATAATCAATTTGTTTAAATTCAATATTTATTTAATTTTTAAATTTTTATATAAAAAAATTAAGGATAAATTGCTTTTTATGCAGTACTGAAAACAATATTGAATTGGAGTGCACCTTTTACACTTGTTTAATAAGTAATTTTATTCAACAGAATAAGGAACAATTTCTCGCAGTAACAAAGTGGTGTTTTTATGCCAGTCAAGTTTCAGCCAGACTAGCTCAGCGGTAGAGCGCTAGACTTGCAATCGTGGAAATACGCGGAAATAAAAAATGTTTGTAAAATAAAAAAATTTAATTTTATGTTCGGTCGTCAAAGGGTTAATTTCATTGAAATGTTCAAAATTGGAGAAAATCGATTAATATTTAGACTTATTGGGGAATGTCCATTGGAGTAATGTCCGGTCACCATTGTCCTAGCGAATTTATAATAACTTGGATATTTTCCAACCTCTAAAAAATCAACTAGGATATTTTTTGACACCCTAATGACCACAGATGTTTTATAATTCCGGCCATAGAACTTTACATGGTTAAAGAAATCATGTACGTAATGGAAATTACACTATACATGGTCAGTACAGTACGAACTAAGATCGATTTTCTGCCCAAATAGCTCTTACATACAGAAAACAGATTCGTAGTTCCAACCGAATTTTTATTATTAATTTTTATTACTGTTGTAATTACCGAATTTTATTTACAATTTTTGAATTTTTGTTGTATTGATTAATTACTTTAATGTTTGTGGATTATAAATTCTATAAATAGAACAATACGTTCCACATAATTTATTTAAAAATTAAAAATTTTTTATGTCGCGAACTGGGATAGAACCGGCGACCTTCCGCTTTTTAGCCCATTGCTTTTGCTCTTGGCTAAACTCTATTTAAATTTTTTATAGCAAAAATTTCAATTTTGAATTTATATTGGAAATTTGAATACTTTAAATATAAATATATAAAATTATAACAACAACAGAAAACCAATTGTGTCTTCTAATTTAATACACTATAAAAAAAACAATTATATCGCGAACTGGAATAGAAACGGCGACCTTCCGTTTGTCAGCCCATTGCTTTTCCTCTAGGCCAAATTCGATTTAATTTTTTAGTATTATTTAAAATTTGAATTTTTTCAGGTTGAAAATTTAAATATTTTGTTTTTTGTATTTTGAATAAAATTATATCAACAACAGAAAATCAGTTGTGTCTTTCAATTTGAATCAATAAAAACATTTATTTAAAAATAATAAAAAAAACTAGAATGCCTTGGCTGAGGTTTGAACTCAGATTTCTCAGATATTAGGCTGTGTGTCTACCCCCTACACCACCGACACTTATATGTTGTTGTTGTCTAATTTTTAATTTAAATACGCAAGAGCATAGATGGGCACAAGTATATTAAGTACAAGTACCATGGTACTTGTACTTGAAATTTTTTAAGTACAAGTACCAAGTTTCAAATGTACTTTGTAATGAGTAGCAATTACTAGGGAAGTACTTGATACTTAAGTACCAATAGCTTAAAATGTACTAGGTACTTGCTAAGTACACTTGGTACTTGCTAAGTCCTATGGTACTTGTTTAGTACTTTTGGTACTTGCTAAGTTCTATGGTACTTGCTAAGTACTATGGTACTTGCTAAGTACTTGTTAAGTACCATGGTACTTGTTAAGTAATATGGTACTTGTTAAGTACCTTTGGTACTTGTTAAGTACCTTTGGTACTTGCTAAGTACTATGGTACTTGCTAAGTACTATAGGTACTTAACAAGTACTATGGTACTCGCTAAGTACTATGATACTATATTTTGTCTGTTTATGTCTTTAAAAAAAAAATACAAAAAAAATTAAAAATTTTAATAAAAGACTCAGGAAGAACCAGTTAACAAGCCTAAAAAAGATTAGTGGGATTTATGTAGCGTCGTATATTAATGTTACATAGCGTAAACCTTGTATTTATACCAGGGATGGAAAGAAAGCTCGAGTGAGCCATAAATATATACATTTTTTTAAAAAGCTCGGAAGCCAAAATTAAAAGAGCTGCTCATATGAAAAAAGTTCGCAACTAAAAAAAATAAAGAGCTTATAGAAATGATAAGGCTCGTTTACAAAACTGAATGAGTTTTTTAAATCGAGCAGCTCGTATAAAAAATTTCATAGAGCTTTTTTTTATCGAGTAGGTCTTTAACGAAATTTAATTGAGTTTTTTGAAATCGAGCCGCTAAAAAAGCTCGCTCCCATTAAAATAATTTAGTTATTATAAAAAACAAAAACGGTAACTTAGTTACACTGTATCCAATAGTAATATTAGCTGTGTTTGTGTGACTCTCTATCAGTGTTATCAAGAACGATTTTCCTGCTTTCTACTGTCAAAATTGTTCGAGATATCATTGATAGGAATACCGCACAAACGCAGCTATAGTCCCTAGATTTTGAATTTTAAAAATTGAAAAAAACATAGCTGAAATTGAAAAGTTTCAAATATCAGAAAAAATCGCCAGAACAAAAAAAATGCAAAAATTTTAAAAAATGGCCAAAATTAAAAAAAAAATCATCAAAAGTGAAAAAAACTTTAAAATTAAAAAAAACGTCAAAAGTGAAAAAATCACCAAAATAAAAAAATTTAAATTTTAAAAAATCGTCAAAAATTAAAAAAAAAATCGGCCAAATTGGAAAAAATAAAAGTGGCAAAAATTGAAAAAATCGTAGAAATTGGAAAACAAATCTCCAAATTTAAAAAATCATGTAGATTTTATGAAAAAATTTAAAAAATCGACAAAATGTTAAAAAATCTTCAAAATTTCTCAACATCGTCAAAAATTAAAAAAATCGCCAAATTAAAAAAATCGTTAGAATTTAGAAAAAATCGCCCAAAATTTGAAAAATTGCCTAAATTGAATAATTTTGAAAAAATCGTCATAACTTGAAAAAAATTGGCAATACATATTTGAAAAATTTTAAAAAAAATCGTCAAAAATTAGAAAAAATCGCCAAAATTGCAAAATGTTGTAAAAATTTTTAAAAAATCGTCTTGAAAAAATTGTCAATATTTGAAAAAATTACCAAAATCGTTAAAATTTCAAAAAGTCGTTTAAAATTGGAAAAAATCGTAAAATTTTGAAAAATTGGCAAAATTGAAAAATTTTGCAAAAATTTTGAAAAAATCGTCATAACTTGAAAAAATCCACAATATTTGCATAAATTGCCCAAATAATCAAAATTAAAAAAACAATCTTCAAAAATTAGACAAAATCGCCAAAATTGCGAAATATCGTAAAAATTTTTAAAATTGTCAATATTTTAAAAAATTACCAAAATTTCAAAAAGTCGTCAAAAATTTGGAAAAAAATTGAAAAATTGCCAAAATTAAAAAATTTTGTAAAAATTTTTAAAAAATCGTCATAACTTGAAAAAATCGCCAATATTTGAAAAAATTGCCCAAATAGTCAAAATTTAAAAAAATTGTCAAAAATTAGACAAAATCTCCAAAATTGTAAAATATCGTAAAATTTTTGAAAAAATCGTTTTGAAAATATTGTCAATATGTGAAAAATTACCAAAATCGTCAAAATTTGGAAAATTGGAAAAAATCGGGAAATTTTGAAAAATTGAAAAAAGTTAAAAATTTTTAAAAAATTACTAAAATTTCAAAAAATTGTCAAAAATTGGAAAAAATTGCAAAAATTGCCAAAATTGAAAAAATGTAAAAATTTGTGAAAATCTACAAAAATTAGAAAAAATTGCCAAAATTGAAAAAATTGCCCTGGTATTAAAAAACGAAATTTCCAAAATTTATTTCTCGCATTTATTTTTCCTTGTTACAAATCCGTTGTCCGTTTTCTTTAACTCATTTGGTTTTACAGATACTAGCGATATTACAAATAAAAGCCCTTTTCTCTCTACGAGGCTTAGTTTTTGAGAAAAACGCGATCTAGCAATGCAAGTCAAAATTTCGGTATCGGGGTATTGGTAGTGGGTTTTGACCTTTGGTGCAGTCATTTTTCCTCTAGCTCTTCTAGTTTGGGAGATATGGATGCTTAAAATTTTATTTTAGCGATTTTCGCACTAATTTTTCCACAGGTGAGTCACAATGACCTCCTTGTTCCAAGACCGTTGTCCGTTTTCATTCTGTAAATAAATATACTGATGTAAGAATTTTCCTTTTTGCAAATTTTTTTTCCGTGATTTTTTTTTTCAACTAGCCACCGAACTTTGTTCTATGAAATGGGTGTTATAGTCCCTAGATTATAAATTTAAAAAAACCGCACTTAAAAAATTGCAAAATAATCACGGAACTCGTAAAAAGACCTTATAGTACAAAAGTTGAATTAAAAAACTAAATCAGCGATTTTTATTCTGCAAACAAACATACTGATGTAAGAATTACAGAGCTTTGTTCTATGAATTGGGTATTATAGAACAAAGTTCTGTGATTAATTGAAAAAAGAAATCGCGAAAAAAGTCGCGGGAAAAAATTTCCAAAAAGGAAAATTCTTACATCAGTATGTTTGTTTGCAGAATAAAAATCGCTGTTTAGTTTTTTAATTCAACTTTTGTACCATGAAGTCTTTTTTCGCGTTCCGCGATTATTTTGCAATTTTTTTAGTGTGGTTTTTCAAAATTTACAATCTAGGGACTATAATAACCAATTCATAGAACAAAGTTCTGTGATTAATTGAAAAAAGAAATCGCGAAAAAAAATTTACAAAAGGAAAATTCTTACATCAGTATGTTTGTTTGCAGAATAAAAATCGCTGATTAAGTTTTTTAATTAAAATTTTGTACCATAAAGTCTTTTTTCGCGTTCCGCGATTATTTTGCAATTTTTTTAGTGTGGTTTTTTTAAATTTATAATCTAAGGACTATAATACCCAATTCATAGAACAAAGTTCGGTGATTAATTGAAAAAAGAAATCGCGAAAAAAGTCGCGGAAAAAAAATGCAAAAAGGAAAATTCTTACATCAGTATGTTTGTTTGCAGAATGAAAATCGCTGATTAAGTTTTTTAATTCAATTGTTGTACCATAAAGTCTTTTTTCGCGTTCCGCGATTATTTTGTAATTTTTTAAGTGCGGTTGTTTTAAATCTATAATCTATAACACCCATTTCATAGAACAAAGTTCGGTGGCTAGTTGGAAAAAAAATCGCGAAAAAAGTCCCTTGAAAAAAAATTTGCAAAAAGGAAAATTCTAACATAGTATATTTGTTTTCAGAATGAATATCGCTGATTAAGTGTTTTAATTCAATTTTTGTACCATAAAGTCTTTTTTCGCGTTCCGCGATTATTTTGCAATTTTTTTAAGTGTGGTTTTTTAAAATTTATAATCTAGGGACTATAATACCTAATTCATAGAACAAAGTTCTGTGATTAATTGAAAAAAGAAATCGCGAAAAAAGTCGCGGAAAAAAAATTTACAAAAGGAAAATTCTTACATCAGTATGTTTGCTTGCAGAATAAAAATCTCTGATTTAGTTTTTTAATTCAACTTTGGTACTCTAAAGTCTTTTTTCGCGTTCCGCGATTATTTTGCAATTTTTTAAGTGCGGTTTTTTTAAATTTATAATCTAGGGACTATAAACCCATTTCATAGAACAAAGTTCGGTGGCTAGTTGAAAAAAAAATCGCGAAAAAATGTCGCGGAAAAAAATTTGCAAAAAGGAAAATTCTTACATCAATATATTTGTTCGCAGAATGAAAATCGCTGATTAACTTTTTTAATTCAACTTTTGTACCATAAACTTTTTTCGCGTTCCGCGGTTATTTTGCAATTTTTTAAGTGCGGTTTTTTAAAATTTATAATCTAGGGACTATAATAAACAATTCATAGAACAAAGTTCTGTGATTAATTGAAAAAAGAAATCGCGGAAAAAAATTTACAAAAAGGAAAATTCTTACATCAGTATGTTTGTTTGCAGAATAAAAATCGCTGATTTAGTTTTTTAATTCAACTTTTGTACTATAAGATCTCTTTACGCATTCTGCGATTATTTCGCAATTTTTTAAGTGCGGTTTTTTTAAATTTATAATCTAAGGTCTATAAGCCCAATTCAGAGAATAAAGTTCGGTGGCTAGTTGCAAAAATACCGCGAAAAAATGTCGCGAAAAAAAAATTGCAAAAAGGAAAATTCTTACATCATTTATTTGCAGAATGAAAATCGCTGATTAAGTTTTTGTACCATAGAGCTTTTTTCGCGTTCCGCCATTATTTTGCAATTTTTTAAGTGGGGTTTTTGTAAAATTAGGATCTGGTTACTTAATACCCATAACTCGTACCAAAGACTGGTGGTTAGTTTGAAAAAAAAGTTTGCAAAAATAATTTTGCAAAAAGTAAAATTCTTGCATAAATATATTCCTTTGCACAATGTAAATCGCTGATTAAGTATTTTAATTAATTTTTTATACCACAAAACCCTTTTCGCATTCCGCATTTGCAAGCTCAGAAATGAATTTGAAATCTATAAAATGACGTTTACAAATGCCAATTCTTTCTTATAATTGAGGCATTAGTAATCGTAATGAATTTACTATACAATTGGCTTTAGTAATGAAATCAATGTATTTCAAAGCATAAGCATTAGTCCAAGTAATAACATTGCCAAAAATTTCATTAGCATTAGTTTCAATTTAATGGTAATGAAATCACCAATTAATTTGTCTAAATAATTAATTAGTCTCATGTATGATATATATTATGTCCTATGGTTCCATTAGGAACAAAGGGCTACAAAAAACCACTATAGTACTTAGGAAGTACCATAGTACTTAGTAAGTACCATAGTACTTAGCAAGTACCAAAGGTACTTAACAAGTACCAAAGGTACTTAACAAGGACCATAGTACTTAACAAGTACCAAAGGTACTTAGCAAGTACCAAAGGTACTTAACAAGTACCATGGTACTTAACAAGTAACAAAGGTACTTAGCAAGTACCATAGTACTTAACAAGTACCAAAGGTAATTAACAAGTACCATAGTACTTAATAAGTAACAAAGGTACTTAGCAAGTAACATAGAACTTAGCAAGTACCAGTAGTAATTAGCAAGTTCCACAGTACTTGTTGAGTACCTTGTACTTACCAAGTACCAAAGGTACTTAGCAAGTACCAAAGGTACTTAACAAGTACCATGGTACTTAACAAGTAACAAAGGTACTTAGCAAGTACCATAGTACTTAACAAGTACCAAAGGTACTTAACAAGTACCATAGTACTTAATAAGTAACAAAGGTACTTAGCAAGTAACATAGAACTTAGCAAGTACCAGTAGTACTTAGCAAGTTCCACAGTACTTGTTGAGTACCTTGGTACTTAGAAAGTACCAAGCAATTAACCAAGTAATTGTACTTAAGTACAAGTACTTTGAATGTACTTGCACTTAAGTGCAAGTACTTTGAATTTTTTTAAGTACAAGTACCAAATACTTGTACTTTACTAGTACTTAAGTACTGAGGTACTGAATACTTCCCGACTATGCGCAGGAGTATGTATGAAACGAAAAGATATGATACATTCCAAAATTTTACTATGCCAAATAAAATTTCTGTTCCTAGTATCAATATATTATTATAATTACCAATATAATGGAAATTAACGGTTGATGCCACTAAAGTTGACAAAACAAATTTTAAATTGGTTGGAAAAACTAATACTTTGGATAGAGTGATCGATTTTATTGAAACACAACTGATACTAGATTTTTGCTGCCGATATTTTATTCAAATGACTAAATCTTCGATAAATTGTTGTTTGTTGGTATTGAAGGTAATGTAGAAGTTAGTATTATTTCAATATTGATTATAAAAACAAATATTTTGGATAATATGACTGTGTTTTGGTTTACCGTATATATTTTCTGTTTAGCATTAAATTTAATTTTTCTGATGATGAATTATAATTAACCCCAATTAAAATTATTGAATAACGAAAAAATTTCGTTGGATCCGATAGAGTTCCAACCAATTTATTTTCTGTGTGTACGTAAGAAATTTGGTCAGAAAATTTCTTATTTAAGAAATATTAAGGAAAAATCGATCTTACGAGTAATTCTGCCGATAAGAACTGGCCATTAATGTAGTAATATAAGTATATATAATTTTTACAAATCCTCGTCATAAAAAATTTTAAAAAATTCACAGGATCTAACTTAAATTATATATGGTTTTATTTGATTTTAGTTTTTATTTTTTGCAAAAAGAAATCACATTCATTATAATAATGACTTAACCAACAACAATTGTAACAAAAAAGACAAGGGAAAACTTTTTACAACCACGTAGCTGACAAACTTCTTAGGAGTTTTACATGTTTATTCCATAAGAATATGTAATTTTGTGCTGAACACGTCAATGTTCGTATTTGAAATAAATACACCCAGTGTAGAAAATCATTAGCAGATATGTGGTTATGTAACTACATACCTGGTAAGGGTAACTAGTTACTTTTATTATTACATTTCTTATTACATTTGTATGCCGATGTCGCGAAAAATAATGAGTTACACACGCATACGAAAAATCAACAAATATGTCGTTACCAGTATTGACAAAATAATGATTCTCAAAATAGATTAAAAAAAAATAAGCTTTATAAAAAAAATTTGTTTTAATGTAAAAATTTTTTAAATACAATTTTCTCGTGTGGGAATCGAACCTGGAACTCCAGACTGCCAGCCTGTAGCTGTACCATCTGAGCTATCTCCACATGTAATATTTGATAGATAAAAACATAATTGACTTGCTTCGCACAAGTCAGCTTACACGCCAACATACATAAAATAAAAAAATATGTGGTTACATACATATATCATTTACAAAAAAAATCTAGAACATCGCAGTGTAGAAAATCATTACAATATATGTGGTTATGTAACTAAATACATGGTAATGTTAACTAGTTACTTTTTCTAATATATTTTTTATTGCCTTTGTATGGCGATGTCGCGAAAAATAATGAGTTATGCTTACACACCAGCATACAAAAAATCTAAAAATATGTCATTACTTATATGCTTACCAGTACTGACAAAAACAATGAGTCTAAAAATATATTTTCAAAAAAATAAGTTTTAGAAAAAAAAAATATTTTCTTATTGTAAAATTTTTTTAAATAAAATTTTCTAGTGCGGGATTCGAACCTGGGACTCTAGGTTGCCGGTCAATAGCTCTACCATCTGAGCTATATCGACATGTAATGTTTGATAGATAAACACCTAATTGACCTGCTGCACACAAGTTAGCTTACTCGCCAACATACAAAAAATCAAAAAATATGTGGTTACATATATCCTTACCAGTGTTGAAAAAATATTGAGTCTAAAAATAGATTTCAAAAATTTTTCAAAAAAATCTAGAAAAGTACTTTCTATTTACAATAATGATAAAAATAAGTCATTATCAGTAACTCATTATTATATGTTTTAAAATAATGCAGAAGGTAAGTGGGTGTCATTACTGGTAGTCAAAAAAATATTGATATGTCATTACCGTTTCTACACTGGGATACTTTTTTTTAAATAATGATAAAAATAAGTCATTATTGGTAATACATTATTTTTTATTTTGAAATAATGAAAAAGTAAGTATTTATTAGTAACTCATTATTATATCTTTTAAAATAATGCAGAAAGTAAGTCGGTGTCATTACTAGTAGTCCAAAAAATAATGCTGTCATTACCGTTTCTACACTGGGCATATACACACAAAATTACAATATACACACCCAGACGGAAATTCGCAACTGTACCAAAAACTAAATTTTTTATTAAAATGAATTAGTTTTTATAAAATATTTCTTTTTAGATCTTGTTAGACCATCAATATTTCGATTTTTCTGACGTTCTGTTTTTTAGACCATCGATTTTTGGTTTGTATCAACCGACCTTTTGCCGATGCTTTTAAGTTAGCTCCAAACAGCCTTGCCAGATACTTTGTTTCCGTTACCCTCATACAAACCTAAAAAGATCCCCAAAAAATCCCCAACTAGAAAAAATATTGAAAAAATTAACAGAATTTAATTTGTTCAAATTGACATTATTAGCATAATAAGTGCATAATTAAACATAAAAAATAGCACCAAAAATAATAACTGATTTTAAAACGGAATATATACGATCAAGCATGCTGTTCAGCATTCTGGCTGGCTGTGTGGTTTTGATCACGTACTGTTTAATTTGACGGCTTGTCAAGCATGTTGGATGGAAAACTAAATTTCTTGATTTTTACGGCAGGTTTGACAAACACGCTTTACCGTGTAATAAAAAAAGTCATCAAACATTGGAGAATCTTACATTCTTAATTATTTATTTTGTGTCAAGAAATGATAACGTTAATAAATAAACTAAAAGAATGCAAAAACAGTACCTCAAAAACTAAATTCAAAGAAAAAAATTAATAAAAATAATTTCGTCATTATCATCCGCTGTGTCGATTTTGTGTTTCTAAAGTTAAATTTTACAGCAAGCTGTATTCCAAAAACTTTTTCTTTTGTTACAAACAAACTGGGCAGCATGCCTGATCGTATATAGGCAGTTTAAGAGGCTTTAAAAAACAATTGAACGCTAAACATTTTTCAGACTTTATTTAAAATATTGGGTGTTAGTATGCTTTGTAGGGTTACCAGACGTACCGCTTTCAGCGGGATTGGCCCGCTTTTTGTAAAATTTTATAAAATTTTTTGCAAACTACACCATTTGCAATTTTGATTTACAAAATATTAATTGAAATCCAAATTTTTTGTTTTAAACTCTGAATGTATCAATTGATCAATTGAAATTCAGAAAATATCAATTGGAATTTAGTGATCATCAACTAAAATTCGGAAAATATCAATTAAAATTCGAAAATTCAGAAAAAAATATAACACTTAGTAATCAATTCTTGATTTCTAGACTTCAGTTAGTATTTTCTAAATTTCAATTAATGATTTTTAAATTCCAATCTTTATTTTCCGAATTTTAATTAATATTTTCTCAATTACAGAAAAACATCTGAATATAAATTGATATTTTGAGAATTACAATTATAGTTTCTGAATTTCAAATGATATTTTCAGAATTTCAGTTGGTATTTTCTGAATTTCAATTGATATTTTCTGATTTTTAAATGATATTTTGAGAATTTCGATATATACTTATATATGGGTGATATCAAAAAATTTGATAAAAACCATGTAACCACCTAATTTCTAATGCATGGATTACATTTGAGTTATATATTTCGATATATATCAGCGCATTGTCACCTGACCAATTTTTGGTTAATATATAAAATTTTTGGCCAATTTTTTAGGCCAAATGTAGTCAGTAACTCATAAGGTTTTTTAACTTTAATAGCTTATATTTTAATAACCAATGAAGCCAAACACTAACTGTTAAAATTTTTATGAAGAGGAAAAGTGACGTTTTTAGCAAAAATTAATACATTTTAAAAAATTTTCCGTATGTCTATGCTAACACTGTAACGATTTTTCGTCATAATTTTTTATAAAAACGCATACACACGAATTTTGGAGTTATCTATTAATTATAGTAAGTACACACAAGTATCTCCGAGTACTTTCAAACTCTACACACAAGCTGGCTTACTTTACCCAGGGTATGGCCGCATTGTAATGGCCCACAAGCCAATATACTTCGTAAGTACACACAAGTATAGTAGCATGTAAGTTAGACAAAGTTTTTGAAAATTTTCAAAAATTTTGTGTTTCATATACAATTGTTATAGACAGGTATCCCATATCGTAAGTACGCACAAAATGAAGTACACCAAATCGATTACATTGTGTGGCCTTACACGTTTTTCTAAAGGGTTTGGATTTCATTGGTTTAGAATCGATATTTCGAGCCATTACTGACATTAGTTTGACAAATTAAATTTGTTTCACACAATTTAAGAATTTTTAGATCGCGAAATGTTATGTTTGTAATATATTATTTTGTAACTTCGCAACCGCTGACTGGATTTTAAAAAATTTTATATTTTTGGAAAGCATACAAAATTGAATGAATTGTATTTTTATTCGCGAAACCGCCAATTTGATAAACACAAATTGTATATTAATTAAAAGCATGTTGAAAACCCAAATACGAAAAACTAATAAATTGAAGAAAATTCATACGGATTTTTGTTATATCTTTTGCTTGTGAAAATGGAAACTCCATTATATAAAAAAAAAATTAAAATTGTGCAAACAAAGTTATTGCGAAAACTTGTAGAAGAGATTTTTTGCAATTAGGTTTATAATGACTAAACTTACTAAGAAAAACCCGAAATATTAACACTTTTTGTTTCTCACAAATTTGGCCCAAAAACTTATCACATTTTTTTATTTCACCCATATATATATTTCTGAATTTCAAACGATATTTTCTGAATTTCAAGTGATATTTTCTAAATTTGAAATGATTTCTATTGATGTTTTCTTAATTTAAGAAGGAAATTCTAAATTTCAATTGAATTTTTATAATTTGAAATGGAAATTTTGAATTTTATTTGATATTTTTTGAAATACAATTGCAAAATCTGCATGCAGTTCTGTTTAAATCTTTTATAGTAATAAAAAAGTTTATATAAAGGACGATTTTGGAATTTTTTTTATGGAATTCATTCTTTTATGTTTTTCTAGATTATGAGTTTTTAGTCGATTCAATGAAAAATTGATTCAGTATTTTGAAAATTTTTGGTGAGGAATGTGGAAGTGATTCAATTCAGTTGATATTTATAAATTTACAATGGTTTTGGTTTAAAATATCGTACAAAAGTTAAAGGATTTATTTAAGTTTTGCTATTTAAATAAATTGTACTTCAAGAACCACCAGCTTAATTATTCTTTGTATAAAAATATTGTAATTATGAAAATATATTCTTCAGAAAAAATATACATTCTAGGCCCGATAACACAATGTCCCGCTATAACCTAGAGCTAACCTAAGGTCAAATTCAAAATTTATATGGTAAACAACACCAAACGTGTCAGTTAAAGTCCCATTTAACAGCTAATTGGACATTGTGTTAATAGGGCAGGTGATCTAAAATAGAAAAATTCTTGCTTCACTCTCAGAACAATTTCGTTGTGACAACCGAATTTTTTCCAACCGAATTGGCTCGGTTGCTGCAACCTCGTAATTCGGTTGCTTCAACCGAATTCAGTTGTGGCAACCGATAATTCGGTTGTTGCAACCGAATTGAAATCGAATTCGGTTGCCGCAACCGAATTTAAATCTAATTCGGTTGCCACAACTGAGGTTGCAGCAACCGAATCAATTCGGTTGGCAAAAAATTCCGTTGCCACAACGGAATTGTTCTGAGATTGTTTCGGTTCTCGGATATTATGTAAACTATTTTTAGTGTCTCATCGAACAGTTCGAATAGAAAATATATAAGCATAAAACTTACTCAAAATATGAATTTAAGCAACTATTCCACTATTTGACCGCCGAACATTTGGCCAAATCGAAAATAGCTCGTCGGCTGAATACTTTCAGCTCTTCTAATTTTCGGCTTTATATTTGATACTTAAAATCGTATTAATTCGGCTTCCATAATGTCTCTAAATAACAAAAATATAAAAAAAAATAAAAATTCACATTTTAAATTGTTTGTCCCGCCACAATTCTTGAAATCCCGCCATTTTCAAGATTTTCTAATCATTGTCCCGCTTTTTGATAAAAAAATTTCTGCCAACGCTAATGCTTTAACTTTTTATTTATTTTTGGAGCATTCTGATTGGGTAATTTATTTTCAATCTATCAAGATGTTTGAAAATATAAATATTTTGTAGCGTTTTCATCAGGGTTGCCAGGCAATACCGCTAAAATACCGTTATCCATTCAAAACCCTTTCAACTGACTGCCATTACCCCTAAAATACCGTTACCGAAATAACCGAAACACCGCTATCTTTAAAATACCGTTACCGAAATAACTGAAATTCCGTTACCCTTAAAATACCGATACCGAAATAAATTAAATATCGCTACCCTTAAAATATCCTTACCGATATAAATGAAATGCCGTTACTCCTAAAATACCGTTACCGATATTTTTAATTTTCTGTTTTTGGCAATTGCACTGGATTATTGAGTATTTTTCGTACATTAATTTGGTAAATTGGTTCTGCTTTTAATCTCGTTTGTTTTTCGTAAAAAAAATTGAGGGATGCATCGAAAAAACTGACTACCGATATACTAAAAAAACCGTTACCGAAATAACCGAAATACCGCTAACCTTAAAATACCGTTACCGAAATAATCAAAAAACCGTTATCCTTAAAATACCGTTACCGAAATAATCTAAAATAGCGTTATCCTTACCGATAACCGCATCGTTTCGGTTACCATCCATGGTTTTCATACATAAAATAAACAAAACCACATATTTTAAACCAAAGCCTACTTTTTATCTAAAATACTTTGTTAAAAACGGGCCAATTTTTCTTAAATTTATTTTTTTATTTTGACAACGTTGTTAGCGCCAACCAACGGTTGAGCGCTTTAATCAATCGGATAACAGGACAATACTTTCAAGATTGTTAGTCCCACGTTCTACCAACGCATAACCGACCATCGCCAACGGTTTGCCAATATTGTGTCTATCGTATTTTTCTACCTGTATATGTATGTATATGCACACACACTCAAGCAGACACCAACGCATATTGTTAACATAACTATTGGACAGGAATTACTAACAGAAAACTGTGTTACAATAACAATTCTACAATTAAATTTTTTTAACTTAATGTCTTTCTATCTTCAATCTTTTGATCACTTTATACAGGGGGAATACGTGTGTGCTTGAATTAGTCTTTCCTTAACCGTAGATGTGTAGTATGGAAACTGAATTTTCTATGTGGTTTTGCTTATAGGTAACATTGTACAAGTATAACCCAGCAAATAAAGTGAGGAAAAAAAAGTAATTCGAACACTGAAACTATTAAATAGAAAGTTATTATTTCGGGTTTCCATAGATGAATTTAACATTGGCTTCCCGGCTAAAAAAGAATACATATAACAAGTCGTCACTGCGCCTGAGAAAATAGCTGTTTATTTTTTTTAAAACTTTACAGGAGAGCAAAAAAACTGTTTAATTTTGTAATTTCGCGATATTTTTTTAATGTTATATTTTTTATATATTCCTTTACCACTTTCCCATAATTATACCACAAAACAAATCCAGCTTTTTAAGGTGCATAGGCGATATTAAAGAGTTTTCCCAAAAACTACACATATCTATTTTTAAATTGCCATTTGTTCTAACTTAATTTAGCTTTTTATACAAATAGCTATTTTTGTTTAAAAGTATCTTTTAAAATCCTGAGTTTCTACAAAGTAATTATATTAAAATTGGATGATGGGCTTCTGTTAATATTACTTGTGGTGTCATATGCAACACTACACTCATAGAAATGAACCTGTAAAAATGGCAGGAAAATCTACTAAAACTTAGCTAAAAATTACCTTGCAGAAAACACTGCTGAATTTAGCAGATTTTTTTGCTAAATACTAGTAAAATAAGAACAGCAAACATAAATTTAAATATTTTTAGTTATATTTGAGTTAACTTTTAGTTAATTAAAAATAACAAATCATTCTTTAAAATCTGCGAAAAATTTTTCTAAATATTAGTAGACTCAAAACAGGAAAAATACAAACCGTTATATCTACAAAAGCTTTGTTATTTTTAAGTTAAATCTAGTTGAATGTATCAACTGTTAAAATCAGCAAAAATATTTGGTGATCTCAGAAGGCTCGATTTTTATTTGCATTAAAACAAAATCGAGAAAACAGTTTAATTTTTGCTTTTCCCATCTTACTAATATATAGCAAAAATAACCTTCTAATTTCAGCAATTTTTTCTATAACGTATTTTAATTAACTTCTAGTAGTTTCAACTAAACCTTTTACTAACTTTTTTCTATTACTGTATAATACTTTTTTTTAGCGGTTTAGAATACTTTGCCCTAATTATTCATTTAAATTATCTTTTGGCCTAACAATTTGATAGTTTAAGATCGTGGTGACCCGAGTAAAAATGAGTATATATAACATACTCTTTTTTACTTTTTACATTAATATTAAAATATAATGTAATATAAAATATTGTATGCGACCTTATCTGTTTTTATATGATGATATATTAGAAATTTTCTCATAAGTAATCATATTAAATCATATGTATATCAGTATTTGCTTTATTGCAAATTGTATATATAGGAATATATTATTGATAAAACCGTTCAAAATTTTATATATAAATAGATACGAAAAATATTTTTAATTTTATTTTTTATATAACAATATCGTCGGCTTGCCTGCAAGTAGTGTTATGTGTTCTTTAACAGGTTTTCAGGAGGGCAAAAAAACTGGTTTATATTATCATTTTAATATATTTCATTGACATCATATGCCTTAATAATGATTGTAATAAATAAGGTCGTGAATCATTAGGGCATATGATGTCAATAAAATATCTTAAAAAGATAATATAAATCAGTTTTTTCGCTATCCTGAAAACTTGTTAAAACCAAAAACATAGCACTTCTTGCAGGCAAGCCGACGATATACATATAAGTTAATATCAGACCCAAGTTCGAGATTAATTAATATATTCGAGATTAATATAATATTTGATCAAAAACGCATTTTTTTCATTAAATTAATATTTTCTGAGCATTTTTACTTCTAAGTTTTTTTTTTTAATTGTAAAAATCCAATTAAAAAAAATTAACATTTAAAATCATGGCCCGTCTCGTAATGGGCTAATAAGTCTAGGCATGTTGCATATCATTGGAAAGGTATTTCAAGTACCTTTCCAACGATATATATATATATATTTTGTTCTGGTCCGATAAGCTTTGAGTGGAGAAATAAGCCATTGAATATTGTTGTAGATCATCTTCAGCTCCATAAATCGGGAACTATGAGCCTACAACAAAAAAGAAGTGCATTGCCGGGCTAAACATTAAAATTTTATTTAAAATAAAAAAGCTGAACATCCCAGTGTAGAAACGGTAATGCCATATCATTATTTTTTGGACTACCAGTAATGACACCCACTTACCTTCTGCATTATTTTAAAACATATAATAATGAGTTACTGATAATTACTTATTTTTATCATTATTTCAAATAGAAAATAATTTTTTAGATTTTTTCAAAATTTTTTAAAATTTTTTGAAATCTATTTTTAGACTCAATATTTTTTAAACACTGGTAAGGATATATGTAACCACATATTTTTTGTATGTTGGCGAGTAAGCTTACTTGTGTGCAGCAGGTCAATTATGTTTTTAGCTATTAAATATTACATGTCGATATAGCTCAGATGGTAGAGCTGTTGACTGGCAGTCTGTAGACCCAGGTTCGATTCCCGCACCAGCAAATTTTATTTAAAAAAAAAATACAATAAAAAATATTTTTTTTTTAATTTATTTTTTTGAAAATCTATTTTTAGACTCATTATTTTTGTCAGTACTGGTAAGCACATAGGTAACGATATATTTTTTGGTTTTTCGTATGCTGGTGTGTAACGACAACTCATTATTTTTCGCGACATCGCCATATAAAGGTAATTAGAAATGTAATAACAAAAGTAAGTAGTTACCATTACCAAGTATGTAGTTACATAACCACATATCTGGTAATGATTTTCTACACTGGGATATTTAAAAAAAATTTCTAAGTGCAAAGAAAATTCCCATATTTGATAAAAAAAATTATCTAGTCTTTAAAGAATAACGGATTTATAAATAAACGTCTTTAATAGTTACTCATTATCAACAGTAGCCCTCGGCTGACAGTCGGGCATGTGATGAATATCGAAAACGAAAACGATCTGATTTTCAATGGTAAATATTTTACGATCTGTACAAACCAATTATTTTTTATTTCTTAATTTAGATGTCCGGCGTCAAATAAAACTATAAATAATAATTTGAAGCCAATTTGATTTTCGCGAAACTAACTATTCTAGATTGAAAAACTGTTCGTTTTCGATTTTCATCACGCCCCTGAGTGTTTAGGACCCGAAATCCTGCTGCCCTCCTTTTTATCATTTAAATTTAATCATATCGTATTGTATTAACTTATAAGTTTATAAGTTTATCATTTGATATAAATGATAAACTTATAAACTTATATAAATACAATTATATCCGATATGATACAATTTAATATAAACATTTTTCGGATGAAATTATATCCAGTTACATATTGCAAATATATCCATTCACATATAATTTTATATACACTTTTTTACTCGGGGATGTATTAACCCTCTAACAATCTTTCTTCTGATTGCGATAATATTTAAACTATATATTTACCATTAAAAACCTACCATGGAAGAATTATTAAAATTTTAATCTATCGCAAAATTAAGGCGATATAGCACAATAAATATTGAAGACGAATCAAAAAATCCAATAGTGAAATAATTTCACACACAGAGAACAGATTCGTTGTGACAACCGAATTTGTTGCCAACCGAAATTTGGTAGTCCCATGTACTATCACATTATTCGGTTGCAGCTATCGAAATCTGCAGTTATGTCTACTATGGTAGTACATTATAAAACAGTTGCTACAACCGAATTACTTTAGCACTACCTGATCGAATTTAATATTCAGTAGATACAACCGAATATTTTTAGAAACCCCAATCGAATTAAATAAAACACTATTTCCATTTTTTAAAATTTTTTTTATTAATTCGTAAGTAGAATATATAAAAAACAGTTCAATTTTACATAAAATGGCAAAAGGGAAAATAGAATATAAATCTAAATTTGCTAAAGAAAAATTAAGAGTCTGAGATCTAAAATGCAGACTTTTTTTCAAGAAAATCAAATTAGGGGAATTTTAGTTTTAGTCCTCAGAAACTGAGGGTTTTTCTATAAAAAAAAATTCATCAGAATCTGAGGGGTTTTCTATTGGTCGTAGTCCTCATAATCTGATGTTTTTTTTATAAAAGACCTTAAAACCTGAGGAGTATACCATAGTATTACTTCTTAAAATTAGAACAATTACCTCATATTTTTATCGTTTTTTTAACCCTTTACAATTTTAATAAATTTTAATTAGTAATTTTTAACTTTTGGCAGGTAACTTCACAAAAAGTATTTAATTCCTATAATTATAAACATATAAAATAATTAAATTTAGAATGTACAAATGAAAGATTTTTACGTACCTTTAGTTTACTTTACTGTCGAAATTGTGATCAATGAAATTTGGCCCATTAAAATAAAAAAAAAAACAGATTTCAATTATTTCACTTTAATTTTTGTTATTAATTTTGCCTTATATTTTTAATTTTTTACAACTGAAACAAAAAAATCTTTCGGTTGGGATTGTTTATTTTTGGTTATGGTGACCAACATTTTTAGAATGGATTCTTTCGTATTTTTAATTTGGGTACCACAACCGAAAATCTACCACATACCTGATTGAGCTTTTTTTCAATTCAGAACATACAACCATCAGTTAGTAGAAAACAATTAGTAAGCCATTAGTAGAGAAACATTTTAAAAATTTGATTGGTGCAACTGACAAATAATTCATATTGCTAATTTATGAGGGAAATATTAAATTTTAAGCATTACTTATAGCTACCACTACCAAATAAAATTATAAATTTTTATAATTATTTGAATTGGTTGGGAGAACAGAATTTTGTAGCTGTTGTGACCTATTAATAGTAAAATTTAAAATGTTTGGTTAATAAAACCAATATTTTTGTAATACAACTGTTTTTCTGTAATTATAATAAAAATGTTGTTGCAGAAATAAAACAATGGCCGCAGTGGTGGATTTCCAACTGATTTCTTTAGTGTGTGCAGGTTTTGCTATAAATAATACTACAGTAAAACTCGCTTAAGACGAACTCCGGGGGACTAGATTAATTAGTTCGTTGTAAGCGAGGTTCGTATTAACCGGGGTAAAATTTATTTCAAATGTTCAAATTATCTACAAAATATTTTAATTTTCTTGAAACAACTTTAAAAATTTTACAATTTTTTCATTTGGTTTCCTATTGTTTACAATATATTTAAGAAAAAATGTTTGGACCATCACAAACAGTTCGTTTTAACCTAGTGCTCGTCTTAAGCGAGTTCGTATTAACCAATGTTTTTTCTATTGGAATTGTTGCCAAAACTTCGGGACTTCTAAATTAGTTCGTATTAACCGAAATTATCAATTGTATTTGAGAAACTACCAATTGTATTTCAGAAATTATCAATTGTATTCCAGAAATCGTCAATTGTATTTCAGAAATTATTAATTGTATTTCAGAAATGATCATTTGTATTTCAGAAATTATCAAATGTATTTCAGAAATTATCAATTGTATTTCAGAAATTATCAATTGTATTTCAGAAATTATAAATTGTATTTCAGAAGTTATCAAATGAATTTCAGTTTTATCAATTGTATTTCAGAAATTATCAATTGTATTTCAGAAATTATCAATTGTATTTCAGAAATTATCAAATGTATTTCAGAAATTATCAATTGTATGTCAGAAATTTTCGATTGTATTCAGAAATTATCAACTTTATTTCAGAAATTATTAAATGTATTTCAGATAATTTTGACCTATTTGTACGGGCTTTTTTTATGAGTGCACAATACATGCTTTTTTATGTTTGTATTATTAGTTCAGCTATAATATTCTAGTTCAGCTATAATAAAGCTATATAAAATCTGATCATATTATCAAATTTTAACTGAATTGATGCAAACTTATGTAAGGTTAAATGTTAAATTACATATGATGTACACTCATAAAAAAAGTTAGTACAAAAGTCTGTTAAACGCGTTCTAATTCAGTTGAACTAATTTTTCCTGTTGTTTTCGTTTAAATCCCTTGTTTAGCTAAAGTTGTTAGTTGTCCAATTTTACCACAAAAATATATTTCTGCTGTACTTGAACTAATTTTTCCTCCCGATATTTAGCAATTTTTTTATAAATGATTTTGACATTGTTATCAGCTAATATAGATAAATTTATTGGCAACTTTTTTAATATTTGTGTTTTCAAAAGAAAACGATAGGGGCGCTAGTGTATAGTGATTGATGGTGCTTGATGGTGAAGTGTGTATTTGTGAGTTTGCCGACTAATACAAATTAGAAAATTTCTAGTAAGTGTATTTTAATGTGTGTGATGAGTCATAACTGATGACGCTTACCAATACAAATAAAAATAATATGGCACTTGTTAGGAAAGTTCTAGTAAATAAAATAATATGATACGAGCATGTTTTCTCTTGTTTCTGTTAGTCAGCAAATGAACGCAAAAGAAAACGGAGGTATGCTGCACATTAACATTTCGAAGTTAAAATTGTATTTAAAAAATAAAATAATATAGGTTTGTTTTAAAATATAAACTATATTTATTTAAAGGAATACTATTAAATATGTTATTTTTTTCTTTTATTTCAGCCCTTTAACATTTTCATCTAAATTCGACCCACAGGTAGACGAAAACAAGGAACCAAATAATACAACTCCAGCGGAAGTTTAACATATTGGCAAGAAAATAAAAGTGATATATAGTGCAAATAGTGTTTTTGGATTGTGTAATTTATTCGAAAATAAAATTAACAATATTTACATTAATTTGTTTTTATTCAATTAATAACAAAAAGTGATTGTAATTTTAAGCATGTTTTGCAGATTTCAACTGACCCACTTTCATTTCTATTAAACGGAAATTCTTCTAAACTCTTAATGTTAACTGAATTTTTTACCTGTTTATAACCAATAGAGGTGCCAAACAGGAAATCCCGGGATTTTCGAGATTGGTAAAATCCCGAATCCCGGGAATATTTCTCAAAAATCCCGGGATTTTCGTATTTTTTAATATAAACGCAAATAAACAAAGTGAGCAATTTTAGATTACCTACGTTTTTTCTTGAATTTTCTCATATTGACAAGAAATTGATGACAAGATATTGGTAAAATTATAAACTAAGTAGATTATTCGAGTAAACTATTCAAAGACTTTGCAGAAAATTTTGAAATTTTGGTAAACAATATTAAGTTTTTGAGTAATACATGCGAAAAACCAAGTTTGTTTGTTATTTCACCGATTTGTTCTTCCAAGCGAAAATCGATTTCTGAAACTGGGACTGTAAGTTTTGACTGGGACTGTAAGTTTGAATTCTTCCATGAAAACATTTGATAACGATAACCAAATAACTTTTTTGCTGTAATTACACGATTTAGTGGGCAAGGTTATCGCAACAAATCTGTTTTAAAATCTGCTTACAAAATACTGGGCGCAAGTGTACTTAATGACACGCCTTCATATATTATCCCAGAAAATATACAAACGGGAAAGCGATGTAAAGGTATTTTAACAGGTGGTACAAGTACTGACAAAAATTGCTTTCCCATTTCCAATATGATAACGTCAATAGACAAAAGGACCGGTGGAGAAAATACCTTTTCTTTCGAAAAAAGAATGCACTTTTCTAAAAAGTTGTTTAACTTTAACCGTTCTCTGAAAGATTTATTAATTGTTTTAGTACTCGTTCAAAGAAATTGTAATTTGATATGGTGTAAAAAATGTTCCAAGAACGATCTAACCTTTATTTAAAACAGTACTTAAAGAAGTACAACTTCTTTGAAAGAGTGATTGTTTTTGGAAACAGTATTTCAATTAGTAATAAATAGTAGTTTGAGGATCCCAAAAAGGTACCCTTTTTTTAAAAAAACTAAAACTTTAATTTTCTTCGAAAGGGGGATAGAAATGAACGCTTGCCTTGTACTCTGTTTCAAAAAAGTAAGTCTATCTAAAAAATTTTACTTCCTTACGATCTATTTTAAAAGTTTGTAACCAGTGTTGCCACAAACAAAAATTTTTTGTAACCAAAATATTTTAAAAAAACTACCAAATGAGAAAAAAAATAACCAAAATTAAAAGTTTTACCCCTAAATTCATAAACGCTTTGTAAAATTATAGGAGGTTAATTGAACAAATTTTGTATGAAAATGACGTTTTGTAAACCTGTTATAACTTTACAAAGCATTTATGTATTGAGGGGTTAGTTTTTATTTAAATATACTAATATATGTATTTGTTAATTAAATTTAACTATTAACAAAATTTTTATTTTAGAGTTAATAAAAAACTAAACAAAAATAAAATTCTTTTACATATTAAATACTTACTACGGTGGGTCTCATACTGTAGGTTTAACTTAAATATTAAATAAAAGAAAATGTCAGAAAATTGTATACGAAACAACAACAAATTTTTGGGTTAACTATTAGTTAACTCTAAAACCTTCAGTATGGGACCCACCGTTAATAACTAAAAAACTTAAATTTAATTTAAATAGATATCATCAAATTTGTTTCAGGTAAAGTTCATCACTGTGTTATTTGAGGTATAAAAAAATTATTCTATGAGATTAAAACATCTCTTTGGCAGACCACACATAGTGGGAATGATTTCAGTTTTCTCACAATTCTTTTGATGGTATTATATTATTATTAATAATTTTAATATCAAGGTTAATTCGAAACTTTGTTTTTATTTAAATAAGTTGTGATAATTTTCTTTATGCAGCAGCTAAACTATATGGCAATGTCAATGGATTTTGATACAAATAAATTAGTTATTCAAAACATTTTTCATCCATTTCCTTTTTGTATTTGGATTCTTCATCCCAAAATTCAACTATATCCATGTCACTTTTTAATTCTGTAATGTTCGAAAATCTTAATAATTTCCATTGGGTTAAAATTTGTTATTCATTACCGCTTGTTAAGTTTGGGAAAGATGACAATAAAGGCTCCAAAGTTATTTATAAATTATTTAAAACTTAATTTGTGAAAAGATTGTATATTTTCTTTATTTGCATATTTTTTTAAGTTGGACAAGTTAATTTCATTCAAACATAGTTCAGCTTTACGGCCAATAAAAATGTTTTCTACATTTAATTAATTACATCAATCAGTTTCATCAACTAAATTAACCGTTTTTAATAAATTCAACTTTTAACGTAATTACCCAGTCAGAAAAATACAAACGGGAAAGCTGTGGCAAAGCACTTTAACAGGTGGTACAAGTACTGGCAAAAAGTGCTTTCCCATTCCCAAAATCATAACATCATTAGACAAAAGGACCGGCTGTTCAAAAAGCGCCGGAAAAGCACTGGAGGAACAAAATGTTTAATCGTTGGCAAAACGCTGGCAAAACCAATAAATAGGTGGTCTGGAAATATATTTTCCAAAATAAAATTTAAAAAAAGTTCATATGTATTTTTTTTTGGTCCTGCCGTGATTTGAACCCAGGCCGTCAGATTGGCAGACGATTGCTCTACCCACTGAGCTAACGAGAAATATAATATTTGATAGCTAAACACATAAATGAGTTATAATAGCTGGACAACTACTGGCTGTGCCAAAATGCTAGTACTGGCAAACAATTTTTTGTAACTAGTATGCCAGTGTTGGGAGGGCAAAAAAAAGTTGGTCTTGAAGGAGCTTTCCCACAAACAAAAAAATTGATTTTATAAAACAAAAAAATTTTAAATTAAAAATATCCAAAAAAAATTTTTTGTTTGCAACCGGATTTGAACTCGGGACCTTCCGACTACAAACATTTTTTAACGAAGCGTCAACATTTTTATAAAATCATTGGTTTTCCAGTGAATTGATTTTTGTACGCCTGGTAGCATTGGCTAGGTAGCACTGGATAACCACTGGTTGCAAACCTTAGCATATCACTCTAAGCCAATTCTTTGCCAGTGGTTTTTTTTATAAACCACCGAAATTTTTGTAAAACAAATACTGGTAAAACGCTTTTCGCAAACGCTGGCAAAGCATCCCAAATGAGTGTTCTGCCAGTCATTTATTTTTAATACCGTGGTATGCCAGTGCTTGGTTTTTTGTACCACTGGCGATTTCTGACTGGGTACTCTTGGTAAAATTGCTCAATACTAATTTAAAATTTAATTTCAATTAACCATAAACATATGGAAGACGCATTTCTTCAGATTGAAATTCTTTATTTAATTCTTTTATCTCTATATATAAAAGAATAACGTGACTGACTGACTGACTCAACATCGCCCAGCCCAAACCGCTGAAGATAGGATGTTGAAATTTGGTATGTAGGTTCCTCTTTCGGCGTAGACGTCCGCTAAGACGGGATTATTGGAAATTCCTACCGGAACGGGCAAAAAGGGGGAAAGTCTCCCCCTTGACGGCCTGCCAAAACCCCTTTGGCTAGAAAGCTGAAATTTTAGATATGTGTTCCTTGGAGTAGGGGCTAACTTTTCTAGAAAGTACTTTCAAGAATTTTGGACAGGGACGTTGTAAAAATGGGGGTTAAAAAGGGGAAAAGAGCCCCCCTTGACGGCCTGCCCAAACAGCTGGAGGTAGGAAGTTGAAATTTGGTATAAAGGTTCCTCCACTATTGTAGACAACCACCAAGAGGGGATTTTTTGGAAATTTTTACAGGGAGGGGCAAAAAGGGGAAAAAGTCTCCCCCTTGACGGCCTGCTCAAACTGCTGGAGCTATGAAGTTGAAATTTGGTATGTAGGTTCCTCGACCGGTGTAGACGTCCGTTGAGACGGAATTTTTGGAAATTCTTATCGGGAGGGGCAAAAAGGGGACAAAAAAATACCTTTTTCCAAAAAAGTACCTTTTTCCACAAAAAGTACCTTTTTCCAAAAAAAGTACCTTTTCCAAAAAAAGTACCTTTTTCCATAAAAAGTACCTTTTCCATAAAAAGTACCTTTTTCCAAAAAAAGTACCTTTTTCCAAAAAAAGTACCTTTTTCCATAAAAAGTACCTTTTTCCAAAAGAAGTACCTTTTTTTTCCAAAAAAGTACCTTTTTCCAAAAAAAGTACCTTTTTCCAAAAAAAGTACCTTTTCCCAAAAAAAGTACCCTTTTCCAAAAAGAGTACCTTTTTCCAAAAAAGTACCTTTTTCCATAAAAAGTACCTTTTTCCAAAAAAAGTACCTTTTTCCAAAAAAAGTACCTTTTTCCATAAAAAGTACCTTTTTCCACAAAAAGTACCTTTTTCCAAATGAAGTACCTTTTTCCAAAAAAAGTACATTTTTCCAAAAAAGTACCTTTTTCCAAAAAAAGTACCTTTTTCCAAAAAAAAGTACCTTTTTCCAAAAAAAGTACCCTTTTCCAAAAAAAGTACCTTTTTCGAAAAAAAGTACCTTTTTACAAAAAAAGTACCTTCTTCCAAAAAAAAGTTCCTTTATCCAAAAAAGTACCTTTTTCAAAAAAGTACCTTTTTCAAAAAAGTACCTTTTTTCCACAAAAAGGAACTTTTTCCAAAAAAAGTACCTTTTTCCAAAAAAAGTACATTTTTCCAAAAAAAAAAGTAGCTTTTCCCAAAGAAGTACCTTTTTCCAAAAAAAAGTGCCTTTTTCCAAAAAAAAGTACTTTTTACAAAAAAAAGTACCTTTTTCCAAAAAAAGTAATTTTTGCCAAAAAAAAGTACCTTTTTCCAAAAAAAAGTACCTTTTTCCAAGTAAAGTACCTTATTCTAAAAAAATTTACCTTTTTCCAAAAAAAAGTACCTTTTTCCAAAAAAAGTACCTTATTCTAAAAAATTTACCTTTTTCCAAAAAAAAGTACCTTATCCAAAAAAAGTACCTTTTTCCAAAAAAAAATCATTTTTCCAAAAAAAGGACCTTTTTCCAAATAAAATTAATTTTTCCTAAAAATAACTTTTTCAAAAAAAGTACCTTCTTCCATAAAGTACTTTGTAAAAATAAAGTATCTTTCTCCAAAAAATTTCGCTTTTTCCAAAAAATTCCATTTAAAAAAATATAATTTCACAAAAAGTCCTTTTTTTCCTCCCCCACGGATATCTCCACTAAAACAAGGTTTCTTGATATTCGGCATAGACGTCCGCTAAGACGGGATTTTTGGAAATTCCTACCGGAATTTCCAAATATATTCGGCATAGACGTCCCTATAGACGGTCTCACAAATTGGAAAAGTGTCCCCATTAACTGCCTGCCCAAACTACTGGAGATAAGAAGTTGAAATTTTACATAAAGATTCCTCCACTGTAGTAGACATCGACTAAGTTTGTATTTTTGGAATTCCCTACAGGATATCCCAAAAGGGGGATGTTTCCCCCTTGACGGCCTGCCCAAACTGCTGAAACTATGTAGCCGAAATTCGGTATGTGAGTTCCTCCTTCTGTGTAGGCATCCGCTTAGATGGAATTTTTGAAATTCTTATCGGGAGGGAGATAAGGGGAAAAGTATTCTCCTTGACGGCCTGCCCAAACCCTTCTGGCCAACATAAAATTTTAAATGTGTATTCCCTGGAGTAGGACTAACTCACCGGCAAAGAAATTTTTATATTTTGAAACAGAAACATAGTAAAAATGTGGGTTGAAAGGGAAAAATGTCCCCAATAATGGCCTGCCCAAACCGCTGAGGCAATGAAGGTGAAATTTGGTATGGATGTTCCTCATCCATCGCAGACAGCCGCGAAGATCGAATTTTTGTAAATTCCTAAAGGGAGGGGCAAAAAGAAGAAAGCCTCCCCTTGGTGGCCTGTAAAAAGCCCTTCGGCTAGAAACCTGAAATTTAAAATGTGGGTCCCTGGAGTAAGGGCTAACTTATTAGAAAGATAGTATTTTGAATTTTGGACAGGGTCGTTATAAAATAGGGGCTCAAAAAGGGAAAGTGGCCCCTTAACGATCTGTCCAAACTGCTGGAACTAGGAAGCTGAAATTTGGTACTTAGGTTCCTCTTCCAGCCTAATTCCAACCGGGAGGGTCAAAAAAAGACAAAGTGTCCCACTTGACAGCCTGCTCAAACTGCTGGAACTAGGAAGCTGAAATTCCCTGTCGATGGATTTTCGGAAATTCCTACCCAGAGGGGTACAAATAGTAAAAGTTGGCTAGAATCCTGAAATGTAAAACATATGTTCCTTGGAGTATGTGCTCACTTATCGGGAAGGTGCTTTGTGGAATTTTGGACAGGGACATTGCAAAAATGGGGATTAATGAAGCAAAAAGTTCCGCTTAAAGGCCTGCCCAAGTGCTGCAGGTAGCAAGTTGAAATTTGGTACTAAAGTTCCTCCTCTATTGTAGACATCCGCTAAGATGAGATTTTTGGAAATTTCCACAGGTAGGGTCAAAAACAGGAAGTCTCCCCCTTAACGGCCTGGCCAAACTGCTTAAATTCGGTATTTGGATTCCTTCTCCAACGTAGACGTCCCCTAAGACGATATTTTTGGAAACTCATACCGGGAGGGGTAAAAAGTAAAAAACTTCCCCCTTGCCGAGTTGGGCAAACTGCTGGATATAGAGACCTAAAATTATGTATGTAGTAGGTTCCTCCTCCAATGCAGACGTTCTCGGATTTTTTGGAAATTCCTACCGGGAGGGGTAAAAACGGGATAATTCTCCCCCTTGATGGCCTAACCGAACCCTTCGGATAGAAACCCGTAATCTATAATATATTTTCCTTGGAGTATGGGCTAACTTATCGAAAAGGCATTTTTATGACTTTGGACAGGAACGTGGTAAAAATGGTGGCTCAAAAGGGGAAAATTGCCCCCCCCCCCCCCTTAACGTCTGCGTCTTTAGCTAGAAACCTAAAACTTAAAGAACAAGTGTATATGGAACACTAAAATTAAGAAACTAAATAGGAAACGAGTGGAATTGAAACACTACACAAGTGGAATGAAATGGATATAAACGTTGAACGAGTGGAATTGAAATTATAGACAATGGAAATGGATTGGAAGAGGGAACGAAATGGATTGGACTATAGAACGAAAAGGAATGAGAAGCGAGATGGCGTAGAATGGGGAACGAGTGGAATTGGAACACTGCAGTTAAAAGAGGAATGTCACAGAGCAAGTGCAAAGAAATGGAAATAGAAGCGACTGATATCAATATCGATACACAAGACAGTAGGAACGAAATGGAATGAAGCGGGGAACGCGTGGAATTGGAATAACAGATAATGGGAACGAAATGCAATGGAATGGTGAACAAAATGGAATCTTGGAAGGAGTTGCATTGGAACACTAAAATTGTGAAACAAAATGGAATGGAATTTGAATGACTCAAACTGCCGGAGTTTGGTACTTGAAATTTCGCATGCGATTGAGGCAAGATTATATATATTTGGGATTTTTACTGGGTGGAACAAAAAGGGGTGAAGAATCCCTTTTAATTACCTGTTCAAACACTATCCACGGAATATGAAACTTATGTAGCATTGAAACATACTCTCCAAAAAGTTAAACAAATTTTCTAAAAGAGAAAAAACCTTAGAAAAGGAATGGAACTTATATATTCCGATATTTAAACTTCATGTAACGAAGCACCGGAAAACGAAGCATGAGAAAAAGTGATCAAATATTTATTTATTTTAAACCCATTGTTCTGCAGAATTATTTATTTGTGGTGGCTGGGTGAAGGCTTTTATTATAAAAACTGTACTTTAAATAAAAAACGCTAACAACGTAGCGGGCTGCGCCCGCTAGTTTATTATATCAAGAACATATAAGAGAAATAAAAAATAAACCTTAAAGCTATTGTTGCCCACTAGTTAACCCAATTCGCAAGCTTTATCGTTTACTTCGAAGTCGAACGATATAAAATATAAATGCAAAGCAGGCCAATGCTCAGTTGTACGATTGATTATATCACATAGTGCCAGTCAGCGGGTACCAGAAATACCTAATATATTATGTGGCTCTACAGTGCAATAATCTTGCAATTCTTTAAATTCAAGAATACGTTTAGTACTAAAAAGTTACAAATGTTCCTACAACACCCTCAAAAAAAATCGGTTAGAACTAGGTTGTCGCAACCGCAATTAGATTGTTGCAACCTCAATTAGGTTGCCTTAACCTCAAAAGGGTTGTCAGAACCGAATTCGGTTGAAACAACCGAAATCGGTTGAAACAACTAAAATAATGGGGGTTATAACAACCGAATTCAGTTGTCACAACCGAATATTTTGTCAGTGGGGTTGGTGCAACCAATTTATTTCTAATTCGGTTGCATCAACCGAATTGGGTTTCGAATCGGTTCTGTCTTCCGAATTGTTAAATTTATTTTCATTATTAATCAATAAAAAGTCAAAAACAAAGAAATTTTATAAAAAGAAAAACAATTACAAATAAAATGTTGGACATTGATTTATCTATTTTTCGGACATCTTAACAGAAAAGGTGGGTATAAATATTATTAATTATTGTCTGCAGTAAGTTTTTAATGGTAATACTTTTTTCTTGCAGAAATATTATTAAAAAATCTTGGATGATGTTAATACATAAAAATGCATGTCAATTAGCTGCCTCGAATATGTTGGTTGTTTTGACTGGTCCACGATTAAAGATTTTATATCCCACACAATTTGTCAACAGTTGCACATTTTGAATCTTAGATGGGTGTGTTTTCTAACATCAAATTACAAAATACAAAAACAAGAATTTCATTGATTTATTTACAGGTCATACTATTTACAGCCTTTATGGTATAAAGCCCCAGATTTTGAGAGTCAGTATTCAAAGCTATAATCATTATTGAGGTGAGAAGGATAATGGCAATTAAAATTGTAAATACATACAAATTTTTTATGGGTTGGCCACACTATATATTTTTTGTAAATAATACATACTAGTACGTATATATATGAAAGTTAAAAAGTAAAGTTAAATTTAGCAGAAATAATAGAGTCACAGCTCCGAAACTTACGAAAATCTACTTCTGCAAACAATTCGTTAAGAAAGATTACTACAAGAAGCACTTCTTAACTCAAAGAAATAGCTCTGAAAGAAGTACCTTTTATTTCTAAGAAAAAATACTGAGAAAATAAATTTTCTTTCATAGAAAGCGCATTGACAAAAAACAGAACAGTATCTTCCATGGAATGAGAACTGAAAAAAGTATACTTTATTATAAAAGCAAAGTAAAAATTCGTTAAAAAAAAATTGGAAAAATAAGTACTTTGTCTTCAAAAGAAAAAGTACCGCAATAAAATTTTGTTTAATAAAATGACTAAAATACGATTATTTTTAAATAAAAGTACTAAAAGAAGTAATTTTCATTTCAAAAGCAGAATACGAAATAAGTACTGCTTGTTTCAGGTAAAGAGTACTAAAAGAAGTACTACAGAAAAGTACTCAAAAATACCATTTGTTTTACAGAACAAGTACCAACAGAAATATATTCTAATGAAAAAGTGTTTAAAGAAAGACCCTTTGAAAGTAAAAAGCAGTACCAGAAATTACCCTTTCTTAAAAAAAAAATTTTTAAATATTAGCCTTTCTATCTAATATTGATACCACTTTATGTACCTATTCATTTTTTAGGAAAGGATAATTCTTTTAAAAATCGTCCTTTGAAAGAAAGGCTTCTTTTAGTAATATTTTTTTAAAAGATAGAATAAGTGGTTATTTTACCACTTCGTTGTCAAAAAAGAACGTCCCCTTTAGTAATCTTTCTTTGAAAAAATCTTAATTCTGTTAGTATTCTTCTACTGAAATAAATCGCATTATTTTAACATATTCTAACTATTATAATAATTTAACTAATTGCCATTTTTCAATAAAGAGTAGTAAAAGAAGTTAATTTTTTTATTACCGAAATTGTAATAAATAATGTACCCTTTATTTCGAAGAAACAGTACTAAAATAAGTACACTTTCTTACTTTCTTCAGAATACCAGTCATTTTTCTTTCAATATTGTCACGTAATATTTTCTAAATTAATTTGTGTTTTCAATTATTAAAATTCTACACTTGTAGTGAAACTACCTTGCAGAGAAAAGTGCTGAAATTAGCATATTTTTGCCAAGCTAAAATCATCAAAAATAAAACAATTATACATAGTGGTGTACTTATTATTACTTTAGTCATATTTAAGTAAAATTTTAGTTTACTGAAATTAACAATTTTCCCTGCATAATATTTTGCTGAATATTAGTAGATCAAAAACATCAAGTGCAAAACGGTATACTATCATTTAGTAAATATTTTTGTTCTTAGCAAGATGGACTGTTATTTGTATTTTACTAAATTCACCTGAGTTAGAATTACAATTTTGTATACATTCCCTGTAAAAAGAGAACATCCACTTTTTAATGCATGACTTTTTTCACTACATTCAAAATAAGATAATGCAAATATAAAATAAAACAAATACAACAACACATACCGACATGACGCACAAGCATAGTTTTCTACTGAAAAATTGTTAAATTTACAGCAGTATCGGATCTCTCCTATGACACGCACGTGTTAAATTCATTGATAGAAATGCCAAATTTTTAACTACTAACAGCTCCAGAAAAAAAACAAATCAAAAATAAAAGTAGTTCAAATTTGGCATTTCCAACAATGAATTTAACACGTGTGTGTCATAGGAAAGATCCGATACTGCTGTAAATTTAACAATTTTTCAGTAGAAAACTATGTTTGTGCGTCATGTCGCTATGTGTTGTTGTATTTGTTTTATTTTATTTTTGTATATTATTTTATGGGATGTAGATAAAATAGTCATTCTTTTTGAAGTACTCCTTAATATTTTTGCTGGGTTACATTACTTTTAGCTGTTTTTTGGTTGACTAATATTCAGGACATTTTCTTTTTTTTCTGATTTAGCAGATCAAGTAATCATTTTCAATTATCTTACACCTAACTCAATTATAACTGAAATTTTCTATATAAATATTGTTGCTTTTCATATCTTACTAATATCTATCAAAAAAAATTTCAGCAGCTTTTCCTACCAGGTAATTTTTAACTAAATTGTAGTAGCTTTTTGTGCTATTTAATTTTTTATGAGTGTAAAAAAATCTAATAACAACTAATTTAGATATTTTAATTATATGAAAATTAATAAAACTATATCTATAAAAAATGCACCCAGATAAAAAATTTGTTGTCACAACCGAATTAGGTTCCAACCGAATTTACGAGGTTGCCTCAACCCCATTAATGGAGTTGTCACAACCGAACTTTGAGGTTGCAACAACCGAATTCGGTTGTGACAGCTGAATTTAGAAGTTATGGCAACCGAATTCGGTTGTAGTAACCGAATTTTGAAGTTGTGACAACCGAATTCGGTTGTGGCAACCGAACTGTGGGGTTATCACAACCGAATTCGGTTGTAGCAACCCTATTTGGAGGTTGTGACAACAGAATTTATTAGAGAATTAGGTTGCCTCAACCGATATTATCTATTGTTTTAGCATAACTCCCTAAACATTTTTCGCAAAGAAAAACACATTTTTTTAAATTTTTTATAGATAAATTTGCTTATTTTTAATGTATATTAAACCTTTTATATGATGATAAAAATACAATAACATTAGTATAGATATAGTAATTAGAGAAGTACTTTTTGAAGGAATAAATGAACTGCTTTTTTCCAAAGAAGGAGAATTAAATGTAAATCCTTTTATTTAGAAGAAATGGTACTAAAAAGTACACTTTCTTTGAAAAGAAGATAAGTAAAAGAAGTACAGTTTATTTAAAAGGAAGTTTACTAAAATAATTATATTGTTCTTTCACAAAAAAAAGAGAGTACTAAATAAGTACCATATCTTTTAAAGAAGAATTATTAATATGAAGTACCAGTCTTTAGGAATGAATACGAAAAGAAGTACCGTTTCTTTTAAAGAAGTAATAGTAAAAACAAAAGCCATATTTCATAATAAGAGTTCTAAAAATACCCTCTTTTAGAGAAACACTACTTAAATGTCAATGGATTAAAAAAGACGTTCTTTTTTATTCAGAAAACGTCATTTAAGTACTTCTTCTTCCAGGAAGTAATACTCCTTAAGTACCTTTCTTCTTAAGAAAGGATACTCTTTTTTTACACTTTCTTTCATAGAAAGCTTACTGTTTTATACATCTTTTTCAAGAAAGGATGCTTCTGTTAATACTCGTTTTGAGAAGCCAGATGTACTTCTATTAGTGTTTTTGGATGGTATTTTTTAAGTACTCTACTTTTTAGTACACCCTCAGAAAAATTCGGTTGGAACGAGGTTGTCACAACCGAACTGAGGTTGTCTCAACAGAAATGAGGTCGTAGTAACCGAAAAGAAGTTGTGGGAACCGAAAAGAGGTTGTGGCAACCGAATTTAGTTGCAACAACCGAATTAGGTTATAACAACCGAATTAGTGGGGTTGTAGCAACCGAATTTAATAAAATTATGTTGCTGCAACCGAATTCGGTTGTCACAACAGATGTTTTTTTTTATCGAGGTTGCTGCAACCTAATTTCTTTTGAAAAGGGTTGTTGCAACCGAATTTCCCACTGATTCGGTTGGAACAACCCCCTAATTCGGTTGGAGTAGCCGAATAGATCAAAACAACATTATTTAAAAAAATTTGATTTGTAAATATTTAATAAAACTTCAAAAATTAAAATAAATTAACCTTTTTTCTGGAAATCACAAAGGAAAACTTTGCTTTATGCATAAAAACAAAACAAATTAACGGAAAAGGTGCGTATCTGTAAAATTTAAGACTTTATTATGAAAATATTAAATTGGCTATTTTAGTTTTTTACACAGAAATAACAATATTGCATAATTTGTCTAAAATGGTGTAATGGAAAATTATGTTATCTTGGAAGACATATACACCCCGGTCTGGTGAATAATACATATATTTAAAAATGCTTGAGTTCATTGCTTCAAGAATTAGAATGTTCATCGGTGGAATGGTAAATAATAAATATAAAAAGTAGCCTTTCTTTTAAAAAAACAGCAATAATGGAAGTTCTCTTTTTCTTAACGAAAGATTAATAAGAAAGTCTTTTTTCAAAGAGAAGTATGCTTCCTTTCAAAGAAAAGCTACTTAATGAATTACCTTTAATTTCAAAGCAACAATTCCAAACAAAGCAACCTTTCTTTTTAAAAAAAATCTAAAAAGAATTACCATTGCCTTTAGACGGAAGAACTCGCTTTTTTACAAGAAAGAATACGAAAAGAAGTACCCTCTCTTCGAAAGTAATGACACTAATATAACTACATTTTTGTACTCTTTCTTTGAAAGAAGGAAATTTTTCTTTAATTACTATTTCTTTGAAAGAAGTGGCAATTATTTTGTATTCTTTTTTTTAAGATATTCTTGTAGTACTCATTACTTAAGAGAATTTTTTTTTGTAATAGAGAGTGTTATTTTAGTATGGTCTCATTAAAAGATATTACGCTTCCTTTGAAAAAAAGTTATTTAATAATATTTCTTTTGATGCTAAAGAGTTGTTAGAGGATGTTTTCATTCTTTCGAAGAAAAAGTACTAAACAGAGTATTCTTTTCTTTAAGGGAACGGCTACCTACTGGTTCGGCTGTGCTCGTCGATGGGGGGGTTTATTACATTAGATACGTCTAATTTTCTATCTTCGGATGTCCGTGCTTTTTCGTCCGGACATCCCTCAACAAGTTTCCCTGCTCACTTGTTGAGGGATGTCCGGACGAAAAAGCACGGACATCCGAAGATAGAAAATTAGACGTATCTAATGTAATAAACCCCCCCATCGACGAGCACAGCCGAACCAGTAGGTAGCCGTTCCCTTTTATAAATCAACCCAAGTTAAAGAATCGTTACAGAGATTATTGGCGCCCAACGTGGGGCCTCAGTTGCGTTTTTATTTTAAATTTTTATGGTGCACTTACATCTTGAAGCTGAGGGCCTTTGAATCCGTATATGTGGTGATACATATTCATTTTTTTTTTGTTTTATTTACCTTTCTTCTGGCTTCTGTGTTTTTATAATTATTGGTTTGGAAAATATGTAGTTATGGTTTACCTGGCTTCATATCCTTACTTGATATTATTTTAATACAAAAGCATTAACAGGGTTTGGGTTCGAACTCGAGATGTTGTTTGTTTACTGGTGTATATCGGTACAATACTCGTGAGACCCTTATCCAATTTTTTTCTTTTCTCTTGTATTTTTTTTTATTTGATTTTCCTCTTAAAATTTTTTTTTATGGTTTGATTTGAGCTTTTGATTTGGATGCAAAGTTTCTGATCTTCATTTAATCGGATTCTTTCCACAATAGATTATCAACCTTTTTCATTCAATTTTCTTTTCTTATTTTTGTGTTAGGATTTATTTCTTTTTGATTAGCGTCGAAAGATTTCCTGAGGGAATGGGAAGTTTTGTAGTTTTTTTATAAATTCTTGTTGATGATAGATATTTTTTTTTGTTTTTCATATCTTCATTTTTATTTCTTTTCTTAATATTTTTGTTTGTTTCCATTTCATATACCAAAGGACTTCACTGAGTAGTGATATTTACATTGTAATTTTTATTGAGTGTTGAACAACTTTTTTTGATTACGTTTTACGAGTATAATTTTATTGCGGTTTAATACTTTCTCTAAGGAATTACGTTGAATTTCTGAATATCTTTTTTGGAGTATCGGTTATAAATATATTTTTACTCACTATAAAATGCCGTTGGTTAGGAGTAGTGAGAATATACCGTCCCTTGTTGATCAAGAGGAAGGTAATGCTACTTTTGTTGAAGAGCAAGGCGCCGGAGACAATGTATTGACTCCTAGGATTAGAGCGGATAGACCAAGGATACGACAACAGACTCGGGCAGAAGCTAGTCAACAGAGGACCGATAATGATAATAGAGTACGAAACTTAATCCAGGATTCTATGAGAGAATTTAGGGAAGAAATAAGTGCCTTGATAAATGATAATTTTCGTGAATTAGCTTTGGCAAATTCAGTACCAGATAACCAAATATTACGTAGAGAACAAGTTAGTAACGGTAATATGCAAAACTTACAAACACACGATACTACGCCGAATATACGAAATAACCGGGATAATCGTAGTAGTGATTCACAGCCTGAGCGAAATATAGAAAGGGACCGTCGATATTCAGTAGTCGGTCTTGAAAGTAGTTCGGAAAAGATACTAAATTTAATTCGAAATTGGCGAATTCGATTTTCCGGTGAAGTGACAGACATATCCGTGGATGAGTTAATATATAGAGTTGATTCATTAACGGAATCCAATCTTCGGGGTAATTTTTCTCTTTTATATGAACACGCTCACATTCTTTTTGAAGGCAAAGCCTTAAAATGGTATTGGCGGTTCCATAAAAGTTCATCCGCTATGAACGGGGATGATTTATGTCTAGCTTTGAAACATCAGTTTAAAGAATTTTATACAGACTTTGATATTAAGGATGACATTCGTCGTAGGAAACAAAAACCTAGCGAATCATTTGATGAGTTTTACGATGAAATCATAAATTTATGTGATAGACTAAGAACACCAATGTCGGACTATGAACTGTGCGAAACTATCCAGCGAAATTTGAAACCGGAGGTTAGACACGAACTATTACATTTGGACATAGTTCGTGTTTCGGAGTTAAGACGTGCAGTTCGAAGACATGAAAAATTTGTTAAAGATATGTCACACTGTAGTCATAATAAACGATCGTTTCAAAGGGGTCAGGTGTCGGAAATAACCGATAATACTCGGAGGGATATTGAGGATAATTTAGATATAGATGACACGGAAATATGTGTCGTAGTTCGTTCTGGCAAATGCTGGAACTGCGATGAAATAGGACACAGTTTTATGGATTGTGTTAAGCCTCGAACCGTATTTTGTTATGGATGCGGGATCAAAAATACGTATAGACCACAATGTGTCAAATGTACAGTCAGCATGGAGGGTGGGCATCGGAAAAAAATCTCTGTAACGATTCTTTAACTTGGGTTGATTTATAAAAGGGAACGGCTACCTACTGGTTCGGCTGTGCTCGTCGATGGGGGGGTTTATTATGTTCCCAAAAGAAATTATATTTATTGAATCGTTTATTGTAGATTTTAAATTTAGGTAGCAAGTCAAAAAAAATAAGGGACGATACCTTAAAACAAAAAAAAAAATAATAAATAAACAAATAACAAAAAAAATATCGAAAATGAACCGAAAAATGTTGATGATAGAAATGTAGCTCATGATGGAATTTGCTACATTATTCCGATGCCCACCCTCCATGCTGACTGTAGAGTAAATTTCAGTCAGCCCAAAAAAAAAAAAAAAACCAAATAAACCTAAATACTCACATACCTAGGACTTCACCTTTCGTAATAAAATAAGAAAGTTTAAATTTCCATCTTAGGAATAATAGCAAGAAAATTTATTTATAATAATAATAAGAATTATGGACATATTTTAATAAGTAAAGAGTATTCAGATAACAAATAGACAAATAAAAAAAACTATAGATGGTCACCTTCTTCAAAGGTTTTTTAATTTAAAAAAAATATTTAAAAAAAATTTTAATAGTTCAATAAAATGTAAAAAAAATTTGTAAACTAGTGTAAAAAAATTTTTTAAATGTAAGACATGGTTATGGTCAACTTAAGAACCAAATCTTTATTATGCTTGAACAAAAATAAAAAAAATTATGTTTGTGACCTAGTGTAAAATTTATTTATTTAAAAGAAATTTAATATTTGACTCCAGAAGACGAAATTAAATATTAATGATATATAAAACATGAATAAATACTATAAAACACAATTATTGGAATTACATTAATTGTAAAATAAAATTTACGGGAATAAAATTAAACAAAGAAAATCTTTAATATTTTGTTTTTCTTTAATATGAATTTTAAAAGAAAAAGAAAATTATTTCATTAATTAAAAGTTAAAATTTTAAAATATATAAACGAATAGATTGCATTTAAATCAATCCCTAAAAAAAATCTTAATCCCGCAAAAGCTTGAAATTATTGAATTATGGCAACCCTAATTGCAAATACAAATTCAAATGTTGATAAGTACTAATTTGTTACCCTCACAAAAAAATGTTAGTACGGTCAATAGCAAACACATATGAACTCAAACCAAATAAAAATTATTACACAGCAAATCTTCGCCATCACAAAGCAGATAAAGAGAAAAGCGTGCTGCAGAACTTTATCTGAAAAAGGCGCATTATGTTTAGGAACTCTTAATCAATATCATCATCAGGTCCAAATGTCCTTGATATGATATATTCCCTTATGGCTGCCGTCAACATCTTCCAATTCATAATTGACATTACCTATTTTCCTTATTACTACAGCCTTTATTCCAATAGGTGCAAGTTTGGCGTTAAACTTATTTATCAATGAACTTTGGACAAAATTTCGGTGAATCACTTTCTGACCAATATTAAACTCTCTTGTTCTAGCTCTCAAGTTGTAAGAATTAACATTTCTTTCGTAGGCCTCTTTTATTTTCTTCCTAATCGAATCTCTAAGAAGCGAGAAATGTTCTTGACGTTCTAATTGAGTATCTGTTTCGGATAAAAGTTTCAAATTTCTCAATATTTTGTAATCATATCCATGAGCTACCATAGATTGACCAAAAACTAATTCATAAGGCGTACGGCCTGTTGTTTGGTGTATACTAGACCTAATTGCACTATTAACACTTCCTATGTACTCATCCCATATACGTTGGTCATTACGAATATATGAACGGAGTGCCTCATTAATCGACCGGTTTACTCTTTCACTCGCATTCGATTGGGGGCTATGTACAGCGGTAAATTGATGCTTAATTCCAAATTTATCCATTAAAGCTTTCAGATCCTTTGACTTAAATTGACTTCCGTTATCAGTGACAATCACCTCTGGAACGCCATAACAATTAAATATTTCGTTTTTCAAATACTCTACGATAGGTTTTGTAACAAATTTTCTTAGTGGTTTCAAAAACGTGAATTTCGTAAAGTGATCCAGAATAATCAAAATACCAATATTCCCATTTCTTGTGCGTGGTAAAGGACCTATTAAATCTAGATATAACCTTTGGAATGGTCTCTCCGACTCAACAAATTGTCCCATTGGTGGTTTCAAAGAAGATGTTGGAGTTTTGGATGTCCGACATAATTCACATTTTTGCACATATTCTTTTATATCCGAAACCAGCCTTGGCCAAAAGAAAAATTGACGTATTCGGTGAACGGTTTTGGCGATTCCGCCATGAGCAGCATTTGGTATATCATGAGCAGCAAATATCACATCTTTGCGTAATTCCTCAGGTACGAGTAGCTTCCAGGAATCGGACTCATCCACTTCACCTGTTGAGAAGTTAACTCTTTTATAAATATATTTATCCAGAACTTTGTAATCGGGTAACTCTGCTACAATAAAATCATCTCTCAGTTTAGCATATTCTTGGCTATCAAAAGCTGTTGAGTTAAGGTCAATGGAAGGTAAAGTTGGTAAATTTATTTCGTCTATAATTGCGTCGCCTTCAAAGGCTCTGGATAAAGCATCCGGCACTACATGTTCTTTACCTTTGCGGTGTTCAATTGAAAAGTCAAATCCCTGCAATTTCAACGCCCATCTGGCTAATCTTCCCGAGAGATCCTTTTGTCGCATTAGCCATTTAAGGCTTGCATGATCAGTTATTACCTTAAACTCTTGACCCTCTATGTATGCTCTAAACTTTCTAATTGCTAAAATCACTGCAAGACATTCTAATTCCGTAATAGAATAATTTCTTTGCGCCTTGTTAAGCTTTTGTGACATGTAAGCTATTGGCCGTTCATTACCCTCTTCATCAAGTTGAGCTAAAACTGCCCCAACTCCATAGGTGCTTGCGTCACATTGTAGAATAAATGGCTTTTCAAAATTTGCGTGGACTAATATAGGAGCTGAAGTTAATTTTCGTTTCAAAATGACAAAAGCTTGTTGAGCTTCTTCTGACCAAGAAAATATTTTATGTTTTGAAAGGAGTTCTGTCATAGGAAATGTAATGGTAGCATATTCATCGATGATTTAAAAAATTTTAAGAGGAAAATCAAATAAAAAAAAATACAAGATAAAAAAAAATTTGATAAGGGTCTCACGAGTATTGTACCGATATACACCAGTAAACAAACAACATCTCGAGTTTGAACCCAAACCCTGTTAATGCTTTTGTATTAAAATAATATCAAGTAAGGATATGAAGCCAGGTAAACCATAACTACATATTTTCCAAACCAATAATTATAAAAAACACAGAAGCCAGAAGAAAGGTAAATAAAACAAAAAAAAATTAATATGTATCACCACATATACGGATTCAAAGGCCCTCAGCTTCAAGATGTAAGTGCACCATAAAAATTTAAAATAAAAACGCAACTGAGGCCCCACGTTGGGCGCCAAAAATCTCTGTAACGATTCTTTAACTTGGGTTGATTTATAAAAGGGAACGGCTACCTACTGGTTCGGCTGTGCTCGTCTATGGGGGGGTTTATTATGTTCCCAAAAGAAATTATATTTATTGAATCGTTTACTGTGGATTTTAAATTTAGGTAGCAAGTCAAAAAAAATAAGGGACGATACCTTAAAACAAAAAAAAAAATAATAAATAAACAAATAACAAAAAAAATATCGAAAATGAACCGAAAAATGTTGATGATAGAAATGTAGCTCATGATGGAATTTGCTACATTATTCCGATGCCCACCCTCCATGCTGACTGTAGAGTAAATTTCAGTCAGCCCAAAAAAAAAAAAAAAACCAAATAAACCTAAATACTCACATACCTAGGACTTCACCTTTCGTAATAAAATAAGAAAGTTTAAATTTCCATCTTAGGAATAATAGCAAGAAAATTTATTTATAATAATAATAAGAATTATGGACATATTTTAATAAGTAAAGAGTATTCAGATAACAAATAGACAAATAAAAAAAACTATAGATGGTCACCTTCTTCAAAGGTTTTTTAATTTAAAAAAAATATTTAAAAAAAATTTTAATAGTTCAATAAAATGTAAAAAAAATTTGTAAACTAGTGTAAAAAAATTTTTTAAATGTAAGACATGGTTATGGTCAACTTAAGAACCAAATCTTTATTATGCTTGAACAAAAATAAAAAAAATTATGTTTGTGACCTAGTGTAAAATTTATTTATTTAAAAGAAATTTAATATTTGACTCCAGAAGACGAAATTAAATATTAATGATATATAAAACATGAATAAATACTATAAAACACAATTATTGGAATTACATTAATTGTAAAATAAAATTTACGGGAATAAAATTAAACAAAGAAAATCTTTAATATTTTGTTTTTCTTTAATATGAATTTTAAAAGAAAAAGAAAATTATTTCATAAATTAAAAGTTAAAATTTTAAAATATATAAACGAATAGATTGCATTTAAATCAATCCCTAAAAAAAATCTTAATCCCGCAAAAGCTTGAAATTATTGAATTATGGCAACCCTAATTGCAAATACAAATTCAAGGTTCATCACGTTAAGATACGTGAATCACTCAATCTAATAGTTATTCATGTTTATTATCATATTATTTCAAATAAAAAAAAATTTGAGTGGAAATAAAAAAATTGTGTATCAATATATATATATAAATACAAAATTTGAATAAACTTACGGTTTCTTATCCCTCGTAGTCATCAAGCGCTTGTGGACGAAGAATAATTTTATCCGACTGCAAGTTTTATTTAAGATAGTTAATATGTATGTTAGTGTATGTTAGATCGTGTGTAATTTACTCATTCAGAGCCAAAATGCATCTGATTGAGTGAGTGAGAGGAGTTATTGTTGCATGGGGATGATAGATTAGTGTGTATGGTTGTTTATATGTTTAATATATGTATGTATGAAAGATAATTAAGTGTTAATGAAGTTTGTGTTGTTTATTGTAAAATCAATTATTCAAATAAGGTGACCATAACAAAACAAAATCAATAAAACAAAACTCCCGAATATTTACGGTAATATAAAATGGATTAAAATTTGACAATATGAATTCGATTTAAATTAAAATAAAAAACATGAATATTTGCGTTAAGATGAACTTAATTCAATTAAGCAAAATTTATAAAAATTACGATAAGCAAACAAATTAACAAAACACTGCACGCGTATTAGTAAATTATCAAATTTTATACACTATTTGTATTTGTACACAACACAAGTCTTTTAATATATTTGGCTGTTTTATTATATTCTTTTTCTTTTCCTTATTAACAACTAAAAATTTTCTTTAGCCAACACCACGATAATAAATTTAGTTATTCCTCAGCCTGGTTAGATAATTACAAAAAAAAAATTCGAAACGGTCCAAAGAAAGTTTGATTTTATGTCACAGTGTATGAAGACTTACTCTCTGGTTATAATGTTGATAATCTTGATTTTGGTTAAAATGTTGATTGTCTTGTCGCTGAATGACACAATTAATAAAAATGGATTTAAAAAAATTGCAGGTACTCCCTTAATGGACAATTTGCCAAATCGAATTCTTGAATATATAAATCTGATCATATACCATCCAAATTTAAGGTAGGAAGAAAACCTCTTTATATCAATATTGATACCACTATTCCTAACGATTTCCTGCAACCAAATTTTGCAACACATTAACAACCCACATTAAATAGGTCAAAGCAAACAAAAATTAATCTTACCCAAGAAATTGCCAATAAACAGATTAATCCAAATATTCCATTGATTTCCTCTGGCGTTTGAAAAATAATAATTTTCGATTTTCCCGTTGTTTAGCAACAATTCAATTTTCAACAAATTTTTAATGAAAATTTCTGACAATCCAGAAAAACAAAACAAATATTCAAATTGTAGAAAAATGAAATGCTGCCCTGATTGAATTCAAAATAATTTTAGTACAAAATTCAAATGTTGATAAGTACTAATTTGTTACCCTCACAAAAAAATGTTAGTACGGTCAATAGCAAACACATATGAACTCAAACCAAATAAAAATTATTACACAGCAAATCTTCGCCATCACAAAACACTACTATCAACAACCTCGTTTTGAAATAAAATATAGATTTTTAAATATTTCCCCATAAAAAGGAAGACTAACACTTTTAGTATCTTTCTAGAAAAAATCCAAACTTTCAATAGTCTTTTTTGAAAACGAAGCGTACATATCTTAATACTATTCGAAAGAGTGGTGCGTATTCCTTCTATTTAAAAGTAGCTTGAAATCTTGATACTTCGTTACCTGTGGTTTTAAGTGCCGGAGTATATTAGGAACAAACTTGCATTCTGTTCTAAAAAGCTGGTTTTTTAAAGAGTATCTATTTTTAAATATAAAAAGTATTAGAAGATTACTTTTCCTTCAAAACAAAAGAAAGAAAGGTGACTTATTTTAGAACTACGCATTGAAAATTTAGGATACCTCCTTTGATAATCTTCTTTCGAAAAGGAATTAAATTGTTCTTTTGAAAGGAAGGCTGCTTTTATTACTAAGAGGTACAATTTATTTAAAACGGCCTCCTAACGGAGCACATTTAATATCTGTGGACGAGAACGTTTCGAAAGATTACCCTTTCTTGGATATATGTAACTATTTTTTAGAGTATTCTCTTACTTAATACCATATTTAGATAAATTATTTATGTGATTTTAAATATTAATGTATATTTCTTAACAGTATTTAATTTTATAATAATATATGTATAAAAATTAAAAAATGTGCGTTTTTTATTGCAAAAAATAGGAATTTAGCTAAATTAATAGAAAATATCGGTTGAGACAACCTCGTTCTTTAATAAATTCGGTTGCCACAAACTCCCAATAGGGTTGCTACAACCGAATTCGGTTGTCACAACCCCGCAATTCGGTTGCCACAACCAAATTCCATTCTCGCAACCCAACAATTCGGTTGCCACAACCGAATTCTGTTGCCACAAACTCTAAAATTCGGCTGCCACAACCGAATTTGGTTGTAACAACCTCAAGATTCGGTTGTGACAACCCCATTAATGGGGTTGCGGCAACCTCGTGAATTCGGTTGGAACCTAATTCGGTTGAGACAACAAATTTTTTAGCTGGGTGTACATACTATGGTATTACTACTAAAGGCTAGTTTACACTATAATATTTTCAGTATGATTTTGCTTTAGTATACATGCAAAACATATAGGGAAGATTGCAAAATCTCTCCGAAAATTTTTGTGTAAACCAGCCTTAAAAGTGAAAAAGAGGTTAGAAAATTCGTAATTTTTTTGAGAGAGAGTAATAAAATGGTTACTCTTTCTTTCAGCAAAAAAAAAAAAACAGGGAACTGAAAGAGGTACCCTTTCTTTCACACAAATAATACTTTAAGAAGTAATACTTTCTTCCATATAATAAGTACCAAAAGGTGTACCCTTCGCACAAAAAAATTGTGTACATATAAAAAGCACCACCACTTTCAAAAAACAGGGATTTAAGAACAACTTTTCCTTTAAAAGGAAGGTTATTTGTAGGTACTTCTGTGAATAAAAGATATTTTTTAGTAATCCTTCTAAGGGCCAGTAATACAGTCAGCACTTAGTATAAAGTTTTCCTTAAATTTTATTTAGTGCTAGTACTCTTTAGAAAAAGGAGCAAAATGTGTACCTACATTAACATTCGACTCCTGAATTGAGATGCGCACCACACACATAGACAAGACTTCGAATTCTTTTCCACAATTAACATAAATTAACGCTAAATGGAATATGCGAAAAACGTTTAATAAATATGTAATATTGTTTTCATTTTCCTTTATTATAGTGTATAATATGTGATGGTTCTTACCTGGTTTTACAATTTTCTGTAGGACTGCCAAATTCTTCTGTGGTATTTTGAGCTCACTTCAAATGTTTGTATACAAACATCGGTTTTATTATCTTTACTGCTAAATATTGTCAGCTATAATACAATGATATAAGCTGATTTCAAATAGCAGTTATGCTAACCATTAAAGTTATTTTTTAGCAGTTTTGATCTCTTTCCTTCTCAAAATAGAATAAAAATAAGTATAACATATTTTCGTATTAAATTTTTTGAAGTTTACAAAATTCAAATTCACTTCAATAAGGTTGTCCCAACCGAATTCGGTTGGAGCAACCCTATTGGTATAAACTTCGGTTGTAACAACTGAATTCGGTTGCAACAACCGAACATTTGGTAAATTCGGTTGCCATAACCCCATTTACTCGGCTGTAACAACCGAATTCAGTTGATATAGCCGAATTCGGTTGCAGCAACCGAATTGTGGTTGAAACAACCGAATTGAAGTGAAACAACCGAATTGTGGTTGAAACAACCGAATTGAAGTTGCAACAACCGAATTCCAACTGAATATTTCGGAGGGTGCATATTCTATGACAGGCATAAGATGTTAACGAGGAAAGGAGTCCTAAGGTCAGAAACCTACTAAACTATGGAGTTGTAAAGAATTGCGACCCGAAATATTTAAATCGTGATGATATCCTAATTAAAGTTCGTATATTGCTTTGAAAGAGTATCTTTTTCATTTGACACTTTTGTACCATTTTCTATGCAGTTCCTTGCTCTTTCCATCCTTTTTTTGAAGGGGATACTCGTTTGTTTTTAATTTTTTCTTCGAAAGATTACTCTTTTGGTTACAACCTTTTAAAATAGATCGTAAGGAAGTAAAATTTTTTAGATAGACTGACTTTTTTGAAACAGAGTACAAGGCAAGCGTTCATTTCTCTACCCCTTTCGAAGAAAATTAAAGTTTTAGTTCTTTAAAAAAAAAGGGTACACCCACATAAAAAATCGGTTGGAATAGGGTTGTGGCAACGTCAATTCGGTTGTTTCAACCTCAATAGGGTTGTCACAACCCCAATTCGGTTGCTGTAGCCGAATTCGGTTGACGCAACTTCAATTCCGTTGGTGTAACTGAATTCGGCTGCGGTAACCCAAAAAACGGGGTTATCACAACCGAATTACTATCAGATTCGGTTGTTGCAACCGAATTCAGTTGACACAACCGAATATTATTCCAATACGGTTGTTGCAACCAAATTCGGTTGTGACAACCTAGCCACGAGGTTGTGGCAATTTCCAAAACAAAATTTGAATTTAAAAACTTCAAAAATATAAAAATAAAAAACCAATAATTTTATTTATTTCGTCTTAGAATAGGAAATACGAAATATATTGCGAAAATTAACATTAAAACTTGATAAAAATATAATTGTTAATCAGCTAAATATATTGTAACTACCGTGTTTCACAGCAATTCTAGATAAAAATATGGGCGCAGAACTGTGCAGAAATTTTTAGTATCACGAACTGATGATATTGATCCATAAATCAATTGACAAACGAGACAAATAAAAGGTAAGTAAGTGAAAAAATTATATCCCTTATTATTATAACGTTTTTTTCTCCTCTAATAAGCGATTTTTAAAAGAAGTGTCTACTCCAGACTTTAATTGTATGTATGTGTGGAGCATATCCCTGTGCCTTCAATGCAGGAGATACAAAACGCTAATTTATATATGGGTGAATACTGTCGCTTGTGACAACAAGAAATTCCCTCAGTATTGATTTGTCTACATTTGCTTTATTTTTAGGTTATATTGCAGAAGAATGTGTGTGAATTTTTATTAAAACAAGAGGAGTTACTGGAAGCCCATCTTACACACATAATAATCCATGCATAAAAATACGAAATTAATGTCAAAACAACAAAAACTTTCGTAAAATAAACCATTTTTCGTATATTTTACGAAATTTTTTGTTATTTTGACATATTTTCGTAATTTTATGCATGGATTATTATCAGTGTAGCAACAAATTTTTATTTTTTAAACTGGGTATTTATGTTAGTTTTCTCTTTGAGAAATGATACCTATTTATAGTAAATAATTCTACCATTTCTTTGAAAAGAGTACAATATGTTTTTAAAAAAAGAGTAATATTAGAGTCTTCAACGAAAAATTACTTGAGAACGTACTATTTCTTTCCAAGAAAGAATACTTAAAAAAGTATTCAAAGAAAAAGTACTAAAGTACTAAAAAGTACATCGTTCATAGAAAAAGTACTAAATAAAAACCAGGAACATTGCTTCTCTAATTACTCATTTTTTAAGAAGTGTTCACTTCTATAAAATAGTGTTATAAAACGTACGCCTTCCTTTTTATCAAAATGGTACTAAAAACAGAACATTAAGAAGTACCCTTCTCTCAGAGAAGGAGTAGTTAGAGGTTACCCTTTCTATAAATTTATTAAGATTATAAGTACTCTTTCTTTGAGAAGAAGGTTATTTCCTTTAATACCGACTCTTTGAGAGAAAGTTTACTTCTCTAATATTCTTTCTTTGGAAAAAACGATACTAAATTTAGTACTTTGAATGACTATTTCATTCAAAAAATGAATACTTGTTTACTCCTTTTAGTACTCCTTCTTACAAAGAAAGGTTTCTTATTTCAATACTCTTTTTTGAAAAAAGGGTTTCTATTTTAGTGGTCTTTTTTCATATAAAGGGTTCTAATGTCAATACTTCCTCTTTCAAAGATATTACAGCACTACATCTCTGAAAGAAACAGTAATTAAATAGCAAACTGTTAAAAAAAAAGGTTTTCTGTAGAAGTATTCCATCTTTGTACGGAAGAGTATAAATAATAAATACCCCTTCTTTGAAAGAAATAATATCACTAGAATGACTTTTCACTAATGATAAAATCTGATGTAATATTTAATATTAATATAAATTTTATTTTAATATATAAACTCATAATAATATATGGATAAAAACAGGAAAAAAAAACGTTTTTTATTTCAAAAAATATTTTAGAATTACAGCTAAAGTAATAGAAAATATAGGTTGGGACAACCGCTCTCTCTAAAAGGGTTGCTACAACCGAATTCGGTTATTACAACCCCATAATTAGGTTGCCACAACCGAATTTGGTTGTCACAACCCCACAATTCAGTTGTTACAACCGAATTCTGTTGCCATAACCTCTAAAACTCGGTTTCCATAACCGAATTCGGTTGTACCAACCGCAGAATTCGGTTGTGACAACCGTATTAATGGGGTTGCGGCAACCTCGTAAATTCGGTTGGAACCTAATTCGGTTGGGACAGCAAATTTTTTTGCTGGGTGTACCTTTATGGGATGTTCCATCTATTATTTATTACTAATTGAAATACTGTTTCACTCTTTCAAAGAAGTTGTACTTCTTTAAGTCCTTTTTTTAAATAAAGGTTAGATCGTTCACCCTCAAAAAAATTCGTTTGGAATTAGGTTGCCACAACTTCAATTCGGTTGTTTCAACCTCTTTACGGTTGTCACAACCTAAATTCGGTTGTTACAACCGAATTCGGTTGTCACAACTTCAATTCGGTCGTTCCAACCGAATTCAGTTGCGGCAACATATTAAATGGGGTCGTGACAACCGAACTGATGAAAATTCGGTTGTGGCAACCGAATTCGGTTATCACAACCTATTTATTTGTAAATGGGGTTGTGGCAACCGAATTCAGTTGTGAGAACCGAATTGCTTGTAAAATGGGGTTGTAACAACCCTTTTAAGAATTGAAATTGTAGCTTTTAAACTTCAAAATTAAAAACAATTTTATTTCTGTACATACAAATATCGAAGAACATCAGAGAAATTGGGAAAAAATTAATATAAAAAGGCACAGATTACAAAAAAATAAATTGATAGCAGTGCCATCATTTAATTCTTCATAACCATTGCCTTTTGCAAGCATCGCGCATGGGAAATTTGGAGGGCAAAATGAGTTCATAATCATAGGGTCAGAAATTATATGCATTAAGTAGATTGTAAAAATTTTAAATAAACCACAATAGGTAAGTAGATTTTAAGCAAAAGGTACAGTAATTCTTAAATTTTTTCTTTTATTTCATTTGGTGAAGCCTCAGGGATTTACCAATTTGCAACCTTCATTGAATTCGAAGTAATGGGTGCCTTTTCATTTAAATTGGATCAACCTACTCATGAAGTGACTCTTGGTAAGAAGAATTCTTAACAGAATTGTATCTGTAGATTTTTTATTATACCAATTGCATTATTTTTGTATAAAAAAGTGTTCTTGCTTCAAAAGCATACATACAAAAGTATTTGTTCTTCGAAAGAGTGGAAAAAGAAGTACCTTTACCTCTAAAAGCAAATATAGGGAATGTCTTCTTCTTTGAAAGACAGAAACAGTACACTGTTTAAATAAAAAAAATAAAGAAGTGCCTTTTTATGTACTCTTTCAAAAAAGTGACACTATTCTGTGAATTTTTTTTTAAGAAACAGCACTTTCTTGAAAGAAAGAAACCCCTTTCTGTATTCTTATTCATAAAATACTTTTCTTATAAAAAAATACTTTTCGGTTACTTTCGAAGAAGAACATATTACTTACTGGTCTTTTAAAGAAAGCGTACAGATTTTAGCACTATGTCGAAAACGATACGATTTTATTCCATACTTTTTAGTAATTTTTCAATTGTTATTAGGAACTCTGTAAAAGATATTCCTTTTGGAAACCTTTCAAAATAAGAATATTTTTACAAAGTGTATTTTTAAAAGAATTTTACTTTCTTCAAAAGAATGGTAACAAATGGTTGTTTTTGCAGAACGTATTACATTTATAGAACACAAAAGTGTGACAGTTTTGAATATTAAAGCTTTAACATTTGAAAAACCCTTACTTTTGTGCCGTATTTTTAACATATTTACTTTAAGTTTACATAATTTGTGGTTTATTTGTATTTTTTTTAATAATAAATGTATAAAAAATAAAAAAGCGTATTTCTTTTTGCAAAAATATTTTAGGAATTAAGCAAGTATAACAGAAAATATCGGTTGAGAAGCCACCGAATTCGGTTGTCACAACCTCACAATTCGGTTGCCACAACCGAACTCGGTTGTCACAACCCCATAATTCGGTTGCGGTAGCCGAATTCGGTTGCCAGAACCCCATAATTCGGTTGTCACAACCCCAAAATTCGGTTGCTACAACCGAATTCAGTCGACACAACCTCAAAATTCGGTTGTGACAACCCCGTGAATGGGGTTGCTGCAACCTCGTAAATTCGGTTGGAACCTAATTCGGTTGGGACAACAATTTTTTTTGCTGGGTGTTCTTGGAACATTTTTTACACCATATTAAATTACAATTTCTTTGAACGAGTACTAAAAAAATTAGAAATTCTTTCAGAGAACTGTTAAAGTTAAATAACTTTTTAGAAAAGTGCATTCTTTTTTCGAAAGAAAAGGTATTTATTTTAGTATTCTTTTCCTTCAATTTTATTGTAAAAAGCGCCCTTTTTATTGTAAATGATACTAAAAGACAGAGTGATAAGAACAGACCTTCTTTCTACTAAGGAGTATTTAAAGGGCACCGTTTCTAACAAATTATTTATCTCTATCTTTCATGAAATGAAAATAAAATTTGTCTCTTTCTATGAAATAAAAAAAAGTATTTCCTTTAGTGCTCATTCTTTGAAAGAAAGTATACTGTTTAAATATTCTTTCTGAAACAAAGTGTATTTCTTTTAGTATTTTTTATTACAAAAAAGGGTGTTTTGTATTCCTTTTAGCAGTCAAAGTGTAGTTTTTTAAGTATTCTCCCATAAAAAGGAAGACCACCACTTTTAGTATCGTTCTAGAAAAAACTCATACATTCTTTAATGTTCTTTCTTTCTTTCAAAGGGAGTGTATTTTTCTCACTACTCTTTAAAAGAATGCATATCCCTTTTAATTAAAACAATTTAATTTCGTAACCGCTGGTTTCACGTACGAGAATATATTAGGAAGAACTCTGATTTTTTCATCCCATCTATACAACATTTTTTCCGAAATCCAAAAAGTATATCTTTAGTGAATAAGCCCATTTCTCAACACAAACTCAAAATTTAAAATACACTAATCACTATAAAGAAATTGCTGTAATCTTTGCTTATGTAAATGGCGCTAAAATTTTTGAAAATATATTTTTAGTTTTTAATTGTAATGTTAATTTTATGGTTTATGTGATTTTATAATAATAATTGTACAAAAACTATAAAATGTTTTTCTTTTTGCAAATAAACGATAACCTCGAAATAGGGTTGCTGCAACCGAATTCGGTTGCCGCAACCTCTCAATTCGGTTTTCACAACCGAATTAGATTGTCGCAACCTCAAAATTCGGTTGCATCAACCGAATTCGGTTGCCACAACCTCAAAATTCGGTTGCCACAACCGAATTCGGTTATTACAAGCTCAAAACGCGGCTGCCACAACCGAATTCGGTTGCTACAACTTCAAAATTCGGTTGTGACAACCCCATTGATGGGGTTGCCGCAACCTCGTAAATTCGGTTGGAACCTAATTCGGTTGGGGTAACAAATTTTTTGGCTGGGTGAACGAGGTTGTCCCAACAGAATTGAGGTTGTCCCAACAGAAAAGAGGTTTCTGCAACCGAATTAAGGTTGTTGCAACCGAATTCGGTTGTCTCATCTGAAATTCGGTTGCAACAACCAAATTAGGCTGCAGCAACCGAATTAACGGGGCTGTAGCAACCGAATTAACGGGGCTGTAGCAACCGAATTTAAAAAATTGGGCTGCTACAGCCGAATTCAGTTGTCGCAATCGAATTTTTGTTTATGAGGTTGCTGCAACTGAATATATTTTTAATAGTGTTGTAGCAACCGACTTAAATTCTAATTCTGCTGTTTCAACCGAATTTGAATTTCTGTAAACTTCAAAAAAGAAAATATAAAATAATATTAATAAAATAATATGAAACAGCACCCAGCAAAAAAATTTGTTGTCACAACCGAATTAGGTTCCAACCGAATTTACGAGGTTGCCGCAACCCTATTAAAGAGGTTGTCACAACCGAATTTTGAGGTTGTGGCAACCGAATTCGGTTGTAGTAGCCGAATTTTGAAGTTTCCACAACCGAATTTTGAGGTTGTGGCAACCGAGTTCGGTTGTGTCAACCGAATTTTGAGGTTTTGACAACCGAATTCAGTTGTGGCAACCAGTAAGTGGGGTTATGACAACCGAATTAAAATCGAAACGGGGTTGTGACAACCGAATTAAAAATGAAACGGGGTTGTGCCAACCGAAATTTGTTGTTCTTCCTATCGAAATTCTTTTTAATTTTATAATAAAACACTAAGGAATTAATGTTAATATTTACTAAAATCCCAAAAAACAAATTCTTCATTCCTGGATTTTGATATGTGTGATGTGTATCTTATTTTTAAGTTTCTTATATTTACTATATGATAAATATTACTGGATTTTACATAAAAGCTAAATAAGTGTTTATCAAAATAACACGTTTCGTATTCTTTTAAACATATGAAAAAATTGTTGTCGTCTTTTACAACATGTTCAATAACTGCAAAAAGAGGTTCACCATTGCAACATATATTTAAGCATTCGACAAGATCCTTTTTTAACATGAGATTTTGAAAATAAACCGAATTTAGCTCCTCAACAGCTGCACTAAATAAGAATTATTGCTTTTAAATTTAGATTTTATACTAAACGAAATTTCGGCCTCAATATTTGTATTTAGCAAAATATTCGCTATTTGAAACTGGTTTTTTATATTTATTGTTTTTAAAATATTAAGTCTATTGTTAGAATTATAACATACTGTTTTGAAAATTTGGTGTTTTGCTTCAAACCTCATCGAATTTATTTGCGAAATAGGACCAATTTTATTAATTTTTGATACATAGTGGACTAAATTGTGGAATTTTGGTTTAAGATGACATTTAGATACTTTTAAATATAAAGTATTATGTTCGTTAATCAGAAATTTTAAGTATGTGGTTGTTTCTGAATTTAAAGACGTGCGAAAAACGATTGTAATTATTTCTATTAAAAGTATTAGCAAATCCCATTCCTCGGAGTTTGGTGGTACTAGATCTCCAACTAAAAAAGGAACATTTTTTATCAAAATATACATTTCTGAAGCCGTCAATTTTATTCTAGTTTTTGAATTCCATTCATTGTCAAAAAGAGGCGGTTTTTTGTGTTAGGACCAAAATTAAACGTCTCTATTCTACGATTTATATCCTGGATAGTAAATAGTTTTTTTTTCCAAAATAAACTTTTCTAAAATGATTTTTAAATCATAAATACATACACCCTCTAAAAAATCATGCATAATATCTACACTATAATTCTGAACAACGTGAAAATTTTGAAGTGTATTCCAAATAGAATTTTCTTTGATTCCCGTAGCCGAGGGGTAAATAATTTGACTATCTAAATAGTAGTTTTGAACATCCCTCAATTTTTCTAAATTTTCATTACAGCTATATTTGGTTTCATTTGAATCACATTTGCAAAATCTGCAAAAATGGGTGGATGAAAAGGATTCAACGAAGCCTAAAATAGAATTAAGACCCAAGTTATCCCCTCCAATTACACATGGAATAAATTTGACGGTATTATTTTCAAATTTGATTCCATTATGTTGCAGGTCGTTCAATATATTTATTAGATTTGTGAAAATATGTTTATTCCCAAACTTTTTCCTATCATCGCTATAAAAAAGCATTGTTAAAAATATAGCATTTAATTTTGAATTTAAATGTGGTGGTAGGCATAACAATTTGATGTAAACTGCACCAATTTTAAATTGGCCACTATGCGATCCTAACGGATTGAGAACTTAAAAATCGTCAAAATACACCATTATTGGTAAAAATGTAACATTTTCCGTCAGGTTTTCAGAAATATTTGCAATTTTTGTTTTCTAAAACGAGCTTTGGATAATATTGCATATTTTGTTCCCATCATTTAAGGTATCTAAGTATTTCTGGATTTCTACTAATAATTCAGTTTTGGAAAAAAATATTTCAAAAAGTTGTTTAATATCAACCTGTATTAAAAAGAAATCATTCTTAACCGTAATAATTTGGTTTGATGTTGAATTTTGGATAATTCTTTCCGAACCCAAATAAACCGCGTCAAACTCCACTATTAAATTCATCATTTTTAATTGCTTTAGTATAAGGTATTCAGATTCTAAATTTTTTGGACTAAGTAGAGAGTCAAGTACCGCCTGTAGTTCAATGAGATCACCTCTTTCAAAATTGCTTACGACATTTAAAGCAGATTTTATATGTTTGTCATATATATTAAAAATATTCTTAAATATATCTAAAGCGCTTGTTCTTGGGACTCGTGTGTCACTCAAGACAATTAAAATTGCCTTTAGCAAGTCTCTTTTTAATTCGCTTATATTTGTGCCATAATCATAACTGGTAGAAATCGTTTCTAAAGATTCTTCATTTGTTGAAGTTAATGAGGTGTCCTGAGACGAAATTTCATATGTAATGGTAATATTTATAATGTTGATGAACATGTTTTAAATAAGTTCTCAGTGCCGAAAATAATCTACGACAATCTAAATATTTACACTGAAAGCGTGTAATATCTTGATGAACACTTCGAAAATGTTTGGAGTAAAATTCAAATGTGTTAAATGGTATGTTACAAATTACGCAATTCATATTTAAATAGTTGTTAAAAAAGTGTAATATTGATAATAGTAATAGTAATTTCTGAATAAAGTTCCAGACACTGGAGGATTCATTACGATAACGTACATTTAAAGCCATATTTGTATATAAGCAATTTTCTAAAGCTTCCAAAGGGCTTCCAAAGTAGTATTTCTTTTCACACAAAGTCACATACGCTGTTAAGTTTTCATATTCTCCTACAAATACCACTCGGGGCTGAGTGCCCAAATTTTCTTTAATACATTCTGTTTCATACAATTCGGCTTCTTGAATACTCTAAAAGTAATAAATTAAAACATAATGCACAAATTAACAATCTGGTGTTTAACAGAGTATCGACTCAATGAAAATACTACTGGCACACAAATCTAAAAAAAAGGTTCTCTTCTCGGAATCAAAATAGTTGAAAATTTTAAAAATTAAAAAAAAAACTATTTTAGGGCTTTTCTGAGTTCTATTTAGTTTCTACTCGTAAGTGATCTTTAAAACAAAATTCATAGTTATGAATTTTATTTTTATGATCATTTGAAAAGTAGAGAACAATCAGAAAATGCCATACCATTTTTGAAATTTGCAAGTCAAAACTTTTTAAAATTAAGAATAATTTTATTTAGCAAAATTCAGATCAGATGTTGTAAGAGTCGCAAAATAGGGGTTTTTGAAATTTGAATAGCTCTTTGCTCAAAAATGGTACGTATAGCAATAAATTGAAAAAAAAACTTTTGAAAACAGGAGGCCAAAATCGTTTACGCTCAACAATTTTTTATCACGGAGAGGATAAGTTAAACGAAAATATAAAAAAAAATTTTTGACAGTAAAATTATAAAATTAATAATACTCCAATAAACTGTAAGAGAAAGAGAAAACATGCTTACGATGATGGGTTATCTCCTATACTTAATAAATTATTTAACTTCAAAAATAAAAATTTTTCTTTTTTGCCACGACTTTTTTGGTTTATCTATCGAAAACACTTTATTACGTTTTAAAATAAAAAAAAAAATGTTTAATTAGCTTAACACACAGAGAAAACAGATTCGTGCTTACAACCGAATTTGTTGCCAATGGTTCGATTGCCGTGACAGAATTTTTCAGTTGTGGCAACAGAATATCAATACAGTAAATAATCATTTGATAATGGCAACAGAATTTCTATTGCCTCCACAATATTTCGATAGTCACAACTGAAAAATCTGTAGTCTCAACCGAAGCATTCGATTGGCAATAAATTCTGTTGTAAACACGAATCTGTTTTCTGAGTGCAGTTAATTGTTGAAAATTAAAAAAAAGGAATAAATAATTGTCATTTTTGGCCGAAAATATATCGCTCTTTCTTTTTTTACAATTTTCAAGGAACATTGTTAAAAATCTATATAACTTTTACCTTCTTCTATAAGATATGGCTCTTAAAAGACTGCTAATGTTATTGTGATTTTTTAAATTCATTATTTTACACAAAACTAAACTATATTAATACTTACATTAAAATGTCTTAGAAATTTCTCTTGAGTTTCGATTTTTGATGCCTTTAAATATTTTTTTGAAGTTCTTTTGCGTATGCCAACCGAAGGAAACATATAAGGCAATAAAATAAATGACATCACTTTTCGGACATCTAGCAAGAAAAATTATAATCAATTAAACGATAATATATCAATAGTGCTGGCATCTCCCATTTCATAAAAAAATCACCCAAAAAACATTATTTATGATCTCAAAAGTTCCGATTTGTTCATTTTTGTTCAAAACATTTCTAATATTGTCGAACTCCCGGTAAAATTTTGCGTGATCTTTCATGTAAATGCTTATTTGTGTTTGTAAAAGTTTTGCAATACACATTTATACCTTCATCCCATTCTAGAGACAACTGGATATATTTCCGAACATTGTCGTCTTTAAAATTCATTAAATTAACATAAACTTTGTCGCATAAATTATCCCATAAGTTAATTCCTTTTACAGTTGGATATTGCTTTTTTGTGTCTTCTAAAAACAAAAAAAAAAAACTAAGAACTTTAGCCATTTAACCCCAATTTCACAATGCCTGGTTATTTACTAACTAGAATATTAACTGGCAAATTGTTCTACAAATTTAATTTTAACTTAACTCTTAAACTTTACCGACATTGTGAAAAGGAGGCTAAGGTGCCTATTCCTACTTGTGACTCGTTATGACTGTCTTAAGACTATTTTAAGAGTGAAAGTCACAGCTTCCCATACAAAACAACAATAAAATTTCAAAAATTCGAATTTTATTTGTCATTGTTATGATTGTATCGATACCAGGTCTTAATTTTTTAAGTAGGGCATACACATTCAATATTATTGATAAATTTTTCAAAAATCAACCAATCAGAACATTTTATTTTTAAATACTTTGTTCTGATAGGTTGATTTTAAAAACATTGATCAATAATATTGAATGTTTGCCTTTAGAAGTGTTTACGCCGGCCGTTTTCGTGTTTCAGTTTTATTTTTGCCTGGCGGTTAAATGCCGCCGCCACGGCAGTTGTGATCGTTTTTAATCTCGATCGTGACCGGCTGCAGCAAGAGAACAAAAAAAGAAAGGAAAGTTGAAATTAAAGAAAGTGAAAACCAAAGTTAAAAAAAGGAACAAATCAAATTTATGAAAGTAAAGGAAAGGGACCTAATTAGAGTAAAAGTGAAAAGTTTATAAAACAATAATTGTAAAACAAAAACAAGAGTTGTAAAAGAAGGAAAACTTGTGAAACCAAAAGAGAAAAAAAAGTTAAAAAGAAAAGGTTTTAGATAATAAAATCTAAAAGAAATAAAATCAATTTAATTAATTTAAACAAAAGGAAACAGTGTGTTTTTTCTTGGAAAATAGAAAATAGTGGTGTATAGTACGAAAGGAAAGTGTCTCAACAAAAAAGGAAAAAGGTAGAGGGAAACAACCTGTTGCACAACAACCCCAGAACCCACAGCGTAGAGCAAGCCCACGTACTGACCCCAACATTTGGTCCATCTCCCGGTAAGGAACAACATAAATTGAAAGCTGAAACGAGGTACGTACGTTAATTTTTAGTTATATTTGGAAAATATCTACGATATTGTGGCTCAGTTTGAGGTTACATCAATTTCGACGCGACATTTTTAATCACACCGCCATTTTTTGCAACCCTTTTGTTTTAATAAAACTTCGCGCCTTAAGCATTTTATTGCTCTTTAGCAGCCATCTTTTTTCACGATTCTAATGGCGCAAATATTGAGCAGCCATCTTTTTTTACGTTTTCTTCACAATTCAACAAAAAAAAAAAAAATTGCAGCCATATTTACGACCTTTTCAATTATTTATGTTGTTTAAAATTTTTTTGCCCAGCTAAAATTTTTACAATCCTTTAAAATTTATATTGGATCTTCGTCTTTTTTGGTAAAATTTTGCCCATCCATCAAGATTTGTTGCTCTGATTGAGTCTTTGGAATAAAAATTTGGAATTTTATTGGATTTATTGCGACTCTTGATAGGAACATATGAAAGTCAAAAATTCTCGTTTCAACGCATTGGGTTTTGAAAATATTAAAACAATTCATCAAATTTGTGGTGAATACTTTGACATTTTTGCTGCTCTTTAGATATTTTGGAATACAAAATTTGTCAGCGAGTCTTAAACTGCTGTACTTTGGCTCCAGTTTTTTAATATCCCAGTTTATTTTGATTTGTTGCTGCTTGGAGATTATATTTACTGGAAATACTTAAGGTGGAAGCTGTTTTCTATTGTTTTTTATAAAACATTTTGAATTTTTCTGTGAAAATGATCAATCTTTTCACAAGTTTACCGCCGTTTGAAGCCACTCATCAATTTTTTTTTACAAATTTCTACTGATTTTTTGGAAATTTATTCTTGGATTTGTGGTTCTTGGAACAATTTGTGGTGTAATTTGTGCTTGGAATTTATTTTGCAACGAGTTTGCTGGCTTTTCAACATTTTACCAATTTTTTTTTCCTGTTTTAAATACAACTTCGCTTGCTGATTAAAACTTTCACCATTTTACCAAGTTTTTTCCTGTTTTTTATACAACTTCGCTTACTGATGAAAACTTTCACCATTTTACCACGTTTTTGTAGTTTTTAAATACAACTTCGCTTGCTGATGAAAACTTTCATCATTTTACCAAGTTTTTATGGTTTTTAAATACAACTTCGCTTGCTGATTAAAACTTTCACCATTTTACCAAGTTTTTCCTGTTTTTTATACAACTTCGCTTGCTGATGAAAACTTTCACCATTTTACCAAGTTTTTGTGGTTTTTAAATACAACTTCGCTTGCTGATGAAAACTTTCACCATTTTACCAAGTTTTTATGGTTTTTATATACAACTTCGATTGCTGAATAAATCTTTCATAATTTTACCAAGTTTTGCGGATTTTTGAACTAAAACTTTCATCATTTAACCAAGTTTGTTGCTCTTCTACTGAAGATTGGATTTTTAACAAAACTTGCATCATTTTACAAAGTTTTTTTGCATCTTAAACGAAAACTTCTTTCGCTTAATAAAACTTTCATTATTTTACCAAGTTTGTTTGCCCTTTAACTACAGATTGTTTTTCTTCAACAAAACTTGCACAGTTTTACCAAGTTTCGAATTTTGGGCTATTATTATCAATTTCAACTACAATTTCACTACAACTTAAATAAAAGGCCAACAAAATGTCGAATGTAGACAAATTTAACGAGGCAGCTGATGAAATGGTCAGATTCGAGTCTCGGCTCAAGGATGAAGATTTTTCCTCATACACATTAGAGGCCCTAGAGTTTGAAAAAACAGAGTTAACTAAATTGTGGACAAAATTTAAAGGTTTATACGACAATAACCAATACAATATAACCAAATTTGTAAAATTAACGTTAGATGCATAAATTTAATTGCAAAGGCAAAACGAAAGTTAACTAGGGAAGAATCTTCGGAGTCTAGTACAGTGGTTCCCAAATATGGGACTTCGTTACCAATTCAAGCGTGTGAAGTTGAGGTTTTCGATGGTACTTATTCACAATGGCCCACCTTTAGAGACTTGTTGACCGCAATTTATAAAAATAATGAGCGTTTAGATCCTGTGGCTAAATTATGCTGCCTTTTCCAAAAGACAACTGGTGATGCCCGTGCAGTAAATGCAAATATTAGCACTACCGCAGAAAATTTTGAAGTTGCCTGGGAAAATTTAAGAACCCAGTATGCAAATAGGCGCGTATTATTTAATGAACAGATGACAGCGTTATACGCGTTGCCTCCATGCCAGGGCGAGTCCGCGACTGAAATTAAAGGGCTCCAAAGAGGGGTGAACAATATTATGTCAATTTTGAAATTATACAAAATTGATGTTGAGGCGTGGGAACCACTGTTTGTATTTCATTGCTCAATTAGGCTCCCGGTGTTGTCTTTAAATCTTTAGGAACAATCCGTGAAAAATAAAAAAGATATTCCCAAGTGGAGTGAATTTAATGAATTTTTGACCGACAGATTAAAAAGATTAAAGAATCTTCGGAATAAATTCCATAGGAAGTTTAAATCCACCAATAATTCTCAAGATAAATTAAATTTTCTTCATTATGAGAGGGAATTCAATTTTCTTAATAAGTTTTTGTACAACCAATATTTAATGAGTTTTAATGAATCTATTAAGTATAATCCCAAGAGTTTCTGGAGTTTTGTAAATTCTAAAAGAAATAATTCTACAATCCCTGTAAAAATGGTATATAATAGCCAATCATCCAACAATTTGAATGATTCTCTTAAACTATTTGCTATATACTTCCAATCTAATTTTAACGATGATTCCGGCCCTCTAGATGGGTTTAATTTATATGGTGTAAATTCCTTTTCTGATTTTGGATCTATGGAAATATCTAGTGAAGATGTTGCGGTGGGAATTGGAAAACTTTCTAATTCCTTCAAGAGTGATAATGATGGACTCTCAGCTTTTCTCTTAAAATCATGTTTTTCTTCCTTTATTTTACCTCTTAAAATTATTTTCAATAAATTATTGAAAACTGGATATTTTATTCAGAGGTGGATACACACAACAATTTTTCCTATTATAAAATCTGGTAATAGAAATGATATTACTTATTATAGGCCTATTTCTAAACTCACTAACGTTGCGAAAATTTTTGAGCATATTGTCTATGAAAAACTATTTTTTCATTTAAAACGATATATTTCTATATCTCAACATGGATTTATGGCTGGTAGATCAACCACCTCGAATTTGGCTGCATTTACCCACTATTGTGTAACTTCATTTGAGAATAGAGTTCAGGTTGATTCAATTTATACGGACTTTGCAAAAGCATTTGACCTTGTTCCACATGAACTTCTTTTATTAAAACTTTCAAAGATTGGCTTTCATTCGGAAATGTTAAGTTGGTTTCGTTATTATTTAATTGGTAGATATGCTTCAGTTTCCATTGATGGTGTGTACTCTAATTGGTTTATTCCGACCTCTGGCATACCTCAGGGTAGTATTTTGGGTCCTTTATTATTTAATATTTTCATTAATGATATTTGCCGCTGTTTTAGAAATTCGCAGTATCTTTTGTATGCCGATGACCTAAAAATTTTTAAGACTATTTCTTCATTTAGTGATATTTCTGATCTTCAGGAAGATTTAGATAGGGTAACTTTGTGGTCTAATCGTAATGGTTTGCCATTCAATATTGGGAAATGCTTCTACATGACATATCATAGATGTCGTCATGTATTACATTCTCAATATAGAATGAATGGCCAAATTTTATCATCTGTTGATGAAATTTTAGATTTAGTCTTTGATGCTAAGTTATCATTTAGTAATCATCTAAACTTTATAATACCTAAAGCCTACTCTTTATTGGCTTTTATTCGACGTAATGCTGGTGGAAATTTTGAATATTTTACAAAAAAAGTATTATTTACTTCTTTGGTAAGATCAAAATTAGAATATGCTTCTTTTATATGGAGTCCCACCGCTGCAATTCATATAAATCGTATTGAGAAAATTCAAGTAAAATTTACAAAGTTTGCACTTCCATTTTTTAAATCTACAATTGCTATTCAAGCAGTCTCTGCTCCTACTTTTTGTATCCCTAACTATAAAGATAAATGTATTTTTCTTTATATAAAAACTCTAGAAGCTCGAAGGAATATATACTCATTAGTTTTCCTACACGGTATTATTTGTGGAGTAATTGATTCCCCCAAATTATTAGAATTAATTACAATATATGTCCCTTCAAGGCCATTAAGAAATATTGATAAATTTTTTCATATTGATATACACAGCACTGAATATGCATTAAATGAACCGCTTACTAAAGCTATGCGATTATTCAATAAGTATTGTAATCATTTAGACATAAGCATTTCCCATTCTCAGTTTAAAGCTCTATTAAATAATTTACTGTAACTTATTTATATATGGATAATAAAAATCGTGCTGAAACATTGAGGAAATTTAATTATTGTTTTAATTGTTTGAAAACTGGTCATATGTTTGCTGATTGTCCGAATTCTACTGGTTGCTCAAAATGCAGTAGAAAACACCACACTCTTTTACACAAAGAATTCATAAAAAAGGGAGGCCAACGAAACCAATCGAATAATGTGTCTCAGGGAAATAATGCGGCTCGTGATAACTTTCCGTCGACTTCTGCTCAATCTAGAATACAGTCCATTTCGAATACAAGTCCGTCTAATGTTGTTCAAAGTCATTATCACTTTGTGGCCAAAAAAGTTATGCTTGGTAATATTGTTTATAATTTAATATTGTTTATAAAGGCGCAAGTTGTAAAGTAAGAGCCTTAATTGACCCATGTTCTAAAGAAAGTTTTATATCACGAAAAATTCAAAAATGATTAAAACTGCCAACTGTGCCTGTGCCAGCTGATGTTACAGGTCTGGGCTATGAAGTTGTCAGTAAAATTGAAAAAATGACAACTTTTTCTATGTTTTCAATAGTAAATCCAAACCTTTCTATTGAAATTGATGCGTTAGTGGTACCTCAAGTAATAATAGATACCCCAACGCAAAGTTTTAATCCTACTGCAATGATGAATCTACTAAATTTGAAATTTACTGATCCGAAATTTTACGAAAGCGGTCCCATTGATATGCTTTTGGGCGGTGAATCATATCCAGCGAATTTGTGCAAGGGAGTTCAGCATGGTATTTTTAATTCATTAGTAGCTCAGGAAACAATATTTGGCTGGATTGTAACTGGCCCTACGAAACCGCTACGTCCAGTTAGTAGATCTTTTTTCACTAAAGTCGCGATTGATGATCAATTGTCAAAATTTTGGGAGCTTGAAGAAGTCTCGCGTAAGCCTGTAATCTCGGAAGGAGATAAGTTATGTGAGGAGATTTTTCGGTCCACTACTTTGAGAAATACAGAAGGGAGATACGTAGTTGATTTACCTTTCAAAGCTGATTTTTCATCTCTTGGCCCGAATAGACACATAGCTCTAAGTCAGTTTCTTAAAAACGAAAAATCTTTGCTGAAAAAGCCTGAAAATAAGGCTCTGTATGATGAGGTTGTAAAAGAATATTTAACTTTGGCACATATGGAAAAAATTGAAAATCCTGTAGTTGGCCCGAGTTATTATTTGCCAGATCATGGCGTTTTTAAGCCTGAAAGTACCACAACAAAATTGAGAGTGGTCTTTAATGCTTCAAGCATTACATCCAGTGGGACAAGCCTGAATGACATTTTGCACGTTGGCCCCGTGCTTCAGAAAGATTTAGTTTTTTTGATTTTAAAATGGCGATTTTATGAATTCGTTTTTAATGCGGACATTTCAAAAATGTACCGGCAAATTTTAATTAACCCTGAACACGCTCGTTTTCAACGAATTATTTTCCGTGGATCTCCTGATGAAGAAGTGCAGGATTATCAGTTGAAGACTGTTACATTTGGCGTTAATTGCGCTCCTTATTTGGCTCTCAGAACGTTGTTGCAGCTGGCTGATGATGAGGAACGTAATTTTCCATGTGGTGCTAAAATTCTACGAGAGTGCATGTATGTAGATGACGCTTTAGTAGGTGCGCACAGTTTAGAAGTAATTTTAAGGGCCCGTAATCAGCTGATTGAAATATTGAAATTGATTTGCAAGAAAACGACCTTGTTGTGCTTCGAAACGAACCACTATGCCCCACTGATTGGCGTTTAGGTCGTATCGTTAAAGTTTATCCCGGCTCAGATGACCGAGTGCGAGTTGTCGACATTAAAACTCAGAATGGAGTTGTCAAACGGCCAATTCATAAATTGGTTTTATTGCCACGTTGTCCTGAAAATTAAGTTCCCTTGCTCCACGTTTTTCCTTGCACCTTTTTCCGTTATAATTTAACGTTTATATTTATTTGCAGCACAATATGAGCGATATGAGATGGTTCAACACGAATTATGGTTGCCCCGTATGCACTCGATTGCACGCCATGCGCCGTTGTAGGCGTTTTTTGAAGCTGAAAAGGACCTTTCTGTTAGTTACTCGGCCCACTCCCATTTGCTTCGAGATTGCCGAAGCCTTGATTGCTGCAAACATTGCCGTCAGAAGCATAACACGTTGCCTCAACCAGTTGCCCAAGGAGCTTAAACGGGCCGCTGAGTGCAAACCCTTATAAATTTGTATACAAGAGACGAATTTTGGCGATGCTGATTTTGGTGAAGGTGTGGATGAAACCGATCCGGACTACCTTGATTATTAGTGCGAGGAAGAAGGTGCGTGGCGCAAATTAAAATCACAAAATGTATATAACTAATTTTTATACTGTTATTGTTTCTTAATACTCAATTTGAATTGTATATTTTCACTTTTCTTTTGCTCATAGAGCACGTTTTTTGAATTAATACTCTTTTTTGCTCATCGAGCACGTATTCATTTTGAAAATCATTGCCTTTTATGAATTTTGTATTTTCTTAAACCTAGTTAAAAGTCTTATTAAATTTTAATGATCTGCTTTATAATTTGAATTTAATATGTATTTTTCATTTGTAATACTTTTTTCTTCTCTTTTCCTTTCTTTTTCTCCACTTTTGCTGTCGCTGCGGCTTTGTTGCACTGTTAGTGCAAGGGCGGCGGTATGTTTACGCCGGCCGTTTTCGTGTTTCAGTTTTATTTTTGCCTGGCGGTTAATTCCGCCGCCACGGCAGTTGTGATCGTGCACTGAGGGTGTGGGTACTGGGTATTCGCATGAAAAACCCGGTACTCCACATCTTCAGGGCACTATCCTTGTTTTGTTTATTGTTTTTAATCTCGATCGTGACCGGCTGCAGCAAGAGAACAAAAAAAGAAAGGAAAGTTGAAATTAAAGAAAGTGAAAACCAAAGTTAAAAAAAGGAACAAATCAAATTTATGAAAGTAAAGGAAAGAGATCTAATTAGAGTAAAAGTGAAAAGTTTATAAAACAATAATTGTAAAACAAAAACAAGAGTTGTAAAAAAAGGAAAACTTGTGAAACCAACAGAGAAAAAAGTTAAAAAGAAAAGGTTTTAGATAATAAAATCTAAAAGAAATAAAATCAATTTAATTAACTTAAACGAAAGGAAACAGTGTGTTTTTTTTGGAAAATAGAAAATAGTGGTGTATTGAATGAAAGGAAAGTGTCTCAACAAAAAAGGAAAAAGGCAGAGGGAAACAACCTGTTGCACAACAACCCCAGAACCCACAGCGTAGAGCAAGCCCACGTACTGACCCCATCAAGATGTTTTCAAACAAAAATTTTAATAAATATAATTTATTATGACTTTGCAACAACAAACACAAAGAAAATACAGCTTTCTATTCCTACTAAAATTCACAGACTTTTCGTAGGAATAGACACCTAAATCTTAGAAAACCTTTTATGCAACTTACTAATTTAAAAACAAAGTTTTCATTTGAAACAAAAATTGGAAAATTTTTCAAATATTCTTTTGTAGAAATATCCTTTTGATTTAGTAAATACAGTCGCTTGTTTAGGCAATTGTTCCATCTAGAAACAAAATCATCATTTGGAATGCAAGTATTCTTGATAAAGTAAAAATCGTTTTCTTCATTTGGCCACGATTCTTTAAAGTTTTTAAGAGATATTTATAAATAAAGTAAGCACTTTACCATCTTACTAGGAAAGTATTACCGGGGTCACCCACCGATTTCGTTGAAATTTAGTGATAGTGGTGAATCGATAAACACATATTTTTTTAAAAAAGTATGGTTTTTGTTTTCTGAGAAATGTTATGATTCTTTGAAATAAATTAACGGCCAATGGGGTATGCAATTAGAGGTATTTGAAGCGCATATTAATTATGCTTAATTGTTTGTTTTTTGTAAGAACGACGTAAGAAGGACGTTTTGTATGGGTGTAGTATGGGAAGTTATGAGATTAACCATCAAATGTATATAAGTTATACGCCACCTAAGTTGAGCTGGGTGGGTGTCGCCTTTTTCCATATTCCTGCTAGTATGGGTGTTATCCGACTTTCCCGGAAGTACTAATTTTTACAAATATTTATAATATTTCAAATCGACGGCAGCTGTGGATCGAAACCAAAGACAATATCGTATTACAATTTTTCTTTTCTAAAGTATTTTAACTCTATGTACAAAACAAATCAAATTTCGTATATTTAAGCAATGTTTCGAAATCTACTTCTTTACCGCTCCTTTTTGCCCGCTCGACATGGGATTGACCCGCTAAAAAAATACGTGTTTATTAATTTTCTCTCCTCTATAATGGATAGGAGAACCCTCAGATACTTTACTTGTTAGCCAAAAAACTATAACGTTATCAAATCACAAACCATTAACTTCAACTGTTGTAGTTTGCTTTCCTGAGTACGATCTTTTGAATATAAGTCCAACTGATGACAGCTTTTTTCTTAAATTATTGAATGTATCATACAACTTTCCAGAAGGCTTTTGTCCGTACAAAGCGGAAGAATAATATATCTCTGGAATTTCACCAGGAAACACTTGAGAGATGGTTTCAGCTACATAAAAAAAATCGCCTCTAGTTAATCTATAAAAGGATACAAATGAAAATAATGTTAAATATAACAACTGTTGAGTGAGACAATAAAACTACATTGGTTATACACTCATCGAGTTTAACATTTTTGTATAGGGTTCTCCAATAGGGACGGGTAATATGTGGGGATGTGACCTGTTCTATCGTTTAAATTTAGCCCGATCGTTGTGCCAGAATTATCGGATGCGCGCTACCCAGAGAAGTTGCGGCGGCCATTTAAACGATGTCATAATCCACACATAATGTAATTAATAGAACTTTAAAATACAACAAAGTAATAGATTATATCTCATACGTAACTTGTTCATTTTTAACATCTAACCTTCCCTATTGGAAAACTCTATAATTCCTAAAATGTTATTTAAGGGTTATATAAATCTGAAAGATGGTTGACAAGGAAAAATAATAACTAGAAATAGTAAATTTAGTTGTTTTATTAATACAATAAAACAATAGTATTGTATAATTGCTTACTCCGTGTTAATATTTGCGTCAAAAAAATTGTTTATTATTATTTTTGATAAACACTTCACTATTACTGAAGTGTTTATCGTTTAGATATTTTTGCTTTAAATATCTAAACTCTGTGCCATTAAAACTTTCTAGAATCTGGTAAATGATGTTATTAGTAATCACAAAATTTTCTAAATATCACATACTTTCGTATTAAAAATTAGCATGGTGTTTGCTTCTGGGGTTTCACTTTGATATATTCTTCCTGAGTCAAGAGGTGTTTCTCCTATTTGGTCATTTCTCCCTATTTCAGTGGATGTTTCTGAACTGAACATCTCAGCCTGAAATGAATTTCCTAATTGTTCCACATCATCAGACAGTTGAACTTTAATTATATTAACTATTAATATTATTAATTATATTAATTATATAACTTTTCATCTAATTCCAAAAAATACTTTATTTTTTTAACCCGTGTTTATATATACAGCTCTCAAGCCCCAACCCAATGCGTCTTGGAATTTTAAAATATATTCGGGAAAAATATCATCGTGAATGTAAGCCATCGTGTAACTGTCTTGAAGCTTTATCTCCCCACATATTTTATAGTGTATTTTTACTAAAATAATGTAAAAAATACCATTATGTAAACGATAGGGACACATTAGGGTGCCTTGTTTTGCCACTTTTTTTTAGGGCAAGATGTAATCAGAGGCTAAAGTTGTGGATCCTGTAGATATTACAGAGCCAATTTTTTCGATTGATATCTTAATCAAAGCCTAGGACTTTCGCAAAAAATGGCCAATGTTATAAAAAAAAAAACAAAAAAGTAATTCCCCGACTAAAAAAGTTTTTATATAATCTTATATGATTTGATATAACTTTAAATGTTTATATGCGTGGCTTTATATAACCATATACATTTATATTAACACTTTAGTTTTATAAATATGTTTGATATAACGTTATATATAATCATATGCGATTTGGTCTCCAGCCATATATTAAGAGATCTGCAAATATAGTTCATACATAATTATATATAATGGCATATAAGCTTTTATAAACCATATTAAATCAAAATATATAACAAAGTTAATAGAAAATTGTATTAATTTTATATATAATTATATCTGACATGATATCTAATTATACAAAATTTTATAAAGTTTAATTGCAATTTTTAAATTTAAAAATAAAAATTAGAAAAACATATGTTGAAATAAATATGGTTTAAGTTCAGTTATTTTTTCCGTGAAAAAAAATTAATTCTGAAAGTTATTTTTTTTATTTTATAAGATAGTTGTTCCGACAAATTTTTGTAATGTTTTATTTTGTCATCTATTTCCAAGTTTATTAACAAAAATTTTTCTAAACCTTAAGCATTAGTATTTAATATAAATGAAAATAAGTGATCTCAACAATTTTTACTAAAATTTTATTTGAAAATCTTCATCAAATTATATGTATTAATATATAATTTGTTGAAGTTAGATAGACCCATTTTTCGGATCAAATTGTATCAGTTTAGATAACATGCTTATCTCGCTTGATATAATTATATATTCCAATATTCGGATCAAATTAGATATGGACGTATATATGGGTTTATATATGGTGATATATGATTATATAATATCTTTTTTAGTCGGGTCATAATAAATTTATTACTGACAAATTTTTTTCGTGTAGGCTTCATTAACAACTATTTGGGCATTAATAACTATTTTTAAATATTTTGTTTAATAAAAATTTTTAACAATTTAATAATGATGTTTTGAGAATAATTACAAAATCACGCTTTTTAGCCTCGGGTTAAAATGGGTTAACGTTATTATGGAGAGGTAATATTTTTTTCTCTGTGTATTTATGTATGAACCCTATACATAAAAATTTGTATCAGTAATTAATTTTATATCAATTATTTTTTTAAAAATTTACCATTTATGGTAACAGTCCAAATCTTTGAGGTAAAAGTTCTAACAGGAGATTTAACCCGATTTAGAAAAAAAATTTAGATCTGTAATGCCTATGGGGGTCGGCAACTTTTGCATGCTATTACGTCTCGCAGAAAAAGGCCAATGAGGCACTTTAGGGCACATAAGTATAAAAAATTCGATGCGTATTGAGCTGAATTCGGGTAAAATAACTAATAATTTCAACGGGATTTTTAGTTCCCTACGACTTATTCAATATACCGATAGTAGTGTATTTTGCCAAAAAAGTTTTTTGAATTATGCACTGACGATGGGTCTCATGCTAAAGATTTTAGACTTGACTAACTCTTGTAGAGCTCCGAAGATCTCGTCCATTTTTCACTTATTTCTCCCGTATTCATCGCATTACAAAGCGTCATTTAAGCTCTATTGCATCAAATTTTTTTTATCGACACACTGCAATGCCTACACTGTAACACCTCCTAATAACGGATAGCGACGGTTGCATATATGATAGGGAAGGTAATTTGGGTGGTAATTTACTATTAAATTTTGATTTGGGGTATTGTTTAAAACAAAATGGTACCTTAAAGGGAGGAGTCTTGTAATGAGAGTGTCCGCTATTTGAAGGCTACAGTGTATATGAGTTGGCAAATAAATATGAATAAGTCTGTCTTCACAACTGACAAAACTCAGCCACCACAACCGAATCATTCGATTGGCTACAAATGCTAAAATGAAATAAAAACATACCTTTTCTATAAATGATTTCTGCCGAAATATGCTCCCCATTTGAAATTTTTATAATTGAAGATGAGTCTTTATAGATAACGTTGCCATTATCTGAAAAAGAAACAGATTAACGATTTTATCTCTATCTTGCATTCAATCTATTATACTTACATCATAAATCTGTTTTTTACAAAATTTTCTTTTAACATTCAAAATCTCGGGAATTTTTTTCTGTATGCTTTAGAAAATTTTGATTAATAAATAAACAATTTCTTTTAACCACCTACATTAAAAAATACATATCTTTTATACAGACTGTTTGTTTGTATCATTCAAAAATGTGCTAATAATTGTAATTATAAACAAATATGTTATCCATCCCTCATTTAGGGTTTTTTGCTTAACGGCATTTCGCTATATGACATTTTTCCAATACGGCAAAAAAGTCGTTATTACGGGGTTTTTAATTTTTTTGGACCAAAAACCAAGAGTCATAATTGACAGATGAATAAAAAATTTAAAGTCAACTTTAAATTAACCACTGGACCTTTTATTAAACCTCCAAATGATATATCGAGTGTTTTATACGGAAAGCAAATAGGATTGAATATTATGCTTTTTGTTTATTTTTTTATAAAAGTAATTTCACGCAGGGTCAAAGGATTATCACGGCTTTTTAAGAAGCAACCTTTCTATAGGATTTATTCGGATATAATTTGGAGACAAACAGAGGTAAAAACAGTTGTTTATAAAAACAATTTCATTTAAAATATGTATGCCTGCTGATTCTCCTATTTGGCACTAGTGCCAACATTTTAATTACCATTGATGTCAATTTTCCACTAATATCGTCCAATAATTTGTCCAAATAATTAATTAGTCCAATGTGTAGTATTTATGCCCTTACAAAACATAGACCGATTTTAAAAATATTTAAGTAGGGTGCATACTTGAACAAATGCCATATAAACCTAATCCAAAACTATTAAGATTTTCTGTACCGATAAGATCTTTTGAGACGATGGTTCTGCGTCCAAAATTTGCGGGTGTAACAAGCATCAGTACAAACTCATTAAAACTAACACCACATACTGCTATAGGGTGTACAAATTAGACAAATAGATATATTTCAAAATATATGAAATTTTTATTTGGATTATTACTTCATGTCGGAATATGAATGTCTTCTGGACGAGTTAATATATGGCTGAATCAAATAAGTGTAGCAAAGAATGAGTCAACCTCCTTGATGACAAATTCGGTTGCTCCAACCTCATTAAAAAAACAGTTCAGTTGCAACAACCCTTCTAAAAAAAATTCGGTTGCAACAACCCTGTAGACAACAAATTCTGTTGTGACAACCGAATTCGGTTGCAGCAACCTAATTTTTAAGAATTCGGTTGCAACAACCCCAGTAATTCGGTTGAAACAACCTCATTTCAGTTGCAACAACCCCAATTCTGTTGGGACAACCTCTTTTCAGTTGGGACAACCAAAGAGTATACATAATAAAGAGATTGGGGGACTCTCTATCACTGAGAAAGCATTTGTTCTGTTATGTGCCTTGGAACAGGAACATACTCAAACCAATATCACCCAGCAAACATGGCAATATGAAGAAGATTCTCCGAACATATCGCCGGGAAGAAAACATTTATTGCCGGCAATATCAATTTTGTATTCCGGAAGTTTCCTCCGTCGGAAACAACTGTTACACTAAAACAATACTTCCAGGCAATATGAAAGCAATAACTCATATGGAAGATAAAAGGGATATCGCTAAATAAACTCCCGGTACAATAAAAAAACGATTTAATTTTTTCATTATTAAATTTAAGCCTCAAAAACAATATCTGATAGAAGATATTGCTTTAATATCTTCTTGGAAGGTATCTTTTATATGTTTGCAGGGTCATTATGTGCGCTCTTTGTATGACTCAAAACATCGATTGTAACCAGGGATGGAAAATAATAATTTAGTTATAAAAATCAAGAATGGAACTATACTATGGAATTATACTATTCCAACAGTATTATAGCCCTAGATTATGAATTTTAAAAAACCATACGTAAAAAATTGCAAAATAATATCGGAATGCGAAAAAAGGCTTTGGGGTTCAAAAAATGAATTAAAAGATTTACATTCTGCAAACGATGCCAAAATTTTCTTTTTTTGCAACTAACCACCAAACTTTGTTTTATGAAATGGGCATTATACTCCGCAGATTATAAATTTAAAAAACCGCACTTAAAAAATTGCAAAATAATAGAGGAACGCGAAAAAAGACTTTGTGGTAGAAAAAAATAATTAAAAAACTCAATCAGCTATTAACAATCTGCAAATAAATACAATGACGCAAAAATTTTCCTTTTTGCAAATATGTTTTTTCGCGATTTCTTTTTTTTTTTTGGCAAACTTTTGTGTATAAAATTGGTACTATAGACCCTAGATTATAAATTTAAAAAAACCACACTTAAAAAATTGCAAAATAATCGCGGAAAGCGAAAAAGGCTTTATGGTACAAAAAATTAATTAAAAAACTTAATCAGCGATTTACATTCTGCAAACAAATATATTGATGAAAAAATTTATCCTTTTTGCAAATTTTATTTTTCGCGATTTTTTTTTTGCACCTAGCCACCGAACTTTGTTGTATGAAATGTGTATTATAGTCCCTAGATTATAAATTAAAAAGAAACGTACTTAAAAAATTGCAAAATAAAAGCGGAATGCGAAAAAAGACTTTGTGGTACAAAAAATTAATTAGGAAATGTAATCAGCGATTTAGATTCTGCAAACAAATATATTGATGCAAAAATTTTCCTTTTTGCAAATTTAATTTTTTGCGATTTTTTTTGCAACTAGCCACCAAACTTTGTTGTCTGAAATGTGTATTATAGCCCCTAGATTATAAATAAAAAAAAAAACGCACGCAAAGAATTGCAAAATAATAGCTGAATTTGAAAAAAACTTTATGGTACAAAAATTTAATCCCTAGGTTATATATTTAAAAAAAACCGCACTTAAAAATTGCAAAATAACGGCAGAATTCGAAAAAGGCTTTATGGTACAGAAAATGAATTAAAAGAGGTAATAAGCGATCGACATTCTGCAAGCGAATATATTGTTGCAAAAATTTCGCTTTTTGCAAATGTTTTTTTTTTGCAATTTGTGCTAATATTTGCTAATATCTAAATATTTACTTTTTATGTTTTTTAACGAGCCAAAGAGGAAGCTATTTTTTAGTTACTTACATTTTTAAATGTGTAAGAGCGATCTAACATTTTTTGGTATAAGAGCCTGATTAAGTGAGTCTTTTCCATCCCTGATTAACCAGTCGGAGTTCGTTCCTGTTCCAAGCCGCCTAATATTTTTTCAAGTAAAAAATATTGAGAGAGTTGCAAGGCCATTGGGACAACCTAATTCCAACCGAATTTTTCTGAGGGTGAGGAAGGCCATATATTTTTGAAAATATCAACTGAAAAAGTTCGTATAAATAAATTTTAAAATTTGCACATATATATAAATATATTTAATAACAACTTTTGCAGTTTGCTAAATGATTTCCAAAGTACCCAGTGTAGAAAATCATTACCAGATACACCCAGCAAAAAAATTTGTTGTCCCAACCGAATTGGGTTCCAACCGAATTTACGAGGTTGCCGCAACCCCATTAATGGGGTTGTCGCAACCGAATTTTGAGGTTGTAACAACCGAATTCAGTTGTGACAGCCGAATGCAGAGGTTGGGGCAACCGAATTTTGAGGTTGTGGCAACCGAATTCGGTTGTGGCAACCGAACTGTGGGGTTATTGCAACCGAATTCGGTTGCAGCAACCCTATTTAGAGGTTGCGACAACCGAGTGAATTGGAGAGCGAGGTTATCTCAACCGATATTATGTACATATTTATTTAGTTGAAATCCTAATATATATTTAAAAAAAACACATTTTTTATTTTATACATATATTTTCTCAATATCAATACATATTTAAAAATTACATATAATAAAATCAACATTAGTATTTATAAAAATAGTGCTAAATGAAGTATCCTTTCTGTGGAAGAAGGAATACTAAAGAAAAAATACTAACTGAAAAAAAGAGTACAAAATGAAGTAACGTTTCTCTGAAAAACAGAGCACAAAATGAAGTATCCTTTCTTTGAAAAAAAAAAACTAAATTAAGTACCCTTCCTTTGAAAGAAAGAATACTAACTTAAGTACCCTGTCTTTGAAAGAAAGAGTGCCAAATGAAGTGTCCTTTCTTCGAAAGAAATAACACTAAATTAAGTACCCTTCCTTTGAAAGATATAATACTAGATGAAGTACACTGTCTTTTAACGAAAGAGTACTCGAAGAAGTACCCATTCTTTGAAAGAAAGTTTACTAAATGAAGTACCCTATCACTGATAAAAAGAGGACTAAATGAACTACACTTTTTTTCAAGAAAGAGTGCTAAGAGAAGTACAATTTCTTTAAAACAAAGAGTACTAAAAGGAGTATTCTTTCTTTCAAAGAAAGGATACTTAATTTATTACTTTCTTTAAAATAAATAAATGAGACTTCCTTTAGTGCTTTTACTTCGAAGTTCTCTTTCTTTGCAAAAACGGGGACTTCTTTTATTCTTTCTTTAACCGAAATATACTCCTTTTAGTACTCTATCTTCGAACGAAAGTGTACTTCTTTTAGTACTCTTTCTGTTGGGTACTAAACATTTCTTTAAAGGAATGGGTACACTACATCTGCAATATCCATATACGTGGACCATTTATTGAGACTATTACATTTCGTTCAGCTTTTGGTCCACAAGGGCTAACAATTTTGTGAAAATATACTTTCTTTTGAGTGCGAGAGATCTCTTGGAAAAATCGGAAACTAAACTAAAGAGAATAAAACAAAAATCTCTTTAAGACGAAAGCGATCGTATTTGAGAGAAGGAACGGAATTTAAACTTACGGTGGCCGCTGATTAATAACAAGTCTTAGCCTTAGTGGATTCTTTGGACTATGATTTGAAGCGACACGTGCTATCACTAGGTAGTTATCAAAATATCATATGGCTCTGGTTCTGAAGACTTTGTTTAGCTATTCTGCAATTAATTCAGCAGAATATACTATATTTAAAAAGAAACAATATATATTTACCAGCGAAAATATCTTACAGATGCGATTTATCAAGGATTTGCGTCACCAAATTTGGGTTCAACCCACTTTCTTTCATCTGAATTATGTTGTATTTAAATATTTTTCCATTTACCTGCAAAAGATTAAAAAAATATATTTAAATACGCAAATTTTTTTAATTTATTTATACAAACCTTTTAATATTGGCAAAACTATAATGTTCTCCTCTTTGTTTTAATACAAAATATTTTATTTTTTCTACTTTGAAGTTTTTTTTTGATTGAACAAACAAATTTCAAAATTCAAATTACTTAAAAAGATATGAATTCGGTTGGAACAACCGAATTGGAATTTGACTCGGTTGCTGCAACCCCATATAAAATAAATTCGGTTGCAGCAACCTCGTTTATAAGTAATTCGGTTGGGGCAACCGAATTAGGCTGCAGCAACCTAATTTTTAATAATTCGGATGCAACAACCTCGTAAATTCGGTTGTTGCAACGTAATTGAGCCATTACAACCGAATTTCAGTAAAGACAACCGAATTCAGTTGCAACAACCTCATTTCGGCTGCAACAACCTAATTTCAGTTGCCACAACCTCTTTTCTGTTGCAACAACCTAATTCCAACCGAATTTTTCTGAGGGTGTATGTGGTTATGTAACTACATACTTGGTAATGGTAACTAGTTACTTTTGTTATTACATTTCTTATTACCTTTATATGGCGATGTCGCGAAAAATAATGAGTTGTCGTTACACACCAGCATACGAAAAATCAAAAAATATATCGTTACCTATGTGCTTACCAGTACTGACAAAAATAATGAGTCTAAAAATAGATTTTCTAAAAAATAAATTATATAAAAAAAAATATTTTTTATTGTATTTTTTTTTAAATAAAATTTGCTGGAGCGGGAATCAAACCTGGGTCTACAGATTGCCAGTCAACAGCTCTACCATCTGACCTATATCGACATGTAATATTTAATAGATAAAAACACAATTGACCTGCTGCACACAAGTAAGCTTACTCGCCAACATACAAAAAATCAAAAAATATGTGGTTACATATATCCTTACCAGTGTTTAAAAAATATCGAGTCTAAAAATAGATTTCAAAAAATTTTCAAAAAAATCTAAAAAATTATTTTCTATTTGAAATAATGATAAAAATAAGTAATTATCAGTAACTCATTATTATATGTTTTAAAATATTACAGAAGGTAAGTGGGTGTCATTACTGGTAGTCCAACAAATAATGATATGTCATTACCGTTTCTACACTGGGTATTCTTGAATAAAAGGGAAAATAATGTCTTTTGGGTAAATTAAAAGAGGGCGTAAGAAACAATCTCTTAATCAAGGTATGTAATATGTGCACGTTCATCTGAAACACAGTGTAATGAATAAAATTGTTTGTAGATTCTTTAAACACAATGGCCCGTAATCATAGTCCCGCACTAAAGTCGACTTTTTTTAAAAATGACTTTAATTTAAAAACATGTTATTATCTATTTTGCTATTATAGTCAAAAATAAAGTCAGTTTTAAGTTGAACCGGCTTTAAACGGGTGTCACAACAAATGTACAAAATGTTTGCATACACTTTGTACTAAAATATAAGCAAGTGCCAACACTGAACAGTGCCAACACTGAACAGCTGATTTTATATCAATACAAAAAGAAAAAAGAAAATTTTGGTGTGGTTCGTAAAGAAATTTGCAATGGCAAATTCTGAAAAGGTAAAATTTTATTATATTTTTTCCATATTTGTGATGAATAAATTACAATTTTTTTACAGGAGCTGAAGAAGCCGAGGGAGAGGGAGGCGAACTGGGGTACCGGTGAAAAGGAATTTCTTCGAGAGTGCATCAATGGACACTTGGACATCGTTGAAAACAAAGGCAACGACGCATCAATGATAGTCAAAAAGAAAACTTCTTGGAAAGCAATTCGGGATGCTATGCTTTCTGCTGGCTACGACCGCGAAATTCCGAAGATTAAGTCGCAATGGGTGCGCATGAAAGTGAGTGCCAGAAAAGCTGTTACGACCAAGAAGCGGGCGTCTATCGCAACTGGTAATTCTGTGCCTATTCCCGAATTGAGTGCAGAGGACAGTCTAATCAGCGGCATGATTATTCATGAATTCGAGGAAGATGAAATTTTGATAGATAGCAACTGCGTTGAAGATTCCAAAGTTGATGAGTTCTTGAACTGCGATGTGCAAATAAACGAAACCAAAAGCGAAGAAGAATTTTTCATGAGTGCTGATAAAACGCCTGCAAGCACAACTGAAAAATGTCGAGTTAGCGATATTCAGAGCAAAAAAAAGGACAATTTTCCTTCCAAAATTAAACGTCTACGAAATCTTCCCAAGACACCATCGAAAAATAGCATTATTTTCGAACGGCAGCGTCAAATCGCTAAGGAATCGTTGCATTCTGAGCAAATTAATAAACTCCAAAAAAAAACAATTGAATGAAGAAATAGAATATCAGCAACGGATGCACAAACTACAAGAGGAGCAGCTGAAGGAACTTCACTTTTTTAAATTGCAGCAACTTCAGAGACAAATCGATCACGATGAAGAATTACATGCTGTAAAATTGGGACTTATTCGTGAAAAAAATGCCTAAAGTACCTGACCACTTTTATGGGCATTTATGCTGGTTTCTTAGCGATCAGTAACAAAGTGTCAACAACTCAAAAGGAAAGCAATAAGCAAAAATATTTTCACAAAAAAAAAAAACAAATTTTATATTTAAAGAATTCACAGTTTAAGTGCTATCGTTGTTAAATAGCATGATTTTTGAAGTTTATCCTATAGAAAATTGTAAAAATTTACAATTAAATGTTGATTTACTGCTTAAAATAGTACGAACTGTGAATTCCATCATTAATTTTCAAATTAAAATGTTTTGTAAAGTGGTCAACAGATTGCACTGATTAAAGCGTCAAAAGGGAATTAAATTATTACTATACTACCAACAAATATTTGCATTACTATGCCATGTTTGTTTACCTGATGTTTTTTCGTTACTAAAATACAAAAAAGTCTAATTGTAGTGGAAATATCATAATTGAACAGTACGTTTCTTTTGACACTTTCCTCGTTGCAAACCGGGGGATACTTTAAAAAATATTTTAATTTAGAAAAAGTACGTATAAACATTTTATTACTGTCCCCTTTTTACAATTTGACCATGGGTACAAAACGTGTTTTTTGTATATTCCAATATCCAAAACAAAATACTTTTTGTTTTTTAATTTACCCACATGTACAAATGTATTTTGTATTTGGTATGTTCATAATATTTGCATTTCTAAAATATATGTTATATTTTGTCCATTTTTGGCAGAAATTGTAACTTGGAGTTGACTAATTTGGATTAAATTTTAGTATACCAAATTGAAGATACTAAAATTTATACCTTTTTTATCATAAAAGTACAAAGTAACCTTTTCTAAATGAATTCTAATAATTTATTTAATTTTAAATAGTTGATTTCTTAAAATTATAATGTCCGTTGTGACTATAAACAAAGTGATATTTATTCACAGTAATATGTAAGTAATTATTAAGTACGCATATTTTTCGTTTTGTTATTTTATTCAAAAGCAAAAAAGTAACTTTTTCTAAGGATTTCTTTTATTTAATTTTGTTTTTATAGTTTTACCCCTAAATTCATAAACGCTTTGTAAAATTATAGGAGGTTTATTTAACAAATTTTGTATGAAAATGACGTTTTGTAAACCTGATATAACTTTACAAATCATTTATGAATTGAGGGGTTAGTTTTTTAATACAGCCGATCACATAAATAGGTTTTTTTTTTGCTTGTAATGTTGGCAATATTATAGTACACAACTAAAAAACAAATCTATAAACAACATAAAATATGTTACCAAGTAAAAAAAATATATAATTTTGTATATAGCCTTTATACGTAATTTGGCCCGAAAAGTGTAACATCAAATTGTATCGAAATATATAAAATTTTATCGAATTATAATTTTGTTTTATCAATTATAAACATTTTTATCGGATTGTAACAAATTATTTTGATTATGATATAATTTAATCCGATTTTTTCTCATCATTGTATTAAATAAAAATCCAATTGTATGCCATAAGATCAAATTTTATATTTTATTTATAATTTAACGTTAAAGTACATTTACCATATGAGGCTAATTAATTTATATCAAATAAAGTTGAATAATGATATAAAATTGAATCTTATGGCATACAATTGGATTTTTATTTAATACAAATAGAGGAGGACAAAACTCGTTTAAAATTATATCATACTCAAAATTATGTCATACAACTGTATCTAATTCGATATAAATTTTTAATGTTCTCATTTTTCGTATCAAATTATGTATAAAGCTTTATACTTACATATTACATATTTTTTATTTTAAATGTGCAGAATATTTCTCAAAAAAGTTTTGCCAATAAATTTTATGCAAAAATCATAAAAATGTATTGAAAAAAGCCGTTTTATTTCTTGTTTGGTACATCTAAGTATTGACTTCCCTTATCTATAGTTCCCACTGTTTTTCAGAGTGTGAATATCGAAATCTCAGGATTTCGATGCAAGTGTAAACGCAATTTAATACAATATTTTCTTTGTTTACATTTATTTGAAGGTCAACAACATGGAGGTGTGCAAAAACGGATTTCTTCAATAAATTTTTTGGATTTTTTTTTTACTGTTGAAAATAAAAAATATTAATTTGAAAAAAAATTACTTTTTAATATTTTTAAATTCTCTTTTTAGTTTTAAAGAGATATACTAATTTAAATGCAAAAAAAATAAATGCCTTATTTATGTTATCAGCAGTCTGCAGCAGACTGTCCCTTAAAATAGCGATTTGTCGATTTTCGTTCATTACACCCCCCAGTTTTATTGGAAATGGTCCCAAATGGAAGAAATTGATTTTTTTTTTTTGGAAAACGTTAACCCGTGCCGAAAGTTGGACGAAAATGACCCCTTTTGGAAAAAAAGTGTATTACTATTAAAAATTCCCAAAATTCTAAATTTCGGAAAAAATTATATTTTATTCCATTTATTCATTCAATGTAGTCAAAATGATTCATACATGGAATTTTGACTTCATCGGATATCATTAACCCACTTTAGCCTAGAATCCAAAATGGTACCCACGAATTTGATAAAAATTTTTGACAAAATGAGCAATTTTTGTAAAATGTCCTGAAAAGCAGTCGCTCCAAACACAAATTCGAATTATCATTTTTCCAATTTATTTTTTTTCTTTAATATCAACTATTATGTGGTAAAAATAGCAATCGAGATCTCCAAATTAGGCATTTTAAAAAATCTTTAAAAATAATTAAAAAAAAAACACGTTTTTGCATTTTTATCAAATTTGTGGGTCATTTTGGATTCTAGGCTAAAGTGGGTTAATGATATCCGTAGAAGTCAAAATTCCATGTAAGAATTATTTTGACTATATTAAATGAATAAATGGAATAAAAAATATTTTTTTTTCGAAATTTCGAATTTTGGGAATTTTTAATAGTAATACACTTTTTTTTTCAAAAGGGGCAATTTTCGTCCAACTTTCGGCACGGGTTAACGTTTTCCAAAAAAAAAATCGATTTCTTCCATTTGGGACCATTTCCAATAAAACTGGGGGGTGTAATGACAAATCTATTTTTAAGGGACACTCTAGTGTATACGTATATCTAAGTAAATGAATTGTATTATTTAGAAGTAAGTATTTATAAAAGCTGTCCTGTATATGTTTTCCAGAATTTGTTCGGTTAGTAGTCAGGTTTGTTATATTACTTATTGAATCAAAATTAAAGTCGTGTATCTCTGGCTCAACAGCAGGACAGACATCCAGAACTGAAAAAATTAAAATAAATAAATTAGATATAAAAAATATAAATTAATATTAAAAAAAATAAAATTGCAGTTTTAATTTGGAGCTAGTATTCTGATTTTATGAAACTTACATGTACAATTTCGTTCCTTTGCAATATTGTGAAGTACAGCAACAGCAACTACTATATTCTTTGCAGTATTCAGGTCAACACGAAGTCTTTCGAATATGGAACGAAATTTTGATTTTAACTGGCCATTTAAACATTCAATTTTGCTTCGAGTTGAAATATGACTTTTGTTGTACCTGCAACGGATTGATTAATTTTAAAATAACAGTTGCCGACTTCCTTCTTCCAAAAGCCTACCTTTCTTCTTTGGGTGTGGAAGGATTTATAACTGGCGTTAATAAAATTGGTGATAAAGGGTAACCCGCATCCCCAAGTAGCACTCCATTATGTTCACTTTTGGTGAGCTCCAACTTGGTTTTAAGATGGCACTCGCTCCAAATTCGAGAGTCGTGTTTTGAACCACGAGATCTTGCTACAATGGCCGTTATTTTGCAGTCTGCATCACATACAATCTGAAATATAAATGTTTAACAACTGAAGGCATTATAATATAAGGCACAGGACTTTCACAAACTAACCTGAACATTAAGCGAATAAAATCCTTTTCTGTTGAGGAAATGACCTGCCATTTCTTGACCAACATTTTTTGCGGGACACTTAATACGCACATGCGTGCAGTCTATAGCTCCAACTACGGTTGGGAAACGAGCCACATAATAAAATCTGTTCTTTACTTCAGCAAGTTGAGCATTTTTTGGAAATTTTATAAAGTCTGGAAGTAATAAAGCGATTTTTTTCGAAATGTTCTTTATTACTCTTCCGTCAGTGGCCTGAGACATTCCATGAAGATCGGCTGAAAAATTGTAGTATTTAAATTTCTATATATTGCGTAATGAAATTACTTACCAATGTCACTTTGATGAGCATTTCTTCCAAGAAATCGCAATGTTGTAAGCACTTGTAGGCTTATGGGAATTGGTAGCCCCCGGTTATTCCTTGGTTCCTCGATATTTAGTAAATTTATCAAAAATCTTGTTGTGATTTTGTCGAACCTATATCGGGAGTAAAACTCCTCATCGTTTAGGTCGAAAGGTCTATACCTTTCTTTGTATATTTTAGGTTTTCTTCCTCCATTTAGATCTTCAAGTATTGCAAAATCCCTTTCAATGTTTTGCATTTCAAACATTTTGCTTTTTTCACAAATTTATTTTTTTCACAAACAGCTGATTTTAGGTGTTGTTAAATTAGTTAAAACCAACTTCAGCTAGGTTTAAATTTAAAACACACTTTAACGATTAAAGTATACTTTTACTTGTCTATAGTAGACCTAAAGTATACTTTTTACAAAAGTACACTTTAGAACTCTTAAAGTATACTTTTTTTTTGACTATGATTACGGGCCAATGTATGTCGCTTAACATCAACATGAAACACATAAATTTTAACATTTTGGAACATCGCTGTTTTCTTTGAGGTCATATTCTATGACAGGCATAAGATGTTAATGAGGAAAGGAGTCCTAAGTTCAGAAACCTATTAAACTATAGAATTGTAAAGAAATGCGACCCGAAATATTTAAATCGTGATGATATATAAAAAAAAAAAAAATTAACGTTCGTATATTGCTTTGAAAGAGTATCTTTTTCATTTTACACTTTTGTACCATTTTCTATGCAGTTCCTTGATCTTTCTACCCTTTTTTTGAAGGGGACACACGTTTGTTTTTAAATTTCTCTTCGAAAGATTACTGTTTTGGTTACAACCAGTGTTGCCTTTTTGGTTATTTTTAACCAAAATTGGTTATTTTTTTCCAATGGTGAGATGTGAACTTTTTTTTAATTTTGGTAACTTTTTTGGCAATCAAGTACATATATACATTTTTTTTCTGTGTTTTTGGATTTATATTCTGCTTATGCTTAATAAGAAGCTTCCCATACAAAATGAAATTCTAATGGGGTTGTTGCAACCGAAGTTTATGATTGTTACAACCGAATTCGGTTGTGGCAGCCGAATTTTAGAGGTTGTGGCAACCGAATTCGGTTGGTGTAACCGAATATCGAGGTTGTGACAACCGAATTTGGTTGTGGTAACCGAATTGTGGGGTTGTGACAACCGAATTCGGTTGCATTAACACTATTGGGAGGTTGCGGCAACCGAATTTATTAGAGAACGAGGTTGTCTCAACCGATATTTTTTATTATTTTTGCTTAAATCCTACAATACGTTTTGCAAAAAAAGACTTTTTCCACACCCTCCGAAATATTCAGTTGGAATTCGGTTGTTGCAACTTCAATTCGGTTGTTTCAACCACAATTCGGTTGTTTCAACTTCAATTCGGTTGTTTCAACCACAATTCGGTTGCTGCAACCGAATTCGGCTATATCAACTGAATTCGGTTGTTACAGCCGAGTAAATGGGGTTGTGGCAACCGAATTTACCAAATGTTCGGTTGTTGCAACCGAATTCAGTTGTTACAACCGAAGTTTATACCAATAGGGCGCTCCAACCGAATTCGGTTGGGACAACCTTATTGAAGTGAATTTGAATTTTGTAAACTTCAAAAAATTTAATACGAAAATATGTTATACTTATTTTTATTCTATTTTGAGAAGGAAAGAGATCAAAACTGCTAAAAAATAACTTTAATGGTTAGCATAACTGCTATTTGAAATCAGCTTATATCATTGTATTATAGCTGACAATATTTAGCAGTAAAGATAATAAAACCGATGTTTGTATACAAACATTTGAAGTGAGCTCAAAATACCACAGAAGAATTTGGCAGTCCTACAGAAAATTGTAAAACCAGGTAAGAACCATCACATATTATACACTATAATAAAGGAAAATGAAAACAATATTACATATTTATTAAACGTTTTTCGCATATTCCATTTAGCGTTAATTTATGTTAATTGTGGAAAAGAATTCGAAGTCTTGTCTATGTGTGTGGTGCGCATCTCAATTCAGGAGTCGAATGTTAATGTAGGTACACATTTTGCTCCTTTTTCTAAAGAGTACTAGCACTAAATAAAATTTAAGGAAAACTTTATACTAAGTGCTGACTGTATTACTGGCCCTTAGAAGGATAACTAAAAAATATCTTTTATTCACAGAAGTACCTACATATAACCTTCCTTTTAAAGGAAAAGTTGTTCTTAAATCCCTGTTTTTTGAAAGTGGTGGTGCTTTTTATATGTACACAATTTTTTTGTGCGAAGGGTACACCTTTTGGTACTTATTATATGGAAGAAAGTATTACTTCTTAAAGTATTATTTGTGTGAAAGAAAGGGTACCTCTTTCAGTTCCCTGTTTTTTTTTTTTTGCTGAAAGAAAGAGTAACCATTTTATTACTCTCTCTCAAAAAAATTACGAATTTTCTAACCTCTTTTTCACTTTTAAGGCTGGTTTACACAAAAATTTTCGGAAAGATTTTGCAATCTTCCCTATATGTTTTGCATGTATACTAAAGCAAAATCATACTGAAAATATTATAGTGTAAACTAGCCTTTAGTAGTAATACCATAGTATGTACTAAAAAGTAGAGTACTTAAAAAATACCATCCAAAAACACTAATAGAAGTATATCTGGCTTCTCAAAACGAGTATTAACAGAAGCATCCTTTCTTGAAAAAGATGTATAAAACAGTAAGCTTTCTATGAAAGAAAGTGTAAAAAAAGAGTATCCTTTCTTAAGAAGAAAGGTACTTAAGGAATATTACTTCCTGGAAGAAGAAGTACTTAAATGACGTTTTCTGAATAAAAAAGAACGTCTTTTTTAATCCATTGACATTTAAGTAGTGTTTCTCTAAAAGAGGGTATTTTTAGAACTCTTATTATGAAATATGGCTTTTGTTTTTACTATTACTTCTTTAAAAGAAACGGTACTTCTTTTCGTATTCATTCCTAAAGACTGGTACTTCATATTAATAATTCTTCTTTAAAAGATATGGTACTTATTTAGTACTCTCTTTTTTTTGTGAAAGAACAATATAATTATTTTAGTAAACTTCCTTTTAAATAAACTGTACTTCTTTTACTTATCTTCTTTTCAAATAAAGTGTACTTTTTAGTACCATTTCTTCTAAATAAAAGGATTTACATTTAATTCTCCTTCTTTGGAAAAAAGCAGTTCATTTATTCCTTCAAAAAGTACTTCTCTAATTACTATATCTATACTAATGTTATTGTATTTTTATCATCATATAAAAGGTTTAATATACATTAAAAATAAGCAAATTTATCTATAAAAAATTTAAAAAAATGTGTTTTTCTTTGCGAAAAATGTTTAGGGAGTTATGCTAAAACAATAGATAATATCGGTTGAGGCAACCTAATTCTCTAATAAATTCTGTTGTCACAACCTCCAAATAGGGTTGCTACAACCGAATTCGGTTGTGATAACCCACAGTTCGGTTGCCACAACCGAATTCGGTTGTCACAACTTCAAAATTCGGTTACTACAACCGAATTCGGTTGCCATAACTTCTAAATTCAGCTGTCACAACCGAATTCGGTTGTTGCAACCTCAAAGTTCGGTTGTGACAACCCCATTAATGGGGTTGAGGCAACCTCGTAAATTCGGTTGGAACCTAATTCGGTTGTGACAACAAATTTTTTATCTGGGTGTGACCTCAAAGAAAACAGCATTGTTCCAAAATGTTTAAATTTATGTGTTTCATGTTGATGTTAAGCGACATACATTGCGTTTAAAGAATCTACAAACAATTTTATTCATTACACTGTGCTTCAGATGAAAGTGCAAATATTACATACCTTGATTAAGAGATTGTTTCTTACGCCCTCCTTTAATTTATCCAAAAGAGATTATTTTCCCTTTTATTCAAGAATACTTTGGAAATCATTTAGCAAACTACAAAAGTTGTTATTAAATATATTCATATATATGTGCAAATTTTGAAATTTATTTATACGAATCTTTTCAGTTGATATTTGCTAAAATATGTATATGGCCTTCCTGTTTCATATTTTTTTATTAATATTATTTTATATTTTCTTTTTTGAAGTTTACAGAAATTCAAATTCGGTTGAAACAGCAGAATTAGAATTTAATTCGGTTTCGACAACTGAATTCGGCTGTAGCAACCCAATTTTTTGAAATTAGGTTGCTACAGCTCCGTTAATTCGGTTGCTGCAGCCTAATTCGGTTGTTGCAACCGAATTTCAGATGAGACAACCGAATTCGGTTGCAACAACCTTATGTCGGTTGCAGCAACATCTTTACTGTTGGGACAACCTCAATTCTGTTGGGACAACCTCGTTCCAACCGATTTATTCTGAGGGTGTCCAACCGATTTTTTCTGAGGGTGTATGTTTTTAAAAATGGGGTAATTGTTTATATATGCTTCTTTAAATAAGGAGTGGTAAAAGAAATACCATTTCTTGAATATAAGGGTATTAAAAGAAGTATCTAATCTTCCTTTAGAAAATAGTACTTAAATAAATACAAGTAAGAAAAAACGAAGAATATTTTCTTTCTAAGAAAGAGTCCCACAATATGTATCCTTTCGTTGAAAAAATGAGTACAGAAACAAGTGCCCCTACTTTGTCATAAAGAGTCCCAGCAAAACCTTGGTAATATGTTGGTATTACAGAACACATAACCTGGTAATACCATACCCCTTACCATTGCAATATTTCATAACTAAAATGTAATGTCTTACGTATAATGTGCTGCATAACTACTCGGTAGTAATAGCAACTTATTACCAATGATATATTGAAACACCTCAAAGAAAAGAGTTACTTGTAATACACAACATGATTTCTAAATAATAGCAGCGACTTATTACAGATGGGATATTTTAAAACCGTAAAATAAGGAGTTACTTTTAATGTGTGACGTGATCACTTAATAGAAATAGCCACTTATTACCGATGGTGTATTCAAATACCTCAAAATAAGGAGTTATTTGTAATGCGATACATGAGTGTTATTTTCTTTTTAAAATATTCGATACAAATAATTTATGTTTTATATATATTGACTGAAATATCTTTTATGTTTTTTATTAACTTTATATTAATCTGAGTAAATATTAATTAAATATGAATATGCTTCGTTTTAGCATTTATAAAAAAACCAACACGATAACATCTTATTTTAATTTTTTGTTTGTAAGAAGTAAGTATATATTTTTATACATAATTTTAATGTGTTTTTTCAGACCTGTTTGTAACACATTTTTTTGGCCTTACTTTAAGCTGTTATGTAAGTAGTATTGTGCTCAGTATCGGTTATGTAAGTGGTTACGTAACTCCTAACATGTAATATTAAAGTACACCCTCAGAAAAAATCGTTTGGAATTAGGTTGTAGCAACACAAATGAGATTGCCTCAACCGAATTGAGATTGTTGCAACCGAAAAGAGGTTGCTGCAACCGAACTGAAGTTGCTGCAATCGAATTCGGTTGCGACAGCCTAATTAGGTTGTAACAACCGAATTTATGAGGTTGTAGCAACCGAATTCATAAAAAATTAGATTGCTGCAACCGAATTCGGTTATGGCAAGTGAGCTCATGCTTAACGAGGTTGCTGCAACCGAATTTCTCTTAAAAGGGTTGTTGCAACCGAATTTATATCTACGAGGTTGTGGCAACCTCATATTGAGTTAAATTTGAAATTATTAAAACTTCAAAAATTTTAAAAATACAAAAAAATTTCAATAGCTAAAATGCAAATATTAATATTAAATTTAATAAGAATCATACGTAAATAATTAAAGCAAAAATTACGCGTCATTTGATTGGCAAAATATTGTATTCGTTCTATAATCTTAAATATACAGATCCATTATACAAACTGTTAAAAAGTCGCGTCCGTGGAATTTAAGAACATATGTTATTTAAAGGCAGCAATTTGAATTTCTTATGATTCCCAAGGATCCAGAAACGGGTTGCTGGCGAAGAATATTAAAGTTTTACAAAATGATTGGCAGTACCTACGAAAACTAAATTTGGATATGTTGACAGGCTGTAGGAGCGTCGACCAACATTTGGTTTCGGAAGTACTAAATGAAAGGAAATGAAAAAAAATGGACAACAAGTAAAAAACGCATGAACAACAAGTAAAAAACGCATCCTGCATCAAGAATCGTACTATACTGCATTACTTGGCTTACTTCAGTGAATAGGGGGAGTAAATATTGTTCAACATATCAAATTTATTACACTTATTTTTGTCTTTTTCAGTAAAATTGCTCGAAATCTGCAACTCAAAATTGAATGATGAATCAACAAAAAAAATCATATTCCTATTTAAGAAGAAGACGTAAAAATACTTTTTCTTTGAAAACGTACTAAAAAAGAACCACATCTAAGGAAGTGTACTAAAATGGGTTAACTTTCTAATTAAGATTATATAAAGAGTTTAAAAAGAATATAATTTTTATGTAGTCTTTCGGAGAAACGGTACAGAAGTACCGTGAGGTTACAAAAGTACGAAGTATTAATACTAGAAGAGAGAGTAAACTTTCTTAATTTAATTTCTTTCTTCTAAAATGCCGTTAATGGAAGTACCCTTTATTTAAAATTGTACACAAATGATGCAAAAGAAAGGAGACCCTGTAGCAAACAAAAAAACAGAATTACAAAGAAAACACCCCTTTTTTCCAAGAAAGGGTACTAAAAGGAGTATCTTTCATTTTAAAGAACGCGAACACATGGAACCATGGTAATTAGTAATTTTTCTTTGAAAAATGTTTTCTTTTTAAAGCAATCCAAAAGAAAGTATATTAATATTAGCACTTAATCTTTAAAAAGGGACAGTTCTTTTTATCATAATTCCTTTAAAGTATGGAGCCCAGTTTTGTGAAAGAGTTCTAAAACAGAAAGGGTACTAAAATAATTATCACTTTTTACTAGAACCAGTACTAAAATAAGTAAATTTTTGTGAAAGAAAGAGTACTAAAGTTTAGCACTCTTTTTTTCAAAGAAAGAATACTTGGTTTAGTACTCTTTCTATTAAGGAAAATGTTTCTTTTACGATTTATTTTAAAGAAATGATACATTAATACCCTTACTTTAATGAAAAAGCACTTCTTTTCTTAAAATTCCTTTCAAAGACCGGTATCCTATTTCATCCCCTTTCAACGAAAACCTACTTATTTAAAGCAGCCAAATGTGCTAAAATCCCAAAAAACCTACTTATTTTAGTAATCTCTTTTTCACAAAAATTTTATTATTTTATTACTTCTTTCAAAATAATGGTCATTATTATCATAATCTTTTTTTCAAGGAAAAAGTTCGTATTTTAGAACTCCTGATTTCAAAGAAGGAGTTATTATTTCAGTTTTCTTTAAAGAAATGGTTCTTATCTTTGTATTCTTTCTTTCGAAGAAAGGGTTTTTTTTATTTTAATAATTTCTTGGCAAAAAAGAGTACTAAAAATTTTTACATTGCTTTAAAGAAGGGTTTATAAAAGACGAACTCTTCCCTTAAAGAAAAGTACCATTACTTTGAAAAAAATAAAAAACTTAAGATAAATTTTTATGTAATTTATAAAATTATGTTAATTTAATTTTAAATATAAACATGTATACAAACTTAAAAAAATACCTTTTTTTATTGCAAAAAATTATTAAAAATTTCAGGTAAACTAATAGAAATAATCGGTTGAGACAACCCCGTTTTCTAATAAATTTAGTTGCCACAACCTCAAAATAGGGTTGCTACAACCGAATTCGGTTGTCATAACCCTACAATTCGGTTACCACAACCGAATTCGGTTGTGACGACCTCAATATTCGGTTACAGCAACCGAATTCGGTTGCCACAACGTCCAAAATTCGGCTGCCACAACCGAATTCGGTTATACCAACTACGAAATTCGGTTACGGCAACCCCATTAATGGGGTTGAGGCAACCTCGTAAATTCGGTTGGAACCTAATTCGGTTAGGACAACAAATTTTTTTGCTGGGTGTAACATGTTCTTATGTTGTTACCTAGCCCTCTTTTGGAAAGTACATATGATATGCCCTTGTTAAAATAATAGCTGTTCGAATAGCAAAGTAAGAGGTTACATACCTTAATTTCTTCTTACAAACCTTATTACCAGGTAATAGAAAGTTTTGCTGGGGTACTAAGAAGTTGGTTTTCTTTGAAAGAAAGAGTGCGAAATACCATTTCTTTGAAAAAATACCAAAAGGACCACATCCTGCTTACAAAGAAAGAATATTAAACAAGTACTCTTGATACGCGTATTATAGAAATAATTGTTATTTGTATTTTAAGTAAATTACTGTAATATCTGCAATGTATTTAATGTTTTTATTTATGTAAAATTCTCATGTAACTTTTAATATATTTGTAAAATGCATTATTTAATGTAATATCGTAATAAAATATATATAAAACTAAATAAATACGGTTTTTATTGGAAAAAAATATTTTACTATTTGAGCAGAAATAACAGAAAATATCGGTTGATACAACCTCGCAAAATAATAGATTCTGTTGTCACAACCTCGAAATTCGGTTGCTACAGCCAAATTCGGTTGCAACAATTTAAAAATTCGGTTACAGTAACCGAATTCGGTTGTCACAACCTCTATATTCGGCTGCCATAACCGAATTCGGTTGCGACAACCTCAATATTGAGGTTGCAGCAACCCCGTAAATTCGGTTGGAACCTAATTCGGTTGGGACAACAAAGTTTTTATCTGGGTGTGTCAGTTTTCCTCCTGGCTATACGATTTTGAAACATTTTCGTATTACAATGCTTGTAGGGTAGAGTATATTAGCATATGTGGCTTTGTGTATATGTAACAAACTAATTGTGCCATTATTTTTACATAAGTGGCATAAACATGACAGAAGTGGCATTATGAGTGGCTTGACTTATGTAGTAACATCAAGATCTGCATCACTTCAACTAATAATTACAAACAAATTTGTACACGTACTATCGTATGCATATACTCGCAAACATATAAGTATAAGCGCACACACACACCTGCATCAATAACAACGATAGTATTTAAGTAGTGAGCAAAATATATATATACATATTTTGAAGCTTCTATATAATGTAATTTTATTATACATTTTAACTTTCACTCAGTGTTGCCACCAATAAAGCAAAAAATTACACAGCTGTAGATCCAAAATTATCCAAAACCGTATGAAATTACACAAAAAATATATTTTTCATATTATTTCAAAATAAACTCTCCTGGGCACGGTGGAGAAGAATACAGATATTTTGGGAAGAATTTCGCCATTTCTTACCGAGTGATATGAAATTTCACACTGTAAGTTTTGGATGGCCGAAACTGCAAGAGCTATGCCATTCGACTCCAAAGTTTTGCCATTTTTCTATTTACAAACCGATTTTTAAAGACGTAACATTTCTATCATCTACAAAACGCAAAAGTTATTTGAATTTTTAAACTAAAATTTAGCATTTTTGCTATAACCTGTTCCGTCTTTTTGCCTTCTGCAAAAGCAAATCCAGGCCAATTTTTCATAAAATATTATAACAAATTATTCTATTAACTAAAGGCAATTTCAATGCAATATCGTTTTCAGAATTAAAATAGCGTACTTTTAAATTTGAATACTAAAAAAAATGGTATTTTATCCATATTAAAAGTTTCTTTCAGAACAAAGTATTTATGTTTTTCAGAAAAGCTACTTCATTTAGATGCATTGCATGCAAAAATATTACTTGCTAAATATTCTCTCCCATACTTCCCAAAATTTAACCGTTTATATTTAAATAAAACCAATTTTTCTCTGAGTACGAAGCTGGAATTTAAAAAAAAGCTGGAGTAGATCCTCCAAGGCGTCCGTTATGTGATGGCATAAGCCCTGTTCAACCCTAGCTTTAAATGTCGGCAAGACAGAAAAAAAATTTTAAAATACCGTATTTGTAAAATTTTGCCTGTTTTCTTTAATTTTTATGTTAATGGTAGCAGACCTTAACATGAAATTTCTTTGCAGTATATGTCTCAAAAAATTTTCTTTTAAAAAATAAAAATATAACATTTTTTTAAAAAATTTCATACGATTCTGTTGAAATCTGAAAAAGTTGGATTTATAGAATTCTAAAATATTCTGATTCTGCTTCACCTTACTGCGTTAGAAAAATGTTTGTCTGGTCAAAGCCCAGTATCATGATAACTACAGCAAAAAAATTTCAGAGATTAGAAAGTCACAAACTTTCCCACTCTTTCGCTGAATTTTTAAATGTTCTTGCAAACCAAGAGAATTTTTAAAAGAAGCTTGACAATTAAAGGCGGTGCTTTAAACAAAACATAAAAATACATAACACCATTTTTGATTTCTTCTAAATAGGGTTTAGTGTTGAAAAAATCTACAAAAGTAATTCACCAGAAAATGGAGATTTTTGGTAAACAAACTCGTTTCGTCTAAATATCGACTAATTTTTATTAACCCAGTGTGGAAACGGTAATGACATATCATTATTTCTTGGACTACCATTAATAACACCCACTAACCTTCTGCATTATTTTAAAACATATAATAATGACTTATTTTTGTCATTATTTCAAATAGAAAAAAATTTTCTTGATTTTTTTAAAATTTTTTTAAATCTATTTTTAGACTCAATATTTTTTAAACACTGGTAAGGATATATGTAACCATACTTCTTTATTTTTTGTATGTTGGCGAGTAAGCTTACTTGTGTGCAGCAGGTCAATTATGTTTTTATCTATTAAATATTACATATCGGAGTTAACACAGTCAGTACACTAATTTACAATCACCAATAACAATAACAAACAGAAAAACAACAAACATTAAACAATGAGTTCAATAATTGACACTCATTAAACAAACGCTGACACAAAACACAGTAGAGTCAACGACACCTTTTAAAAACTTATTTTATATTTTTTTTTATCAAAATTATCAAGTAAGCAAATTTTGTAGAGTCAACGACATTATTCTTAAAATTATTTAGCAATATAATTCATTTTTTTATATTAAAATTAATAGTAATCAAATTTTGCAATTAGAGTAAAATATTAAAACCTATAATTGTAAGCAAAAATATTGTATAAAAATTAAAGAAAATAAATAATAAAGTTAGTTCGTTTTCAAAACTAAAAGGAATTATTAACTCATTTAACTGGCGCCCGAGCAACCAAAAGGCGATTCGCGTGTGAATGAAAAAACGTTTAAAATAAAAAACCCCTAAGAATATTGAAAGTGAAAAGTTTTCGGAAAAAAAGGGAAAAACAACAAGCGTTTTAAAACAATTACACGAACTAATCTAACGATTCTTGTGTAAATAACAAAAAACGTTTAAAATAAACACAAAAAACCCTAAAATAATGAAAAATTAAAGTTTTCTAAAAAAATGGGAAAAAAACAATAAGCGTTTTAAGGCATCTGCACGAACTAATCTGAATAGCAGAAAACGTTTAATACACAAAAACCCTAAAAAACTGAAAAGTGAAAGTTTTCCAAAAAAAGGGAAATAACAACAAGCGTTTTGAGGCAACTACACGGACTAATCCAACCAAAAGGCGAACTCAACACTATCGGTTACCAGAGACGTCACCTGTTCCTTAGCAGAATACATCAAACGGGAGTAAACAGAACGTTCGAGCGGAATGCTGATCCTAATGTAAGCTATATTTAAGTTATATAAATAAAACTTCTTTAAAAAACAAAGGAAAAAAACATATTTCAACAAAAAATAGATCTTGATTTAATAAAATTTTTTAATTTATAAAGGATATTAAAGAAATCTACAAAACTCTTTAAATTATAAAGAAAACATAAATATTTTATCTGCAAACCAAAAATTATATTTATGAAAAATATTTAGACAAAACACATTGCGTAATTAAAAAATAAATTTTTTAATAGAAATCTACATAGAATTCTTTAATTTAAAGGAAAAATATTAAAAAGCATATTGAACAATTAGTTTGATTTACTTATACTCACATAATATTGAACAATTTGTTTGATTTATTTACACTCACATATAGTTTTTTTATGAAAAATGGATCAGATTAAAGAAGCCATAACACAATTGACCGGTGCCCTCAACGCACAAATCGAACAGGTCAAAATCTTAAATAATAGAATGTCCGATTTGGAGAGGACAATATGTCGCCCTCCACCTAGGGAATTGCAACTCCCTCTACCTCGAACCGAATTAGATTTACAGGAGATTAAGAAACTTCCAGACTGCGTCAGAGATTTACAAATCTTCGATGGAAACCCAGTGCAGTATGTTTCATGGATCCACAACGTGGAGTCCATCTTAAGGGATTACGAGATTGTTAGGGAAAAACCAATATACAGGGCAATATTGCAGCATATTCGGCAAAAAGTTAGGGGAGCCGCAGACACGGCTCTAATATCGTATAATATCTTTGATGAAAGCTGGGAAAAAATTAAGAATTGCTTATCGTCGATAAGAGGGATGTCCGATAAGAGGGATGTCCAAACACTGGAATTTGAGCTGAGTGTTATGCGACAAGGGAAAAATAACATAGATGAATTCTATGCAAGAATAAATCATCAGCTCACTCTCATTATAAATAAAATTAAAACGGATGATTATTCAACCGAGACAGTCGAAGCTCTAGAGCATAGGACGTTTTTATAAGAGGAATAAGCAATGATATTTCAAGAATGTTGGCAATCCAAAAGCCAAAGACCTTGCCGGAGGCTTATACTTCGTGCCTTGAATTCCAGAACTTGAATTTCAGGAACACTTCAATTCACCCTCGCTTTTGAAATACTATAACTTATCCAAATAATCAAATGAATAAAATTGGAAATTTCAGTAGACCACCAATACCACAAAAACATCTTAATACAAATGAAAAGGTCCGTATATACAATACGCCTTAACAACAACATACACAAAATATACCGCAAAACTCGCCACCACCCAGACCCACTCAGCCCAAACCTCCTATACCCATGGAAATAGACCCTTCTTTTAGAACTCGCCAAATCAACGACATGAACAGGCTGGAGAAATCTCCCCTGCCAAACTCAGCGTATTCATCTAATATACCACATAATCAACAGCGATTATACAATACACAAATTTCGGACGAACACGTTCCATACCAAGAAGAAGAACAAAGCGGAGGATATGAAGGTAACACTGAAACTGAGGATATAGTTGATGAACATCCAGAGTTTAGTGTAGATGAACTAAATTTTATGATGGAAGCCTTTCCAGCGTTCCATATCTAGCAGTACGTTCAAAGAACGGAAAAATCCTGCGGTTTTTTGATAGACACAGGAGCTAATAAAATTTTTTTTGCAGAAAATATATCGTATAAATCAGAACCGGTGGAAAAGGTATTCAGAACATATTCAGCAACTGGTCACGCTACAATTACTCGAAAAGTTACAGGAAAATTTTTCAAAACCCTTGGTATTGAAGATGAGTTTGTTTTCTTTATTCTCCCTGGATGATTCTCTCAGACAACTAAAGACGATCATTGACAGGGAAAACAATACACTGAAACTTTATAATGGAGTAGTTCTCAATCTCAAATCCATAGCATCAAGGCAAGTGAACTGTATTGAAACAATTCGTCACGAAGACAAAGATATAGAAGAATTGGTAAACAGATATAAATCATTATTTGGCCCAATATCTGATAGTGGAGTTATCGAAACGAATGTAAGAACTGAAATCAGGACTTCAACTAACGAACCAATTTACACCAAGTCATACCCTTATCCGAGTTATCTTAGGACCGAGGCTGAAAGCCAAATAGAACAAATGCTTAAAGATGGAATAATTAGACCATCAAAGAGTCCTTACAACTTCCCCTTGTGGGTAGTTTCGAAAAAACCTAAACCAAATGGTGAGAAACAATATAGGGTAGTTATAGACTTCAAACGGCTAAACGCGGTCACAATACCTGACGCCGAACGAACGGATGTCGAATTTCTTGGACATACAGTGTCAGGAGATGGTATAAAACCAGAATTAGCAAAAATCGCTGCAATACAGAAAATTCCGGTTTCTAAGAATGTTTAGGATTTAAAAGTTTTCTGAGATTAGCCTCCTATGATCGCAAATTTATCAAAGACTTTGCGGCTGTAGCAAAACCATTAACCAATTTAACCAGAGGACTTAATTCAGAGATTAAATCAAACCAATCTAAACGCGTAAGTGTAAATTTTGACGATAAGACTCTTAAATCATTTAAAGACTTCAAAGAGTTGCTAACGTCTTCAGAAATTCTGGCATTTCCAGATTTCGAAAAACCCTTCATCTTAACAACCGATGCCTCTAATTACGCAATCGGTGCCGTCCTTTCTCAAGGAGAAATTGGAAAGGATCGTCCTGTTTCTTACCTATCTAGATCTCTGAATAAAACCGAGGAGAGTTATTCTACTATAGAAAAAGAAATGTTAGCTATAATTTGGTACCTCGACAAACTTCGTACATACTTAAACGGTGCTAGGGAAATATAAATACTAACAGACCAACCGCTGACATTTGCATTAATAACGCTAAGCTTAAGAGATAGAAGAATACAACTATAAACTGATATACAAACCAGGCAAAGCAAATGTTGTGGCCGATGCCCTATCTCGATTACCACCTGAAATAAATGCACTTTCATCGTCAGATGACACCCAACATATTAGTGCTGAGATAGCTCACTTTTAATATACCATTGTGAGGCCCCTATCAATGTCTTTCGAAACCAGATCATAATATCAAAAGACTTAAAATCAAGTCGTCAAGAACATCCTCACACGAATTTTCTACGACATTTTGTTAAAATAAAAACCTTCGATAAAAGATCGTTAGTCGATATACTAAAGGAAAAATTGAGACCAAATATCATTAACGTAATAAAAATACCAGAAGATAATATCACGTTATTACAAGAAGTCTTCAAAGAAAATTTCTCAAAATTCAAAATACGAATTACCAAATGATTAGTGGAAGATGTTACCGATGAAGGGAGACAATTTTTAATTATCCAAAAAGAACATAAACGAGCCCATATAAATTTTTTATAAAACAAGGAACAAATTTTGGAAAAATACTATTTTCCAAAAATGACAAATTTAATAAAAAAATTTGCAAGCTCTTGCGCAATTTGGGCCAAAAATAAATATGACAGGCACCCACCGAAACCGGAACTGCAACCTACTCCAATTCCATCTTACCCCACTGAAATTTTACATATCGACATTACATGTGGCGATAAATTTTCAAAGTATGCTAAATTTTTCCGCATCAAGAACAAATCAGTCCTACATATCAGGGATAGGATCATAAAACTACTTCATTATTTTTCTGCACCTAAAATTCTAGTAATGGACAATGAGGGAAGTTTCATTAGTCATATCGTACTAAATTATATAGAGGGATTGGGCATCAAAACGTATTTTGCTCCTCCCGAAAACAGCGAAGTGAATGGTACAATAGAAAGAGTACACTCAACTATTTTGGAAATGCTTAGATGTCTCCACGAAGAATACCCGGATTTTTCAATGAAGGAATTAATTAATATTACTGTCGACAGGTACAACAACACGGTACATACCGTGACCAAGAAAAAACCGACTGATATATTCTTTGGCCGAACCGAGAGAATAAACTATCAAAACTTGGCCAATTTTAAAGAAGTTGTAAACAACGATTTTAGGAATGAAATCACCAGGAACCAGAAAATACAACATTATAGGCAAAATGCTAAGAAGTAGAAACCAAAGAAATACAGCATTGGAGATGTTGTATTTAAAAAAAAAATAAACAAATTAAGGGAAAATAAAAACCTCTTTTTATTAAACAAACCGTTGGAAAAGACAACGAAGTCACAATAACTACAACGGAAAATAAGAAAATTCATAAATCTCACCTCAAAAATGAATACCTACTTTCAGATTATTTGTCCACCTGGTAGTCGCTACAGTAAATGTTTACGAATACAGTAGCCCATTAGTCAACATAAAACAAGGAATTGGAAAAATCAGCAATGGAAAATACAAAATCATCCACACAATCGATCTTAAAGAATATGAAAGAGTAATTACTAACATTAAACCCATAGTTCATTTTGAAGCTAAGAAAACAGGAGCACTAGGGGTACAAATGGAACACCAACTTATTATAACTGAAAACCTCTTAGATCAACTTCGCGCTAGAAACTTGTGATGCTGTTTTGTTTTCGGCCGGGGTAAAACTCAGTTTGTCCAGGTTCGTCAAAGGTCTGCCTCCTTTGAAATAAAACAGCAATCGTTTCTTTTGTTCAATTCAATTGTACGATCCTGTATCGCACACAGTTTTATTTACCAAGATCTTAAACTACTTAAATTACTTAATCTAATGACTGTTATTCCTTATACTACTTCGACGATTCGGTGCACAGGATGTTCTTCGGTAACTCTGGCGGTGGTTGCAGTTGCTCAAAACGTTGATCGCTCTGTCACTGGTTAGGTATTGAATTACGATCCGTAAATCTTTCTAAGTGTCTCTTGAAAATAGTAAGCAGGTGAGTCGGGTTATTTCGGGGAAATGAGTAAAAGATTGTAAACACGATTAGTAAATATTTTTAAGTAACTCACGAGAATAGTAAGCAGGTGAGTCGGGTTATTTCGGGGAAACGAGAGAATATGGTAAATACGATTAGTAAATAACTCTAAGTAACTCACGAGAATAGTAAGTAGGTGAATCGGGTTATTTCGGGGAAATGAGGGAATATGGTAAATACGATTAGTAAATATTTCTAAGTAACTCACGAGAATAGTGAGCAGGTTAGTCGGGTTATTTCGGGGAAACGTGGGAATATGGTAAATACGATTAGTGAATATTTCTAAGTAACTCACGAGAATAGTAAGCAGGTGAGTCGGGTTATTTCGGGGGGAAATGAGGGAATATGGTAAATACGATTAGTAAATATTTCTAAGTAACTCACGAGAATAGTAAGCAGGTGAGTCGGGTTATTTTGGGGAAACGAGGGAATATGGTAACTACGATTAGTAAATATTTCTAAGTAACTCACGCGAATAGTAAGCAGGTGAGTCGGGTTAATTCGGGGAAACGAGGGAATATGGTAAATACGATTAGTAAATAGTTCGAAGTAACTCACGAGAATAGTAAGCAGGTGAGTCGGGTTATTTCGGTAACTCCGACCTTGTTGGCTTATTCGTGTATACTTCGCCGAAGGACGAAGTATAGTAAAACTCCAACTGGGTTCGGGTTATCTCGGGAACACGAGGAGATGTAAATACTTCCATATAAAAATGAACTACAAGCTCTCCAATTTGCTGAACCCTCAATGGTTATAAAAGACTCATTACTAGGGCAAGGAATTTCATGCAAATGCATGTTTTTTCTCGATAGTCCAAAACTAATATGGACTAAATATTTATCCGAATCATCAAATTTAGAACAAAATGTCATCGATTTGTAGTTGCATATTTTTGCATATTTTGTCATAAATGCATGTTTTTGCATATTTTGACTTTAAATGCATATTTGGTGCCTTTTTAATGCATATTTTGTGCTTTTTTTCATTTTTAGGAGCATTTTTTATTTTGCAAAAAAATATAAAAAATTGATACGTTTTCATATTTTGATTCAATCAAAATAAACCAGGGTTGGGAGGCAATACCGCTAAAATACCGTTATCGATTCAAAACCCTTTCAACTGACTACCGTTACCCCTAAAATACCGTTACCGAAATAACCGAAATACCGCTATCTTTAAAATACCGTTACCAAAATAACTGAAATACCGTTACCTATAAAATACCGATACCGAAATAAATTAAATATCGATACCCTTAAAATACCCTTACCGATATAAATGAAATACCGTTAACGATATTTTTAATTTTCTGTTTTTGGCAATTGCACTGGATTATTGACAATGGGTATTTTTCTTACATTAAGTTGGTAAATTGGTTCTGTTTTTAATCTCGTTTGTTTTTCGTAAAAAAATTGAGGGATGCATCGAAAAAACTGACTACCGATATCCTTAAAATACCGTTACCGAAATACCCGAAATACCGCTAACCTTAAAATAGCGTTACCGAAATACCGCTAACCTTAAAATACCGATACCGAAATAAATGAAATAGCGTTACCATTAAAATACCGTTACCGAAATAATCTAAAATAGCGTTACCCTTACCGATAACCGCATCGTTTCGGTTACCATCCATGAAATAAACATTGTTAAAACTCATTGACCTATGGGAAATCTTCGAGTTCTGTGTCTGTTTGCGAAATAACTAACTTAAATACATTTTTAAGTTTTAGAGTGCATTATTTTTGCAAAAATAATAGTTTTTAGTGCATATTTCTTATATTTTTAATGCATATTTTTCTTTTTTAACCGCATATTTTAGGCGCATATTTTCCATTTTTAAGTGCATGAAATTCCTTGCCCTACTCATTACTATTGTTGACGAACAGTACTAAAAACTACTTGTTGTTTTTATAATTATTTGTGAAAAGTAGTCTTTGATTTGTTTGATGTTTTGTGAAAATATTTTTTTATTTTTTGGTTAATCGCTTGAATAAATTTGAATAATACACAACAAGGGTTATGGGCCCAGAAGTTTTTTTTAATATATAAAAGGAAAAATAAATTGAAACTGAAAATTATTATAGAGAAGAAATCTGCAAACAATGTCTTCGATGTATCAAATTGAAAAGCTAGAGGAAAGTAATTATGATGGATGGAAGATACATATGCGAAGCGTGCTCATTCATTCCGATTTGTGGGGATATGTGTCTGGTGATATTGTACGCCCTGCAGAACAGCCTCTTTGTAACGAATGGGTCAACAAGGATCAAAAGGCGCTGTCGATGATTTTGCTTAGCATGAAAAGGTCTCATCTAAATATTGTGAAGAATGCTCCAACATCAAGAGATGCATGGTTGTTGTTAGAAAAGAAATTCCAGCCTAGTGGACCTGCCCGAAAGGTATTTCTGTTCCGTAAGTTACTAGCACTGAAAATGTTAGAAGGCTCCAGTATGTCGGAACACCAGTCTGAATTTACAAATATTGTGGAAAAGCTTTTGGAACTTCAGATAGAGATTCCTGATGAGCTGCTTGTAATAATTTTGTTGAACAGTCTTCCTGATAGTTACGATAATTTCGTTGTTGCAATTGTATCTCGTGACAGATTCCCTGACATTGATGCTTTCAAGAATAAGTTATCTGAAGAACACGAGAGAAGATTCAGTAAGCAAGATTCTGTAGATGCTCAACAAAATTTTATGTCAAAATCGAATACACAAGATGTAAAGAAGAAAGGCGATACAAAAAACGATTCAAAGCACAAACGTGAGTATAAATGTTACAAATGTGGAATTGTTGGACATATTGCACGCAATTGTTCGAAAAGATTAAGTGCGTTGTTACATGGTATAAGTAATGGTGGTTTGCAGAAAGTTACGTGGATTTTTGATAGCCGTTCGACTTGCCACATGAGTGGTGATAGAAGTTTGTTTAAATCATGGCGACATCACAAAGAAAGAGTAGATCTAGAGGCAGGTTGTTCTACATATTCAGAAGGAATTGGTGAGATTGAGTTGAACAATACTTTTGGTGTTACATTTTTACTTAAAGATGTCTTATATGTTCCAAGTTTAAAGTATAATTTTATTTCTGTTGATACTTTAACAAAATCTAAACTCTCTGTGATTTTCAAAGATAATAACGTTAATGTAATTGATGCTGAAGGTACTATTGTTTTAAAAGGTCTTAGAAAGGGACAATTATTCGTTTGTTTCAGCAAGAAACATGATCAAATTGTAGCTAAGAATTTTATGATAAAAGCATCTGAATTTAATATATGGCACAAACGCTTGGGACACCTGAATCCAAATAGTATGATTGAGTTGTCACAAAAAGGGATCGTCCGTGGATTGTCCATTGAAAAAATTCCCCCAGATTTTGTTTGTGATACGTGCCTAAGAGCGAAAATAACTTCTCAACCACTTCCAAAGAGTGCAAGTAATAGGGGCAATGATGTCCTTGATTTAGTTCATACAGACGTATGTGGTCCTATGAAGGTGACATCTCTGGGAGGTGTACGGTATTTTGTGTTATTCGTAGATGATTATTCACGAATGGTTTTTGTTTATTTCCTGAAATCTAAGAGTGAGGTTGTTAATGCTTTTCAGAATTTCATAAGTATGGCTGAAAGACAGACCTCAAGGAAATTAAAAGTGTTAAGGAGTGACAATGGAAAGGAATACCTGAGCAAAGATTTTTCAATGAGTTTAGAAAAACTAGGTATTTAAAGACAGTTCTCTGTGGAATACACTCCCCAACAGAATGGCGTGGCTTAACGCGCAAATCGAACAATTGTGGAAATGTCAAGATGTTTATTGATAGAATCAGGATTGCCAGAATCCCTGTGGTCAAGTGCAATGAGTACTGCTGTTTATATAAGAAATAGTTGTCCCACTAGGTCATTAGATGGTATCACTCCTAAGGAAAAATGGAGCAAGATAAAACCAACAGTATCTCATTTTCGAACGTTTGGATGTAAGGCGTTTGTTTTAGATAAGCGTCCAGGAAAGTCAAAGTTTCAGTCAAGACGAAGGCAATGCGTGTTTGTTGGATATTGCTCTGAATCTAAAGCCTATTGGATGTATGATCTACAAACAAAAAAGATATTCAAAAGCCGTGACGTAAAATTCATTGAAGAAGTAAATCAACAACTAAATGACGGTGAGTACAATATATTTGACAATAACGTTTATGAGTTAGAAGAATATGATGAATCTGAGGCAGTATAATAATTTCGACGTCGGTTTAAATGAAGCAGGTGCTATTTCCATATTTGAGGAACCAAATACAAGTAATGGTTCGTATTGTCAAACAAATAGTGATTCCACGAATGAATCTGGTTCAAATGACAATTTAAATGAAGATGTTGACTATAAACTGTTAAGATCTGGTAGAAAGGTTTATAACAATTTGATAAATACTAAGAAGGCCTCTTTCAGAGGTGGTGATGATGTCCCTGTTACTGTAGAGGACGTAATGAAAAGGGATGACAAAGATAAATAGATTGACTCAATGACGTCTGAATACAACTCACTTTGTTCTCGGGGAACCTGGACTCTCGTTGAAAGACCTGTAGGAGTACCGATAATAAAAAATAGGTGGGTGTTTACTATTAAGGAAACCCAAAATGGTGAGATAGAGCGTTATAAGTCTAGATTAGTTGCCAAAGGATGCAGTCAGAAATATGGAGTTAACTACACTGAGACGTTTTCTCCTGTAACAAGATACTCTACTGTTCGTATAGTATTGGCTTTAGCTGCTGAATTTAAGCTACATGTACATCAGTTGGATGTTACAGCTGCATATTTATATGGCGACATAGACAGTGATATATACATGGAACAACCAGTTGGATTTGTTGACGCCAACAATTCAGATAAAGAAAAATCCATTTACGGATTGAAACAGTCTGGACGTAATTGGAAAACAAAATTTGATGAAATTTTGAAGTCCCTTGATTTTGAACGAATTAGTGTTGATCCCTGTGCATATACGAAGAATTCAGGTGAGGAATACAATATGATAATTGTTTATGTAGATGATATACTACTGGTTTGTTCAAAGATGAAGACGATGGCTCAAATAAAAGAGCATTTATTAGAAAAACTTATCAATCTTTGATTGGATCGCTAATGTACATTGCTATATGTTCACGTCCAGATATTATCCATTGTGTTAATAAACTTTCTCAGTTTAATAAAAATCCACATAAAGAGCACTTAACTGCAGCAAAACATATTTTGAGATATTTAAGCAATACAACTAATTGTTCTTTGAATTTCAGAGCCACTGGAAAGCCTCTAACATGCTTTTCAGATGCGGATTGGGCAGGAGAAAGTGACGATAGGAGGTCGTACACAGGCTATGTATTTATTTTGGCCGGTTCTACGGTTTCGTACGAGTCAAAGAAACAACCGACTGTTGCCTTAAGTTCAACCGAAGCGGAATATATGGCGATTTCAGCTACAACAAAAGAAGCTATATACCTTCGTAACTTATTAAGAGAGTTAGGATTCAGAAAATTGGTAAAACATGCTACTTTTATAAATGGTGACAACATTGGAGCACATCAGTTGGTACGCAACCCTGTTTTTCATGCCAGAAGCAAACACATCGACATTAAAGTACATCATGTCAGAGAAGTCTACAAAAAAGGTGAAATCGATTTAAAATATGTGCCGTCTACTGAAAACGCTGCAGATGTATTTACAAAAATTCTCCCCAAGATCAAATATAATGAAAATGTCAAGAAGCTTGGTTTTGATGGATTACGGAGTTTTTAGTAAGGGAAGGTGTTGACGAACAGTACTAAAAACTACTTGTTGTTTTTATAATTATTTGTGAAAAGTAGTCTTTGATTTGTTTGATGTTTTGTGAAAATATTTTTTTATTTTTTGGTTAATCGCTTGAATAAATTTGAATAATACACAACAATTATTTCCTTGCCATAGACAGAGGATACGTTATTCAATAATGTAATTTTACGCTCAACAATAAGAAACAACAAAAGAATTCATTTAAGCTTCACTAATCTGCTAATATCCCAAATGGATAAATATGGGATCAAAGGAAACTGCCTGATAATCGATGGTACTACAATTTGTAAACAAGATCAAGTTCAAAAATTAAAATCTGACCACTGTATAGTTGGAATATTGGATGGCGGTAAGGTAGCCTGTGAGTACCAAATAGAAGAACAACCAATAGCGGAACTTCTATCGGAAGATACAATTTTTTTATCAAACTTAATAGGAAATTTAACATTTGGAAATAATTCACGGAAACTAAATGGTAGATTCATCATAAACTTTCTTAATGAAATTATAACTCTAAATGATGCCAACTATTCGAATTGGCAAACAACATCTCTTCAGATACTTCCAACCATATTGCAGAATAATATAACGGAGAAAGAAATCACACTAGACCTACAATACCTCCATCACCTTCACCTCGGCAATATTAAACATATTGAGAACATTTCATACAAGGGCTTAGTCTCGATTAGCTCAAATTTTTTACTTCTCTTTGTAGGATTTTCTTTTCAAGTATATTCGAAATGTAGAAACCGTCAGGGAACGTTGCAAATTCCATCAACGATGGAATTTCCCGATATTAAAATACATTATCCATATAATTTTCTATTTAATCAGCGAGACACTGATGCTTAAAAAAGGGGGAGTTAACACAGTCAGTACACTAACTTACAATCACCAATAACAATAACAACAATAATAACAAACAGAACAACAACAAACATTAAACGAGTAAAAAGGTTAAAGTCGGGCATGCCGACTATACAATACCCTACACCAGTCTGGTTAAAAGCCAACTAATGTTTGGATCCGAAATTCGAATGGGTTAAAATGGGGCTTGTGTCAAAATTTTCTATAATGTGAGTCAGCGCAACAAATTTCATTAAAATATCTTAATATTTGCGACCTGCAGTTTGTAACCAAGCCAATTTTGGGGAGACCCTTATATGGGCACTAGGTCTAAACATGGACCGATGTTCACCAAAATCAATAGGCTTCATCCTTGGGCCAACATAGGTCTGTGTACCAAATTTCATCAAAATATCTTAATATTTGCGACCTGCAGCGTATAAACAATATAATTTTTAGGGGACCCTTATATGGGCACTAGGTCTAAACATGGACCGGTGTTAAGCAAAATCAATAGGCTTCATCCTTGGGCTGACATAGGTCTGTGTACCAAATTTCATCAAAATATCTTAATATTTGCGACCTGCAGCGTATAAACAGTATAATTTTGGTAGGACCCTTATATGGGCACTAGGTCTAAACATGGACCGATGTTCACTAAAATTAATAGGCTGCCTTATTGGGCCAACATAAGTCTGTGTACCAAATTTCATCAAAATATCTTAATATTTACGACCTGCAGCGAATAAACAATATAATTTTGGGGGGACCCTTATATGGGCACTAGGTCTAAACATGGACTGATGTTCACCAAAATCAATAGGCTTCGTCCTTGGGCCAACATAGGTCTGTGTACCAAATTTCATCAAAATATCTTAATATTTGCGACCTGCAGCGTATAAACAATATAATTTTTAGGGGACCCTTATATGGGCACTAGGTCTAAACATGGACCGGTGTTAAGCAAAATCAATAGGCTTCATCCTTGGGCTGACATAGGTCTGTGTACCAAATTTCATCAAAATATCTTAATATTTGCGACCTGCAGCGTATAAACAGTATAATTTTGGTAGGACCCTTATATGGGCACTAGGTCTAAACATGAACCGATGTTCACTAAAATCAATAGACTGCGTTATTGGGCCAACATAGCTGTGTGTACCAAATTTTATCAAAATATCTTAATATTTACGACCTGCAGCGTATAAACAGTATAATTTTGGTAGGACCCTTATATGGGCACTAGGTCTAAACATGGACCGATTTTAACCAAAATCAATAGGCGTCGTCCTTGCGGTGACATAAGCCGGCGTACCAAGTTTCATCAAAATATCTTAATATTTGCGACCTGTAGAGTGCGCACAAGAATGCATGGACAGACAGACAGACGGACGGACAGACGGACATCGTTAAAACGAAATAAAAAAAATTCTAAGCCGATCGGTATACTATAAGGTGGGTCTAGGACCAATATTTTTTGGTGTTACAAACATCAGCAGAAACTTATAATACCCTGACCACATAGTGGTGTAGGGTATAACAATGAGTTCAATAATTGACACTCATTAAACAAACGCTGACACGAAACACAGTAGAGTCAACGACACCGTTTAAAAACTTATTTTATATTTTTTTATCAAAATTATCAAGTAAGCAAATTTTGTAGAGTCAACGACATTATTCTTAAAATTATTTAGCAATATAATTCATTTTTTTATATTAAAATTAATAGTAATCAAATTTTGTAATTAGAGTAAAATATTAAAACCTATAATTGTAAGCAAAAATATTGTATAAAAACGAGTAAAAAGGTTAAAGTCGGGCATGCCGACTATACAATACCTTACACCAGTTTGGGTTAAAATGGGACTTGTGTCAAAATTTTCTATAATGTGAGTCAGCGAACCAAATTTCATTAAAATATCTTAATATTTGCGACCTGCAGTTTGTAACCAAGCCAATTTTGGGGGGACCCTTATATTGGCACTAGGTCTAAACATGGACCGGTGTTAACCAAAATCAATACGCTTCGTCCTTGGGCTGATATAGGTCGGTGCACCAAATTTCATAAAAATATCTTAATATTTGCGACCTGCAGCGTATAAACAATATAATTTTGAGGGGACCCTTACATGGGCACTAGGTCTAAACATGTCCCGATGTTCACCAAAATCAATAGGCTTCGTCCTTGGGCCGACATAAGTCGGTGTACCAAGTTTCTTCAAAATAGCTTAATATTTGCGACATGTAGAGTGCGCACAAGAATGGATGGACAGACGGACGGACATCGTTAAATCGAAATAAAAAAAAATTCTGAGCCGATCGCTATTGGTCTAGGACCAATATTTTTTGGTGTTACAAACATCAGCACAAACTTATAATACCCTGACCACATAGTGGTGTAAGGTATAACTAAAAGAAAATAAATAATAAAGTTAGTTCGTTTTCAAAACTAAAAGGATTTATTAACTTATTTAACTTCGATTTAGCTCAGATGGTAGAGCTATTGACTGGCAATCTGTAGACCCACCCGGCAAAATATTGGTAATGACACCTCATTATTATCTGCATTACCAAAAATGATATATCATTACCTTTTGTATTATTTTATAATATAAAATAATGACTTCCTAATAACACCCTATTGTATTCATTGTTTCTAAATATAAAATAATGACTTACTCGTATTAGTTTAAAGAAGTACTTTTTACACAGTTAAATTTTATACATTTTTATTCATTATATGTTAATATGTTTTATGTTTAAATTTTTATGACGAGTCCTAAAATTACACACCAGAGAAAACTTAAATTTTTCTGAATGTATTTCCTTAGGCTAATATTATTTGCCTAACTCCTCATTTTTAAGAATAAAGTAAGCAATCGGATAACCACTTATAATTAAACTTTTTGTAAGCATGTGTATAACCACTTATTATTCAAAATCTCATAACTACTTATTTCTCATTTTTTCGTAAGCGAGCGGGTAAGCGTGACTACTTATAAAAACGACCACGCCAAACAAAAATAATGAGTTTAGGTGCCAAAAAATAAGTTGTGCGGAGCTATGAATTTCTATTATATAACCAATTATTTGGTAATGAAAGATTTTGCTGGGCAGGTTCGATTCCCGCACCAGCAAATTTTATTTAAAAAAAAAAATAAAATAAAAAATATTGTTTTTTATATAATTTATTTTTTTGAAAATCTATTTTTAGATTCATTATTTTTCGTGACATCGCCATATAAAGGTAATAAGAAATGTTATAACAAAAGTAACTAGTTACCATTACCAAGTATGTAGTTACATAACCACATATCTGGTAATGATTTTCCACACTAGGAAGTTATTAAAAAGCTCCGGGACTTTTAAAAATTTACGGAAAATTCTGTAAAAAGTGAAATTACACAAAAACTACACAAAAATGTCATTATTCAAAAATGATCCAACGAATGTGCAAACAGTCCTGTTTTTGAATAATTGTTCAAAAAGTGGCAACACTGCTTTCACTACAATGACATGCGTTTTTTGTACCCTTGCAACGGTGGTGTTTTTTTTTTTTAGCAATTTTGTTAAAGAAAATTTATTTTTAATTACATTGTTCAAGTTGTAAAATGGTACTAACGTGAAAACCATATGGTTGTGTTTGGATGAGCCCCCTGACTACTACTCTACCGATGAAAGTGCCAAATTGGCTCATTGGAAAAAATTTATGGCGTTTTTTTTGAATTTCGGTCAATTCGTCAATTTTTGACCATTTTCAGCCCATTTAAGTCGCTTTTCCTGTATTCAAAACTTCTTGTGTTATCTTTATACTAGGGATGCCGAACGGGACTGGTTTTTACAAATCCCGGGATTCGGGATTTTGAAAATTGAAATCCCGGGATCCCGGGATTTTTCGGGATCCCGGGATTTATCGGGATCCCGGGATTTTTCGGGATTTCGGGATTTTTCGGGGTTTCGGGATTTTCTTGTTTCATCATATTTTTAATTTTAAAACCAAATAGCTCAAATTAATCCTACAAATTAAAATAATTCATTATAAATCTACTTATTATTTTTTGTAGTATGAAGAAATAAACAAATTAAGCCGGATTCACAATGCTGGAGTACTCCTCGCTGCATAGTGGAGTATATGAAATAGAGATAGCATGATACAAAAAATATGGAGTGCTACAGCATTGTGAATCTGGCTTTAAACAGAAACTCCATTCATAGAAATAAGTATGTAAATATAGCAGAGAAAGCTACTTAAAATTAGTAAAAAAGGTTCCGCAATTAAATCTACTGAAATCAGCAGAACTTGTTTGCTAAACAATTGTTAAATATCCGACATATAAGTAATATACTTATGAGTTAAATTTAAGTAAATTTCAAATTACAATTTACTTCTGAAGAAACTTTTTAACTAGCCGAAACACTGCTTATCTACAAATTTTTAGTTATATTTGTAAAAAATTTATTGAATGCAAATACAAACTATTCTGCCGAAATCATCAGAAATATTTAGTGACTATTAGTTTTTTTAAATCAACTAACATTAAGACCTGTTAACTTATCTCAAAATAAACTGAGTTTAGTGCATAACCATAGTTATAAATGTCAAATTTATATGAAAATATCTGTGGTTAAAATTTAACGATGGTTAAGTTGGAAATAAGTTACTCGCCCTAAATACTATATTAAACACATACCTCTGCTGATTTCAGAAAGGCAGTTTGTGAGATTTCTATAATTTAACAAAAACTGTTTTTAGTCGGCAAAACTATTTTGAATGAAGTTAGCAAATCATCAATAAAATAAATAAAAACATATCCGTTTAAAGATTAAATAAAGCTGAATTATGATTTTTAAAAGTTTCACAGCTGAATAAAAGTTTTTAAATTATTAAGGTTTTATTCAGATTTATTCAATCTGTAATCTATTTGAATCTATTACTTAAACTTATAAAAAAATTACGTACAAATGCATAGGTCAAAATTGTGCTGGCGCAAATACATGTACTATTTCCTGTTATTTAAGCAGAATTTTGACCTATTTCTACGGACTTTTTTAGAGAAAATAACAGAAAAATTAGTTCAATTTAATCAGAACGCGTTTATCGTTTGACTTTTGTACTAATTTTTTTTATAAGTGTATGAATAGGAAAAATTAGTTTTTTAATAACATTTAATAAGATATTAGATTTATGTGATTTTGGTCGAATATAACAATATAAACAAATACAAAAACAAATGCCAAATAATGAAATCGGAAATCCCGGGATTTTTTCAAGTCCAATCCCGGGATTTCGGGATTTCTAAATCCCGAAAATCCCGGGATTTTCGGGATCGGGATTTCGGGATCGGCATCCCTACTTTATACGGCTCACAATTACTATTTCCACCATTAGAACGCACTTTTCAACTGAGAAAATCAAAATTTTTAGCCTATTTTCATGATTTTTTCCCATTTTTCATCGATTTTCCCCATTTTTGTGCTGTTTTTATGCGCTTTTTTGTAGTTCTTGCGCAAACTTATCGACATAATTCTTACCGTTTTTCCTTTTTACAATATATTATGCAATATTATTGCCATTTCAAGCAACTCAACACACTTTTTAAATACAAAAACCATGGTTTTTTACGCTTTTTCGGTAATGTGCGTGGACAATTAAAAGGAAAGTGTACTTTTTTAATTATTTGGGTTTTTCCGCACACGAATCAGGTATATAGCCACCCTTAAAAGATGCGCCAATTCATAAGTACCTCTCAGTAAAATATTGAAACTTACGTAGTATTTATAGATGTTTATTGATCGATTTTTGTCATTCAACAAGTGTCTCCGAACGCGTAAAGTACGATTTTTGTAATAAGACGAAAAAGTAATAAAAGTATAAATAAAGTTTCCAGTTTGAAGTGATTAATTTTTACGGTAAAAAATGGATGAATGCCTGAAAAACTTCAATCATTACTGTTATATGTGCGGAAAGTGGACCATTATGTCGTCTAAGAAAAAAATTACTGATGAAATTGCAACATTGTACGAGCAGTACTTCAATATTCCAGTGATTCGTAATGTTGACTGGGTGCCTAAAATAGCTTGTTCATCGTGTGTAGCACGTTTGTATGATTGGCGAACCGGTCGACGGGAAAGCTTGCCATATGGAATACCGATGATTTGGTCAGAGCCAGTCGACCACGGAAAAAACATGTGCTACGTATGTAAAAACAATGTTGTGGGTATGAACAGAAGAAAGGCGATGGAATATATTTACCAAATGGAATATATTTATTACCGTCAGCTCAAACCACTCTTCCCCATTCTCCGCCAGTGCCAATCCCGAGAAAACCGAGTCCAACTGAAGAATACATCCCACCATCTTTTTTTTCGGAGCCAGAATCGAATTTTTCTTTGTATCAGCCATCAAATATTACGCCACCATGCAAACACATTGAAGTTACACAACAGCGCTTGAACATAATGTCAAGACAACTAAAGTTGTCACAAAATAAAACCATAATTCTTGCTCAACATCTTAAAGCTGTGAACATCCTGTCACCAGAAGTTAAAGTGTTCGGTTCGCGTGGTCGACAGCATAAATTTCTACCGTTTTTTACTCGCAACGAAAACAATTCATTTACGTACTGTAATGATATCGATGGTTTGATGTCGGCTATGAATTACACGTACGATGCGGACCAATGGCGGTTGTTCATCGATGGATCGAAGAGCAGTCTCAAGGCTGTGCTGCTGTATTTCAAAAATACAAAAAACTCTGTGCCAATTGCGCTTGCCGTGAAAACAAAGGAAACGTATGATTCCATGAAACTAATCTTGGATTCTGTGAAATACAATGAACATTATTGGAAAATATGCGCTGATTTGAAAGTGGTTGCACTTATCTGTGGCCTTCAAACTGGTTACACTAAAAATATGTGCTACTTGCGTACGTGGGATTCGCGATATACACCACAGTATCAAAAACGAGATTGGTTACCGTGAACAAATCGTCTAATCGGGCAGCAGAACGTTATCCACGAGGAGTTGGTGCCGATGGATAAGGTATTGCTGCCACCATTGCACATTAAACTTGGGTTAATAAAGAATTTCATCAAAGCGTTACTGGTGAGTGGAAATAGATTGGCTTTTGGACGATTGGAGTACATTTTTCCACGCTTGAGTGAAGCGAAAATTAAAGAAGGTATATAAATATTTGGAATTCTTTTTCCGCCAAACAAAGATGAAGTATTCTTGAAAGTTTTTATATAAAATCATATATTTATTTCAGGTGTGTTGAATGGCCCAGACATTCGCAAACTGATGAAGGATGAAGACTTCAACAATGTCCTTCAAGAGGAGGAACTCATCGCTTGGGATAGCCTGAAAGCAACGATTGAAAAAGTTCTCGGCATTCATCGAGTGGACAATTGGCGTGCCATTGTTGATGATATGCTGCAATCTTTCGAAAACATCGGTGTTCGAATGTCGTTGAAAGTGCATTTAATGCATCACCACCAGGATCACTTCGAGCGTCAGTTGCCGTCTGAATCAGACGAGCATGGGGAACGTTTCCACCAGGTATCAGCACAGTTGGAACACTGGTATAGTGGAAAAAAATTAGATTCACTTTTGGCAGATCTTTGCTGGAATTTGTTAATGGAATTGGAGGATAACGAATGATATTCCATTGCTTATTTCTCTATTTCAATTGCCAATTTAAAATGAATTATATTAATACGGAGAAACACGCATTTCCATTAATTGTTATACCGAAAAAATGTATTCAACCACAAAAAATTTATTTAAATCAATAAAAAAACCCGAAAATTATCCGAAAAAGCGTAAAAAACGATGGTTTTTGTATTTAAAAAGTGTGTTGAGTTGCTTGAAATGGCAATAATATTGCATAATATATTGTAAAAAGGAAAAACGGTAAGAATTATGTCGATAAGTTTGCGCAAGAACTACAGAAAAGCGCATAAAAACAGCACAAAAATGGGGAAAATCGATGAAAAATGGGCAAAAATCATGAAAATAGGCTAAAAATTTTGATTTTCTTAGTTGAAATGTGCGTTGTAATGGTGGAAATAGTAATTGTGAGCCGTATAAAGATAACACAAGAAATTTTGAATACAGGAAAAGCGACTTAAATGGGCTGAAAATGGTCAAAAATTGACGAATTGACCGAAATTCAAAAAAAAAAACGGCATTAATTTTTCCCAATGAGCCAAAGTGGCACTTTCATCGGTGGAGTAGTAGTCAGGAGGCTCATCCAAACACAACCATATGGTTTTCACGTTAGTACCACAAATTTCGTGTTAAAAACTTGAACAGTGTTATACAAGTTTGGATACAGTACTTTTTGCTTAAAGCCCTATCCCTTAGTGGACTATATCGCCAATGTGATTTTAATTGTGATATACACACATCCTCAGAAAAATTCGGTTGGAATTCGGTTGTTGCACTTCAATTCGGTTGTTGCACTTCAATTCGGTTGTCTCAACTCAGTTGTGACAACTGTATTCGGTTGCTACAACCGAGAAAGTGGGGTTGTGGTAACCGAATTTACCAAATATTCGGTTGTTGCAACCGATATTTCTTCCAATAGGGTTGCTGCAACCGAAGTCGGTTGTCAAAATCGAATTTTTTGTTAACGAGGTTGCTTTAACCGAATTTCTCAGTGATTCTGTTGCAACAACCCCTAATTCGGTTGTAGTTTCCAAATTGTTTTGAAAAAATTAAAAATTTTAAAACAAATATTTGAAAACAAAACTTCAAATAAATAAAAATAGAAAAAACGAGTAAAAAGGCTAAAGTCGTGCATGCCGACTATACAATACCCTACACCAGTCTGGGTAAAAGCCAACTAATGTTTGGATCCGAAATTCGAATGGGTTAAAAGGGGCTTGTATCAAAATTTTCTATAATGTGAGTCAGCGCACCAAATTTCATTAAAATATCTTAATATTTGCGAGCTGCAGTTTGTAACCAAGCCAATTTTGGGGGGACCCTTATATGGCACTAGGTCTAAACATGGACCGATGTTCACCAAAATCAATAGGCTTCGTCCTTGGGCCAACATAGGTCTGTGTACCAAATTTCATCAAAATATCTTAATATTTGCGAACTGCAGCGTATAAGCAATATAATTTTGGGGGACCCTTATATGGGCACTAGGTCTAAACATGGACCGCTGTTAACGAAAATCAATAGGCTTTGTCCTTGGGCTCATATAGGTCGGTGTACCAAATTTCATCAAAATATCTTAATATTTGCGACCAGCAGCGTATAAACAATATAATTTTGGGGGGACCCTTATATGGGCACTAGGTCTAAACATGGACCGGTGTTAACCAAAATCAATAGGTTTCGTCTTTGGGCTGACATAGGTCGGTGTACCAAATTTCATCAAAATATCTTAATATTTGCGACCAGCAGCGTATAGACAATATAATTTTGGGGGACCCTTATATGGGCACTAGGTCTAAACATGGACCGATGTTCACCAAAATCAATAGGCTTCGTCCTTGGGCGCATATAGGTCTGTGTATCAAATTTCATCAAAATATCTTTATATTTGGGAGCTGCAGCGTATAAACAATATAATTTTGGTAGGACCCTTATATGGGCACTAGGTCTAAACATAGACCGATGTTCACCAAAATCAACAGGCTTCGTCCTTGGGCCAACTTAGCTCTGTGTACCAAATTTCATCAAAATATCTTAATATTTGCGACCTGCAGCGTATAAACAATATAATTTTGGTAGGACCCTTATATGGGCACTGGGTCTAAACATGGACCAGTTTTAACCAAAATCAATAGGCGTCGTCCTTGGGCCGACAAAAGTCGGTGTACCAAGTTTCATCAAAATATCTTAATATTTGCGACCTGTAGAGTGCGCACAAGAATGCATGGACAGACAGACAGACGGACGGACGGACGGACATCCTTAAATCGAAATAATTCTGAGCCGATCGGTATACTATAAGGTGGGTCTAGGACCAATATTTTTTGGTGTTACAAACATCAGCACAAAGTTATAATACCCTGACCACATAGTGGTGTAGGGTATAAATATTTCAGCTTTATAAAATAACGAAAAACACATTCAATACCAAATTAAGAATATTTGAAAAAACACCCTCACAAAAATTCGGTTGGAATTAGGTTGTTGCAACAGAAAAGAGGTTGTGGCAACTGAAATTAGGTTGTTGAAACGAGGTTGCTGCAACCAAATTCGGTTGTCTCTACTGAAATTCGGTTGCAATACCTGAATTATGTTGCAGCAACCGAATTAACGAGGTTGTTGCAACCGAATTATCCAAAATTAGGTTGCTGCAACCGAATTCGGTTGTCACAGCCGAATAAATTGTAAATGGGGTTGCTGCAACCGAATTTATTTTATATGGGGTTGCAGCAACCGAATTAAATTTCAATTCGGTTGTACTAACCGAATTCGTATTTTTTTAAAAAAATATTTGGAATTTTGTTCAATCAATAAAACTTCAAAAGAGAAAATATGTGTATAATGTTTTGTATTAAAAATAAATAGGAAAGCAGCATTTTCTTGCAAATAAAAGGTTTGTAGGAATAAATCTTTTGCAGAAAAATGGAAAAACAACTTAAGATACAACGTAATTCAGATGAAAGAGAGTGGGTTGCATGCAAAAGTAACGAAGTACATCTTTGAGAAAATCGTATCTGTGAGATCTTTTCGCTGACGAGGTAAATACTATGCATTGGTGTTAAGCCACGGCAACAGTAAATTCAAATTACATAATCCCTTTCTTCGAAAGAAGAATTTTCTTGAACTCTAGTTTAGTTTTCTATCTTTGTAATACTACATTTATACTTGAGCAAAAACCACATAGTTTTTTCAGAAAACTAGTTTTTGCTTGTGTTTTTGTATTCATTTTGACAAGTTAAAAACTACAAGAGACAAAAACCAGGTAGTTTTTGTTCAGGTATAAATGCAGTATAAGAGATCTTTGAAAGCAAATGTATTTTTTAATTTACTCGTCATCGCTTAACCCTTGTGGACCGCAGCCCAAGCGAAATGTAATACCCGCCATAAGTGGCCCAACTACATTGATATTACAGATGTAATTTACCTAAAGAAAGGATACTAAATGAAGTATTATTTCATCCAAAGAGAGAGCGCTAACAGAAGTATTCTTTCATTCAAATAAAGGGTGTTAAAAGAACTACCCTTTCTTACAAAGAAAGAGCACTGAAGTATGTATCCTTTCTTTCAAAAAAGGATGTAAAATACAGTAACTTTTCTTTGAAAGAACGAATACTAAATGAAGTATTACCTTGAAAGAAGGTAAAAGTTTTAAAGAAAGTGCACTCTTATCAGTTTATTGCAGGAAAAGCGTACTTAATTCAGCACACTTTCTTTCAAAGAAAGGGTACTTTACTTAGCTCTCTTTCTTTCAAAGAAATGCCACTTTATTTAGTATTTTTTCTTTCAAAAAAGGGTACCTCATTAAGTATTATTTCTCTCAAAGAGAAGGAACTTCATTTAGTATGAATTCTTTCAAAGAAAGAGTACTTCATTTAGTATTTTTTCTCCAATAGGAAAGGTACCTCATTTAGTATTATTTCTCTCAAAGCTAACCTGTTTTACTTAGTACTCTTTTTTTAAAATCAATGGTACTTCTTTTAGTACTCTTTCTCTTAATCATTTAGTACTATATTTGTAAACACTTAATGATTAAGTTTTTTAATAAAATTTTTGCTCCATAAAGCCTATTTTCGCGTTCCGCCATTATTTTACAATTTTTTAAGTTCGGTTTTTTAAAATTTGTATTCTAGGGACTATGATACCCATTTCGTGCACCAAAGTTTTTTGGTGGTTAGTTGCAAAAACAAAAAATCGCAAAATAAAAAGTGCAGAAAGGAAAAGTTTTTGCATTAATATATTTGTTTGAAGAATGTAAATCGCTGAATAAGTTTTTTAGTTGAAATTTTACGATTATGTCTTTTTTTCGCATTCTGCCATAATTTTGCAATTTGTTAAGTGCGGTTTTTTAAATCTGTAATCTAAAATTTCCATAATGGAAAATTTTTAACATTCTTGACGTCATTGTGTAAAAGTAATAGTAATTCATTACTACAATAAAAAAATGGAAATGATTTTTGTTTTTATGAAAATTTTTTTCCATTTCAATTACATTTTGTAATGGTAATATATTTTTTTATTATTTCCCTTTTATAGATTCAATAATAATGAAAACGCGCGTACTAAAGTAATTTAGTACTCCCATCTGTGTGTCATACCGTATTTATCTTATACAATATGTAAATATATTATTTATACGACTTTAAATTATAATGTATATTTCTTAACAGCATTTTTTTAATTTTGAAATAATAAATGTATTAAAATTAAAAATATGCGTACTTTATTGCAAAAAATATTATAGGATTTTAGCTAAATTAATAGAAAATATCGGTTGTGACAACCACGTTCTTTAATAAATTCGGTTGTCACAACTCCACAATTCGGTTGCCACAACCGAATTCGGTTGTCACAACCCCACAATTCAGTCGCCACAACCGAATTCGGTTGCCACAACCTCTAAAATTCGGTTGTAACAACTTCAAAATTCGGTTGTGACAACCCCATTTATGGGGTTGCTGCAACTTCGCAAATTCGGTTGGAACCTAATTCGGTTGGGACAACAAATTTTTTTGCTGGGTGTGCTTTTCCTATTTCTCCTTCCACGACTCATCATAGTGCCTTGGAAGTTGAAATAGAGTTCTATGAATATACATATAATAACAAAATCGATGATGTTCGTTATACACTGTTCAAGTTTTTAACACGAAATTTGTGGTACTAATGTGAAAACCATATGGTTGTGTTTGGATGAGCCCCCTGACTACTACTCCACCGATGAAAGTGCCAATTTGGCTCATTGGGAAAAATTTATGGCGTTTTTTTTTGAATATCGGTCAATTCGTCAATTTTTGACCATTTTCAGCCCATTTAAGCCCATTTAAGTCGCTTTTCCTGTATTCAAAATTTCTTGTGTTATCTTTATACGGCTCACAATTACTATTTCCACCATTACAACGCACATTTCAACTGAGAAAATCAAAATTTTTAGCCTATTTTCATGATTTTTGCCCATTTTTCATCGATTTTCCCCATTTTTGTGCTGTTTTTATGCGCTTTTTTGTAGTTCTTGCGCAAACTTATCGACATAATTCTTACCGTTTTTCCTTTTTACAATATATTATGCAATATTATTGCCATTTCAAGCAACTCAACACACTTTTTAAATACAAAAACCATCGTTTTTTACGCTTTTTCGGATAATTTTCGGGTTTTTTATTGATTTAAATAAATTTTTTGTGGTTGAATACATTTTTTCGGTATAAAAATTAACGGAAATGCGTGTTTCTCCGTATTAATGTAATTCATTTTAAATTGGCAATTGAAATAGAGAAATAAGCAATGGAATATCATTCGTTATCCTCCAATTCCATTAACAAATTCCAGCAAAGATCTGCCAAAAGTGAATCTAATTTTTTACCACTATACCAGTGTTCCAACTGTGCTGATACCTGGTGGAAACGTTCCCCATGCTCGTCTGATTCAGACGGCAACTGACGCTCGAATTGATCCTGGTGGTGATGCATGAAATGCACTTTCAACGACATTCGAACACCGATGTTTTCGAAAGATTGCAGCATATCATCAACAATGGCACGCCAATTGTCCACTCGATGAATGCCGAGAACTTTTTCGATCACTGCTTTCAGGCTATCGCAAGCGATGAGTTCCTCCTCTTGAAGGACATTGTTGATGTCTTCATCCTTCATCAGTTTGCGAATGTCTGGGCCATTCAACACACCTGAAATAAATATATGATTTTATATAAAAACTTTCAAGAATACTTCATCTTTGTTTGGCGGAAAAAGAATTCCAAATATTTATTTACCTTCTTTAATTTTCGCTTCACTCAAGCGTGGAAAAATGTACTCCAATCGTCCAAAAGCCAATCTATTTCCACGCACCAGTAACGCTTTGATGAAATTCTTCATTAACCCAAGTTTAATGTGCAATGGTGGCAGCAATACCTTATCCATCGGCACCAACTCCTCGTGGATAACGTTCTGCTGCCCGATTAGACGATTTGTTCACGGTAACCAATCTCGTTTTTGATACTGTGGTGTATATCGCAAATCCCACGTACACAAGTAGCACATATTTTTAGTGTAACCAGTTTGAAGGCCACATATAAGTGCAACCACTTTCAAATCAGCGCATATTTTCCAATAATGTTCATGGTATTTCACAGAATCCAAGATTAGTTTCATGGAATCATACGTTTCCTTTGTTTTCACGGCAAGCGCAATTGGCACATAGTTTTTTATATTATCGAAATACAGCAGCACAGCCTTGAGACTGCTCTTCGATCCATCGATGAACAACCGCCATTGGTCCGCATCGTACGTGTAATTCATGGCCGACATCAAACCATCGATATCATTACAGTACGTAAATGAATTGTTTTCGTTGCGAGTAAAAAACGGTAGAAATTTATGCTGTCGACCACGCGAACCGAACACTGTAACTTCTGGTGACAGGATGTTCACAGCTTTAAGATGTTGAGCAAGAATTATGGTTTTATTTTGTGACAACTTTAGTTGTCTTGACATTATGTTCAAGCGCTGTTGTGTAACTTCAATGTGTTTGCATGGTGGCGTAATATTTGATAGCTGATACAAAGAAAAATTCGATTCTGGCTCCGAAAAAAAAGATGGTGGGATGTATTCTGCAGTTGGACTCGGTTTTCTCGGGATTGGCACTGGCGGAGAATGGGGAAGAGTGGTTTGAGCTGACGGAACACTTTGGTAAATATATTCCATCGCCTTTCTTCTGTTCATACTATAGGGTTTTTAAATAAGAGCGCTACAAAAGTAAAAAAGTTTAAATAAAACAAAAACGGTTTTGGATATCAATGAAATTCTTTATTCCTGTGAAAGTACGTTCGATGCCATTAAGTATGGAAATCGATCTCTTTTACATGGTCACCACGGGCACAGTTGCAGAAGTCCAGACGCTGAACCCAATTTTCGACGGTTTTCAAGCATAAATCGGCCGATACTGCTGCAATTTCACGTTCGACATTCGTACGAAGTTCATCAATCGTCGCTGGCTTGTTGGCATAGACCATAGATTTGACGTAGCCCCACGCTCAATTGTTGATCTGCTAGGACGATTATGACGACCATAAATTGGACGTAGCGCTCTTAACGTTGAGGCCACTGACTCCGAATTTCGGTAGTAAATTTTAATAATTTCGACTCGTTGTTGGCTCGTATATCTTTCCATCATGAAATGGCAAACCTTACTGAAGAGAAATGTCAAAAGAGCGGCAAGAAATATGGCGTCTTTTGCTGTCCCTGTCTTTCTACTTTTGTAGCGTCTCTGTTGAACAACCCTTTACTATTTCCAATTATTCGACATAGGCGGTTAACCGGTTATTGCATTATTCGAAAAATCACTAAAACTGATTAACCGGTTATTCGGGTCGGTTATTCGAGAAAATTGGCGATTAATCGATTAATCGTTTAACACAAAATTAATGTATTTCCTTAACTTTTTACCAACAAAAACACTAACAGCTTCCTGTTTTTGTTTAATATCAACATGACACATGAACACGATGTATTTAAAAAAATTTTAAAATTAAAAAAGCACATCTACACTAGAGAGAAAATGCTAGAAAACAAAAATCACCTCTAATTAGCTCTATTTTGAATGAGTTTATCTATTTTGGAGTGTTTTTTCTCCATCCCTAGCAGTTTTCTCTCGCGTGTAAATGTACCTTAAGGTTGAAAAGTTTCGGAATCTGAGATTATCTAAATTGAAACATTTCTTATACTAATAGAAAAATTTATTTAAAAATATGAAGCTATCAAAAATTAGTTAAAAATGACAAAAAAAACTGCTGAAACTAGGAGATTTTTTTTATAAAAATTAGTAAGTTAAAAACAGCATAACCTAAAGGTAGATTTTCTATTTCTTAACGATATTTTTTTTTAATCTGTAAAACTTTGGATACAAAATTTCTTTAAATGCAAATTTAATGAATACTACAATAAATATGATATTGCATTTAATTTATGCATTCCTCCTCCTCTGAAGAAATAAAAAAAAAATATTTAGTTCCATTTGAGTAAAATATTAATAAATTCAAAATATCAATTTACTCTACAAAAATTTGCAAAAAAATGTTCTGAATAGTAGAGTTAGTAGACTAAAGAATATCATAAAAAGTTGTTAAATTTTTTAGTCTTTTTCCGGTTTTAAGGGCCCTTGACAATAAACAAAATTATCCAAGGTTTGAGCTAACATACGCACAGGGATCTTTATTATTCCAGTGTTAATGCAAATTTCCACTAAACTTTTCTTAACAAAATGAATGGAAAGCTTCATAAAAATTTTCAATGTACGAACTTCAGCGAAACTTTTTTGAATCAATGTAAAAATTCATAAATAGAATGTAGACATTTCTCACAGTGTACAGTTACAAATGTCAAATTCCATTTAATTTTAATTTTTTAGCTTTAATTTTGTGTTAACTTTAGGTTATTTCGTTATTATTAATGTCACAAATGCGAATAAAAATTAAATTTCACTGAAACGGTTACGGGTTTCCTTGTATTCTACACCTTTTTCAGTTCTATTTCAGAAAATTCCAAATATATTTCATAATTGTTTAAAAATGTTTTAAAATTCTCCAAAAATATTTTTAAATTGTCCAAAAATGTTTTAAAATTGTCCAAGTATATTCTAAAATGGCCTAAAAAGGTTTCAAAATTGTCTAAAATGATTCAAAATTATCCAAAATTTTTTTAAATTTTTACAAAAATGTTTTAAATTTGTCCAAAAATCATTCAAAATTGTCCAAAAATGTTTTAAAATTGTTCAAAAATTTTTCAAAATTGTCCAAACACTTTTTAAAATTGTATAATAACGTTTCAAAACTCATTTCAAAATTGTTCAAAATAAATTTTAAAATTTTCAATATGTATTTCAAAATTATACAAATATATCAATCACATCGAACTAGAGGCTGAATAATATATGCCCTCACTAATTATACAAATATATTTTAAAATATGTATTACAAATATATTTCAAAATATTTTATTTGTATTTGAGAATTGTCCAAATACATTTCAAAATCATTCATTTGTATTTAAAAATTTTAAATCTGTATTTCAAAATTGTCAAAATGCATTTCAAATAATTCCATTTGTATTTAAAAATTTTCTAAATGTATTTCAGAAATTTCCAAATGAATTTAAAAAGACTCTATTTGTATTACAAAATTTTCCAAATGTATTTAATAAAATGCTAATTGCATTTCAAATTTTTCGAAATCTATTTCAGAAATTTATATTTTTATTTTAAAAGAGTATTTACTAACGTACATGTCTCATAATTCCTATCAAATTTTCATTACGAAAGAGAAAACAGGCATGTTTGTAAAAATGCTTTTAAAATAAAATAGAAATTTCTGAAATATATTTAGTATTAAGTTTTTTAATTAAATTTTTGCACCACAAAGTCATTTTTCGCGTTCCGCAATTATTTTGCAATTTTCTAAGTTTCGTTTTTTTAAATTTATAATTTAGGGACTATAATACCTACTTCGTAAAACAAAGTTTGGCGGCTACTTGCAAAAAAAATCATTAAAATAATCGCGAAAAAAAAATTTGCAAAAAGGAAAATTTTTACATCAACATATTTGTTTGCAGAATGTAATTTGCTCATTAATTTTTTTAATAAACTTTTTGCGTCATAAAGTCTTTTTTCGCGTTCCGCCATTATTTTGCAATTTTGTAAGTGTATTTTATTTGAATTCATAATCCAGGGAATACAATACCAATTTCATACAACAAAGTTTAATGCTCAGTTTGAAAACAAAAATCGCGAAAAAAATTTTTACAAAAAAGAAAATTTTTCCATCATTGTATTTGTTTGCAGAATGTTAATCGCTGATTCAGTGTTTTAATTAACTTTATATACCATAAAGTCTTTTTTCGCGTTCCACCATAATTTTGCAATTTTTTAAGTGCGGTTTTTTAAAATTTGTAATCTGGGGACGTTAACACCCATTTCATACAACAAAGTTTGGTGGTTTGTTGCAAAAAGAAAAATTGCATTTTTTGAACCACAAAGCATATTTGCACATTCCGCCATTATTTTGTAATTTTTTACGTGTGGGTTCCCGAGTAAAACAAATTATATATAATCATATGTGGCATATATTACAATATGTAATTAGACATGTCGTTATGTATATCCATATATAATTATATATGACGTCTTTTTCCAAAATTGTTCCTTATATTATGCCATATATTATTTCATCTAATTAGATATCGGCCTTTATAATATTAGATATGGTATATATGATTACATATTACATAGCTTGGCTGATCTTATGGCATTTTAGGAATATATAATTATATATGGTATCATTTAAACAACATATAACTATATATGGTGCCAGTTAAACTATATATTATCATATATGGTGGCATTTAAACAATATATGGTCATATATGGTACCTCATGAACAAAATCTTTAATACAGTTGCAGATATGATAATATATGCTACTAAATATAGTGCCATATATATTTATATATGGTGTTATTTAAGCAATATATTAGCATATATGGTGCCATTTATACAATATATGGCCATATATGGTACCTCATGATCAAAATTTTTAATACAGTTCCAGATATGATAACATATGATTCTATATATAGTGCCATATATATTTTTATATGGTGTTATTTAAGTAATATATTACTATATATGGTGTCATTTAAACCATATATTATCATATATGGTGCCATTTCAACAATATATGCTCATATATGGTACCTTATGACCAACATTTTTAATACAGTTCCAGATATGATAATATATGCCACCATATATAGTACCATATACTTTGATATATCGTATCATTTAAACAACCCGAGTAAAAACAGTTACATATAGTCATATATGTGATTAAGTTATATCTTTATAAATATACAGTTTCATCCGAAGAATGGCCCGATATATTTTTACCAATTGTTTATCAATTTTTATCTAAATGTATCAGTTTAGATCTGACCTGATTAAATTATGTGTTTAATAAATTATATGTTTTTGACCTGATACAATTTTATTGGTTTGATCGTAATTGGTTTAATTTTATATAAATAAAATATAATTGTATCCGACATTTACCTTATACAATTGTATCAAAGTTTTAAACTGATATCAGGTCAAAATTGGGATATAACTATATAATTTTGTATACAAATATATCTATTTGGACCTAAACTGATACTATGTTATATAAACCAATAAAATTGTATCAGGTCAAAAATCTGATACAATTTCATCTGATTAACACATAATTTAATCAGGTCAGATCTAAAATGATGCAATTAGATAAAAACTGATAAACAACTGATACAATTTTATCGGGCCATTTTTAGGATCAAATGGTACGTGGATGACTCTAAGTTATATATTACCATATAAAGCTCCATATCGTTTTTTTTAATAGGGAACATACCATATATGGTGCCATTTAAACAATATATGGTCATATATGGTAACTCATCAGCAACTACAATACTAACTGTATTTCAGAAGCTATTTGTATTTCATAAATTTTAAATCTATTTCAGAAATTATGGAATGTATTTCAGAAATTTATTAATAGTATTTCAGAAATAATCAAATCTATTTCAGAACTTGTTGATTGTTTATCATAGTTAATAGAGAAAAATTTCTAAATTACATTTCATAATTTCTGAAATACAATTGATAATTTCTGGAATACAGTTTGATAATTTCTGAAATACAGTTGTGAATTTCGGAAATACAAATAATAATTTCTGAAATACAATTGATAAAACTGAAATTCAATTGATTATTTCTGAAATACAATTAATAAATCTTAAAAACAATTGATACAATTGGAAATGGTGTAGAGCGTTAAAAAGATGCAAATAAAATTATTTTTTTTTTTTTTAATTCAATTTAATAAAAAAAAATATAATTTTATAAAAACATTTATAGAAAATAAAATTATAATTTTATAAAAAGAAAATCTTTTTATAAAAAAAATGCATAGCCGTGAACGGTATCGAACTCGAGACCTTCTGAGTTTAAACCTTATTTTAACAAAATATTGTAATTTTTATAAAATCAGTGCTCTGCCAGTGTATTATTTTTTGAACTGTTGTCAATATCTGTCTGGGATTTTATTTAATCCCAAATAAATGGAGATCTTACGTAGTACCCAAATATAATGCGGGATCTAATTTTAGCTGTCATTTTTCTGGATAGTTTTAGATGTCAATCCCCAAATATATTGCTGTTTCTAATTCGATCTGCCATTTTAATGCGGAAATAAAGTGCTGGATCTAATTCGATCTGCAATTTATGGGATAAATTAAGATCCTACCAAATTCACAAATATATCACTGGATTTAATTCGATCTGCAATTCATCGGAAAAGTTAAGATCTTACGCAATCCCGAAATATATTACTGGATCTAATTTAATCTGTCATTTTTGGATAAATTTAGATCTTACTTAATCCTCAAATATATTGTTGAATCTAATTCGATCTGCCATTTTTCGAATGAAATTAGATCTAAGTTTATCCACAAATATATTGCTGGATCTAATTCCATCTACCATTTTTCGGATCAATTTAGATCTAAGTTTATCCCCAAATATATTGCTGGATCTAATTCGATCTGCCACTTTTTCGGATCAAATTAGATCTAAGTTTATCCACAAATATATTGCTAGATCTAATTCGATCTGCCAAAATTGAGATCAAATTAGATCTAAGTTTATCCACAAATATATAGCTCTATCTAATTCGATCCGCCATTTTTCGGATCAAATTAGATCTAAGTTTATCCACAAATATATAACTGGATCTAATTCGATCCGCCATTTTTCGGATCAAATTAGATCTAGGTTTATCCCCAAAGATATCATTGGACCTCCCAGTTTTGAGATATAACTTGATCTTTGTTTATCCCCATATATACAATTGGATCTAATACGATATCATTGGATATACCCAATTTTGAGATCTAATTGGATCAGCTAGATATTACAGCAGATCTTAAACAATATCAAATTGGATATGATTAGATATTGCGCGAGATCAAATTTTTTACTCGGGTTTTTAAAATTCAATATCTATGGACTATAATACTGCTGGATATAGTGTAACTAAGTTACAGTTTTTGTTTTTTATAATAAGTAACTTATTTTAATGGGAGCGAGCTTTTTTAGCGGCTCGATTACAAAAAACTCAATTAAATTTCTTTAAAGAGCTGCTCGATAAAAAAAGCTCTATGAAATTTTTCATACGAGCTGCTCGATTTAAAAAACTCTATTCAGTTTTGTAAACAAGCCTTTTCATTTTTATAAGCTCTTTATTTCTTTTAGTTGCGAGCTTGTTTTATTTGAGCAGCTCTTTTAATTTTGGCTTCCGAGCTTTTTAAAAAAATGTATATATTTTTGGCTCGCTCCGGGCTTTCTTTCAATCCCTGGCAGCAATACTTAAGTGATTTTTTGGATGTTGTTCAGAAGTAATTCTAAAAAAGCTGTAAAAATATACTAACGGATATTTTAGAAGCAATCAAAGAAGTAATTTGTTGATGTTGTTCAGAATAACTTCTAAAAAAGCAGTAAAAATACACTAACAGATACTTGTGAAGCAGTGGAAGAAGTAGTTTGCAAAGCATTACATACAAGTGCTGGGACCTTTTAAAAGACCTTTGTCCAAAAAGTATTAAAGATAATTTCACTATTAAAATCAAGTAACAAAACTATGAGAAACAGTATTTAAATTGTGTAATCCATTTTTTACCAACATATCTCTAAAGACACGTCTACCTATCCTTTTACGAAATTTTGTCAGAAAATAATCACGGAATCCATGCTTGGCAGAAAATGGGTAAAACCATATACTCCATATCACAAACGGATTGCAGAAAATTTTAAGTATTGACAAAAAACTGAAATTTTTGAAAATTGAAAACACCTAGAAATCAAATTACACTTGAAATATGTAATTTAGTTTAGAACTTAGAAAATGCGTTAGAAATTAAATTTTCCTTTATGGTTATTAGCCACTCTTAGTTTTGTAATATTAAACAAGTTTTAAAAACCTTTAGGCCCTTACAGATATTTTTGGGTTCTTACAGATATTTTTATAAAATTTTCTGCCTCTGTCTACTATTTATTAACTTCTCTTTTTAGTATTAAAAAAATTGTATTACAATTGTATTTCACGTTCCGCGATTATTTTGCAAGTTTTTAAGTGCGGTTTTTTTCAATTTGTAATCTAGGGGCTATAACACCCATTTCATAAAACAAAGTGGCGGAAAAAAACTTTTGCAAAAAGGAAAATTCGTACATCAGTATATTTGTTTGCAGAATGAATATCGCTGATTAAGTTTTTTTAATTAAAATTTTGTACCATAAAGTCTTTTTTCGCGTTCCGCGATTATTTTGAATATTTTTAAGTGTGGGTTTTTAAAATTTATATTCTAGGGACTATAATACCCACTTCATAAAACAAAGTTTGGCGTTTAGTTTGCAAAAAAAATTTTTTTTTTACAAAAAGTTTATAGTTATTTACAGAATGTAAATCGCTGATTAGGTTTATATTGCATTTTTTCAGAGAGAGATCCCAATTGATTCCGTATTTATAAAACAGCCAATAGAAAGCAATCTATCCATCCCCTTTTTTTTTTGGAAACAAATGCTTTTTTTTACTCAATTGTTAATAGTTTTTAAGGAATTAGTGCGAGTATTACAAATTCTAATGCCAGAAAATTTCAGTAGCATTAAATGATAATAAAATTTTTTTGCCATTAGCATTAGTCAACTAATGGTAATCAAATTTCAATGCCAATGAAAAAATCCCAAGTATGACGAATATGAAGAATTCAAAATTTATTTAAGAAATACTTTAACGGTGGGTCTCATACTTTAGGTTTAACTTTAACTTAACTAAAAACCAAATAAAATGTCAAAAAATGTACACAAAACAACTACAAATTTTTGGGTTAACTATTAACCTAAGTTTAAACTTGCAGTATGAGACCCACCGTAAGTATAAAATATTTCAAATGTATTAACCTATACTTACTTTACATTACAAGACCTCCCCTGCAAACATTACAATACGAAAATGTTTCGTAATCGTATCGCCTGAAAGAAAAACTTTATTGCGGCAATAATCATATTCTTATTGCGGAAGATCCTCCCTTCGGGAGTAAATGTCCTCTCTATAGCGATACTCCCAAGCAATACGAAAGCGATACTTCTGAATGATAAATCGGCGATATCGCTAATTTATCACCTGGAAGATAAAAATGTCATATCGCTAAATTAACTCCTCGAAACAAACTAAACGATTTATAATTATCATTATTAAATTTAACTCTGAAAAAGAATATCTGCATACATAATCCATTGACAAGAACATTAATTATCTTGTTGGTGATATTGCCGCAATATTATCATAAAAAAATTATGACAAAAAACACAATTTTTGATTTGGTTTTTCCAAATATCTTCCAAATGATAAAAGGAAGACAATTTCAAAATACTGCTTGATTATTTTCATTCAAATGCTTTATTATCTTCTTGTAAGATATCTTCCAAATGTTTGCAGGGTCATAGGTAAATTCAGTCGACATGAAATTAGAGTTGCCATTTCCAATTTGAGAAAAAGAGGACGTCAACCTCAAAAAAGGAGGACATTTGTCTTAAAAAAGAGGACAATTTTTTTTTAATAAATTAATTTTACAAAAATCAACAACGCGAAAAAATATACAAATAAAAATTTATTTTATAAGTAAAACAATTTTTATTCCCACAAAAAAAAATTCAGAAAAAACAAAAACATCATTCTGAACTTTAAATTAGTGGTACATAAATAAACAAACAAAAAGCATAACGATTAACCATTTCATTACATATATTTTCAGGAAACTCATTGAGCCATTTTATTTTATTCAAGAAGTGTTTGCGATAACGGAAACATCATTTTATCCCTATAAAAGAGTCATTCAGCTTACAAGTTAAAAACAATTTACAAGTATTAATAAAAATGAGCACGAAAGCCAGAACATTCTTATGTAAAAAGAAAAAACTGAACTGCTTCTTAACTTCATTGCAAAAGTCATATGAAGATTCCTATAATATATATCCGTACAATTTGAACCAGCATTGGACACCGAGTACTATATGCATTTCATGCATACTATATGGTTGCCATCCATCCTCTTTTCCCCGGACACCGTCCTCTTTTTTAGGGCGTCCGGGGCAGTCCTTCTTTTTCAGTAAGTGTCCGGGTTTGTCCTACTTTTTACACTTGCCCCATAAACTTTTTTTTATTGCTTCTAAACTTTTGAATTGTTAGCATCACTGTTTTGTTGCTTTAATTTCAATTGTCTTGGCATTACTTACTTTGATTGCCAAATTTAAAGCTTATCGGAAGTGAGCCAACTGTTGAATTAAAAAAAAAATATCATTGCTTTTAATGATGAAAATGTATTTACTGAATTCCTTATCATGAAAAATTATGTAATAAATTTAAATTCAATTAACACGACTGCTAACAAGTTTTGGTGCAATTTTTTTTTTTTTATTAAAAATGATGTTTGCTATGAAGTTAGAAAACTTGTTGAGTTCTATTTTTGCTTTCCAGCACATATGCCAACATAGAACGTATATTTTCTTTAATAAAAAAAATTTAATCCAGACACAATTTCTGATATTATCAGTCAAATATAAGTTTGATATGAATTGTCAAGTTTATGAATATTTGAAGAAATGCGACATTCAAATTGGAAGCCATTTGGAAGCGTTGAAAAATATTTATGAAGCTCTTGATAATTTGTATCAATCATATCATATTATAGAAATGTACATTCCCGAAAATGTATGTAATAAAATTGTTAATCGTTATTTTGTGTTTATTCAAGTACTACACCCAGGAAAAAGATTGGTTGGCTTTCGATCAAAACCATTAAAATGAATTTGCCAGGACTTTATTTTATTTGGAATTACCTATAATTGAATACTACATCAAACATTTTTTACTAGGTATTAAAAATAGGGAAAATGAACTAAAAAACAATCCTTTTAACAAATTATTGGTATCTGCAATCAATTTTAAAATTAGTATCAGTTTAGTAATTCTATGCAGTAGAAGTAGCCATTTATTTAGTGAATATACAAGAAAATTGGTGTTATCTATAACCATTTTTAAAAAAATTTCAATATTCGAAAGTGGTAACTACAAATACGGGTATCCTAATCAAATATGACCTTAAATTCAAGTTTCTGTAGAGCCAACCGAATTGTGGATTGTTTTGATAACACACACAACTATTAATTGGTATTGATAAACGAATTTTATACTGTATTAATAAAACACATAAATTCAAAATTAGTCATTAAAATTATTAAGTGTTTGTGGTGTAGTGGGTGAGGAGTTGGCCTAGTACGCCGGATTTCCGGGTTCGAATCCCGGAAAAGACAAAAATTTAGATATTTTTTTTTTTAATTAAAATAAAATATTCATATGTATAAACAGTAAATATGGCTAAGAAATTTAAAAGTAGTTGCGGTGCAGTGGGTAAAAGTGTGAACTATTAACCTAAAGGGCCGGGTTCAATACCAGAAAATTCAAAAAAAGTTTTTTAATTTCAATAAAATTTTGTAGAACATAATTATATTTATGTGGAACATAATATTGAATTAGACAACCGAATATTGGCTTTCACGACGAAAAATATAATTTAATATAAAGATAGTTGTCGTAACCGCACGAATTCGATTGGCAACAAATTCGGTGGCCACAACTGAGACTATTTTCTTGTATATTCACTAAATAAATGGCTGCTTCTACTGCATAGAATTACTAAACTGATACTAATTTTAAAATTGATTGGAGATACCAATAATTTGTTAAAAGGATTGTTTTTTAGTTTGCTTTCCCTATTTTTAATACCTAGTAAAATATTTTTGGTGTAGTATTCAATTATAGGTAACTCCAAATAAAATAATGTCCTGGCAAATTTATTTTAATAGTTCTGATCGAATTCCAACCAATCTTTTTCCTGGGTGTTCAATTAGACGTGCCATAACCATAACCACATAAAACAGCTGTTCAAACCAATCTTATGGGCTACAATGTATTCGATTATTGGTGACATGCCATAACGCCATAACCGTAACCGTAGATACCAACCCTACGGGGAAAGGGAGCGGTCCCAGATGACACGCAGGATAGGTCCCAAGGGGGCGGAGACCGGTCGCTGATCGGTATTTTTGTTTGGAAGAGACATATCACTTTAACATGGCGTTGTCATTGGAAATGACCAATTGCCACAGTTTAGACACATTGTGGCAGTAAGGTGGTGTGTTTAAAAATAGCTTTTCAAATAAACTAATAAAAAATTAAGAATTAAAAATAATCTACTTGGCGTCGAAGTAGGGCTCTATAACACAACCTTCTGCTTGTAAGGCAAACGCTCTACCGCCTGAGCTAACGTTGCTTATGCGTGATGGCTGGCTGATGGTTAAGTTATGTTTTTCGTTTCTGTTCAAATAAAAAAGAGAAAGAAAAAACAAACACACACACAGCAAATAAAATAAACATGGCAAAGAAAAAAATAGAAAAGAAAACAACATTAACACACACACAAATATGGTGGAAGTGCCTTGAATATGCCCTCGATTGACCGGTCATGGGATAGGTCCCTTAATGGTAGTTGACTTTAAAAAATCAATTAAAAATTAGAAAATTGCCTCAATACCTCTGATAATATAAATAAAAATTTAAAAAACTCCCCTTAAGTTACAAAGAAAAGTTAAATGAAATACCAATTGTTAAAACTAAAACAGCTTTAACATTAAAAAGACTTTGAAAATACAAAACTTAAAATTTCTTAGCAAAACATTATAGAAATTTAAAATAAGAGCTAAAATAAGCAAATCGTGAAAAAATAAAGTTAAAAATAAATAAAATAGTAAAATAAATAAAAAATATCTTTAAAAATATGCCGCGAATTTTGCTTTTATTTCGGTATCGGTCAAGTTTTTTTAAAAGCAACAGTGAAAATAACGGATCAGAAAATACTTAGAAAATTAATTCATTTTCTTTTGTTCATATTTGTACTAATTTAGTAATATGCCTTCGGTTGACCGGTCACGGGATAGGTCCTTGGAGGGCAATTGACTCCTCATTCCCCGTAGGGAATTGAATTTTGATTTTCTGCTATAGCGATATGGTTACGGCTATGGCGATATGGCACGTCTAATTGAACCTTAAGATAGCAAAAAACAAAAAAAGTAAAGTTTAAATGAGTTTATTTATTTATTGAATATGTATTTTATTAATTTTTAATAATGTGTACTTCCGCCTTTGGACAAAATTACCTCATACACTCTCAGAACAATTCCGTGGTGACAACCGAATTTTTTCCAACCGAATTGGCTCGGTTGATGCAACCGAATTGAAATCGAATTCGGTTGTCGCAACCGAATGGAAATCTAAGTCGGTTGCCACAACTGAATTCGGTTGGCAAAAAATTCCGTTGCCACAACGGAATTGTTTTGAGAGTGTAAACTCTATTTGGGATGGGAATCATACAGTTGAAATTATAATAATAAAGAAATTTCAGACCAATCCGATTTTATTGCGTCAATCAAGGAAACTCGGTCATCAAATTGCTGTCCAGACTCGTACACTTTTCGAGACAACCATCCCCACACGTTTTCCATTATGTTTAAGGCCGGTGAGTATGGTGGCCATGGTAGCAATTCAACATTTTGCTCGCTAATCCACGTTTTAATTATCCTTGCTGTGTGGATAGGAGCATTATCCTGTTGGAAAGTCCAAGGGATGGGTCCAAGCAAGTTTTGAAATTTTGGATACGCCGTTTGCTGTATTGATTTTTATGAATTTGCTGTCATTTTCGTGGCTTAAAATTCCAAGTCTACAATTCCATAGTACGATATCGCACCCCAGACCATAACACCACCTATTCGACTATGGCGACGGGCTAAAAAATGTTCTTCCTTCTTTAAATCATGAAAATAGTAGTTAAAACCATCAGGTCTGAGAACACTACTTTATTCCACTCACTCTTCCACGTCATGTGTTCTTTGCAAAAATTCAATCGTAATTCCTTACGTTGCAGGTTTAATGGTGTTTTTTTCTGCAATTTTATGCGTTTTAAATGTTTTGCTACACCGAAAAAAGTACATAGTGGCATAGTGAATAAAATTCATAATGCATTTGTATTTTATAAAAATCAACTATCTTAATCATGAACAACTATGAACAAAGTCGAAAAAATTGTTTTTAGGTTGCCCTGTAATCTAAAACTTCAAAATATTATTTCTTTCAATAACAAAAAATAAAATATGTGCATTACATATGCACATATTTTATTTATGTAAATATATTTATGGCTTTAATTACAAAATATCTCAAAATTTTCTTACATTTTATAGATGAAGACTTCACGCAAATTTTTAAAATAACATCACTAGCAAAAGCCAGTTTTTGCAATGTGTGGAAGAAGCAGAAAGCAAAGGAGTAAGACCATCGAAGTAGTATGTATAATAATTATGTAAATATTGTAAATGTTAATAAATTTTTATGAAAGGTTGAAGTTGTGATTTTTTTTTTGGGAAAATAACGTAAAATGGCAAGTTACATGGTTTATATTCACTATTTTTGAATTGCCTATAGTTGACACTTACTACCTTTAAAAAAGTATATTACTTTAACCACACTATCGTTGGCATTGACTTTATCCATAGTTGAATTATATATTTCAATTGAATGTAGTTGTACTCCACTATTTCATATTCACTATGTGATAGTGAGGGTTATTTCACCTATGACATAGTGAAAAATGTAGTAATCAGTAACTATGTATTATTTTGGGTGTAGTAAAAAATTAATTAAAAGAAAATATAAATTATAAAGATTATTCTCTCAGGAAATGACGATATTTTATAAAAAATTAAAAAAAGTTAATACTATTGAACACATTCATATATCTAAAGAACATTTTCATTAAATTTATGGAGATCTAATTTATGATATTCAATGATTTTTTTTAATGAAGTTATGAAATTCTATGAAAGAAAAGTTATGAAAAATTTCATAATATTTATTAAATATTATATACATAATGAAATTCTTCATTGATTCTACGAACAAAATTCTATGAAATTATATCATTAATATCATGAAGGATAATTCTTTCAGTGTAGGGTTAAAATATTCTACAAAAAATGCCTCATAAAATTCTGTTGGGGACATTCGAACTCAGAATTAACCCTTAAATGCATGGTGTAGCCATTTGGCAACATACCGATTTTTTAATAAAAAAAAACCCACTTGATGCACAAAACTGCATTTTTGGGCATTGGGGCCCCTTCTGTCTAGCTCAGATTTTTTAAATAGTTATTGGAAAAATATTGGTTTTGCTTCGTATGTTTGTGAAAAATCTAAAAGACTCGTTTTTTTACAAAAGGTTTTTTTCATAAGTTTTTTCCAAGGTTGGTTACCGAAACGAATAACGGTAAGGGTAACGGTAACGGTATCAGATTTCGTTTGTTTAGGTAACGGTAAAGGTAACGGTATTTAAGACTATACCGTTATCGAAACAGCAATACCGGTACATACCGGTATTAAAAATTATGTTAAAAACATATAAAAACAAGTAAAAACATGACATATTTTTAATTTTAAGTACTGAAAATACAGATTTTAAGCTATAAATTCAAGACTGGTAGTTTTAATAAGTAAAATTATTATCTATAAATTTTTTGTAAAAAAAAACACTCAAGATTATAAAATAAAAAATAAAAAAATTGTAATTTTTATATAAAATAATAAATACCGGTAAAATACCGGTAACTACCCATAAAAATAACGGCATCGGTAACGATAACGGTATTTATAAATTTTTTTAGAGGCATCGATAACGGTAACGGTATTCAATTTAAAACGGTATTTTAGCGATAACGGTATTGTAACGATAACAGTAACCAACCTTGGTTTTTTCTCTATTGGTTGTAAAATAAAAATTGTAAATTCTATCATCCTAATTTTTGCATTAAAAATACAAAAATTGTTTTTTTGGACTTTCTATATTTTCATATATTTAGTTAGAATATTCTTCTACCTTAAGTCCAAATTCTAATATGATATTGTCATATTAGATTTTATTTGTTGTTTCAAAAAGGGGGTTGATCATTTTCATGATAGACTATACAATTGTTTCATAGGCATCACCCTACTCTTCAGTTGTCCGCAATAAGAAAATGATAACTTTCTTACTCAAACCAAGACATTACATAAGGTACAAAAAATCAACGGGACGAGAATTTTATACTTTCGTATATGAACTGTCTGATTTGGTAAAACCAGCTATAAATCAACTCCTTTTTGAAAAACTTAAATTTTACTTTAGTGAGAAATTGTGTTTGAAAATTTATTACTCAAGGTTTATTAAAATTCGTGCTTAGTGCAGAATATAATACTGCGCCGCATTGGTCTGTGCGAAATAATCGGCGTTTCAATTTGTCAAAAGCACATACATTACTGACTAAATCTTTAAGTTCGTAATCATCGTCTAAATTAACCCTTTAGTGCACAGTGTTCTTTTAAAGGGCCGAAAGTTTGCTCTGCGTAACGAAATTAGCCGTATTTTGTCTCATGTCTATCAGCGTTAAGTATTTAAAGCAAATCTACGGTAAACCAATTGTAGTATAAAAAATTTAAACAGGTTATGTTTATAATTTTTCCGTTATAATCGAACGTACGTCAGCAAAAGTTTTTAGGAAGTAAGGCGACTAAGTTACATTAGATGAGAAGATGTATAAACGTTGAGTTTTCAGAGTTGAAAATTAACGTGCATTAGAAAAGTAATGCGTTAAACGCGTTTTTATGCACTTTGAGCTTTTTTATGAGTTGACGGATATAGTTAAGTCGAAAACACAGCTATTGTTAAATATAAATTCGAATCCAGGAGGCTATGAATTTGTATACATGTTTTTGTTGGCGGAATAATATCCAGTCTTTTATAACTTGAGTTTTCAAAAACTATAAAAAAGTGTTCCAATATTGTTTAATCCACTTAAAATATGTAATTAAAAAATACCAAAACAGAATCTGAAAAAAGTTGAGTTGCAATGAGTTCTTATAGAATAGATGGATTTCAAAACCGTTTTTGTTTTCCAAAAAAAAAAAGAGTTCCTTTCGCTTTCATTTTACTTAAAGATTTGTAGCTTCCTTTCTTTTATTATATGGTGCGGCCCTTTTATGAAAAACCACAATATGGCCCTCGCTGACAAATCCGTGCCCACGCATGTTATATATTTTTCAGTTTGACTCTTGATCATAAATTAATATCACTTTCTGTTTAAATTATTTTCAAATCAAAGAAAGATGATACAATTTTTACAAGTAAATTACAAAGAATAAAAATTTTTGAAATAATTCGATAAGACCAGCAAGGCAGAATGCGCATTTTCGGCTTTCGCTACAAAGCCATCATCAGTGCCTTTCGCCTTTGAGTGGGTTAATATTTTTGATAGTCGTCTACTTATATGACTGTTGAAAGCAAATCGAGTTTGTTATCAACAACTCAACTTAGACTAACATCAACGAAATTTAACAATGCTATTTTTATCCTTATGTTATTATTACTCTTTTTTGCTTTGAACCTTAATTCTTAAGATATCTCAGCTGATTCTATTCAACTCTGTGTATGATAAACACAGATTTTTGAATTAGAACGAACCGTTAAATTTAAATGTATGTTATTAAATTATATTTTTGCACCGTGTCTATGTTTTTAAGATGAATGGGGGAAATGTTTTAGTTGATCTGTTATTTAAGTAAATGAATGTTATTATTTTAGTTTGACTCTAGATCATAAATTAATATCACTTTCTGTTTAAATTATTTTCAAATCAAAGAAAGATGATACAATTTTTACAAGTAAATTACAAAGAATAAAAATTTTTGAAATAATTCGATAAGACCAGCAAGGCAGAATGCGCATTTTCGGCTTTCGCTACAAAGCCACCATCATTGCCTTTCGCCTTTGAGTGGGATAATACTTTTATAATCGTCTACTTATGTGACTGTTGAAAGCAAATCGAGTTTGTTACCAACAACTCAACTTAGACTAACATCAACGAAATTTAACAATGCTATTTTTATCCTTGAATATGCCACCAATTGACCGGTCATGGGATAGGTCCTTTAATGGCAGTTGACTCGTTGTTTGCGTTGGCCATAATTAAATTAAAAAATCAATTAAAAATTAGAAAATTACATCAGAAACTCTGATAATATAAATAAAAATTTTAAAAATTCCCCTTAAGTTAAAAATAAAATTAAATGAATTACCAATTGTTAAAACTAAAACTGCTTTAATATTAAAAAACGTTGAAAATACAAAACTTAAAATTTCTTAGCAAAAAATTATAGAAATTTAAAATAGCCGTTTTTTCTAATCACTTGGATTTAATAAATCCAAAAAGTATTTCTAAAAGTGCTCAACAGATGGGGTTAGATTCTTCCTATTTTAAGAAAATGTTCTGTCCGACACTTCTTTCACCCTAATTTTTAATACCGAAATCGATGATGAAGGATTTTACTTTAACTTTTAATTTATAATTATATTTTACATAAAACAGCGATAAACACTCTGCCTTTTCAGTTTTATCACTTAAATTTATATTTTTACACAATTTAAAAATTCCATTGCAATATTTAATATTCACTAATTGGATTTAATTAAATTACTTACTGTAGAGTGAAAAATTGCCATTTCTATTTAAGCTATTTCTCCATGTCCAAGATGAAAAATATGTATTTGGTGAGGTGTAGTTTTTTTTTTCTAAACATATTTCATAAAAAAATTTGAATAAAAACCTTTTATTTGTTAGTTTTTCAATTTTTTTGTTTCTCTTTTAATTTTTATTCGTGATTTTTTCTGACATTAAATTAATAGGCTGTTTAATATATTTGTGCTTTTATTGTGGATTTATTAAATCCAGCTTTTTTTTTGGATTTAATAAATCCATTTTTTGTATGAAAAATTCTAAATCCAGGTGATTAAAAAACACGCTAAATAAGAGCTAAAAAAAGCCAATCGTAAAAAAATGAAGTTCAAAATAAATAAAAGTGTAAAATAAATAAAAAAATATTTTTAAAAATATGCCGCGAATTTTGTTTTTTATTTCAGTATCGGTCAAGTTTTTTAAAAGCAACAGTGAAAGTAATCAGAAAATACTTAGAACATTAATTCATTCCCTTTGGTTCATATTTGTAGTAATTTAGTAATATGCCTTGGGTTGACCGGTCAGGGATAGGTCCTTGGAAGGCAATTGACTCCTCATTCCCCGTAGGGATAACTCATTAATGGATATTAAAGTCCTACATGAATGCATTTAAAACAGGCTCTGAAATAATAACTACAGTTTTTGCAATTCAGAAATATTTAATTGAAATTCAGAGAATATCAATTGAAATATATAAATCATGGATTAAAAGGGATGTTATGTTTTCTGAATTTTAAATGATATTTTCTGAATTTCAATTGATGATTTCTGAATTGCAAAAAGTGTAGTGAGTTTCACCACCTGATTTAAATTCAGGTCTTTAGTGGATACCGAAGTTAAAAAATTTTATAAATACTCCAATAAATAAATGCAAAACTTGTATTGTATAGAAAACAGGGTTGGCAACCGTTTCATAAAGTTAGTGATAAGTGATAACGTTATTTCAACAGTATTTCGTTAGGTTATTTTAAGGTTATCGGTATTTTAAGTTATATCTTTAAGTTATTTTAGGGTTAACGGTATTTGAAGTTATTTCGTTATTGTATTTTAAGGTTAACGGTATTTTAAATAATTTCGTTAGGGTATTTTAAGGTTATCGGTATTTTATGTTATTTCGTAGTATATTATAAAGATATCAGATTAATAATTTTACCCTTATTAATAAGTTATTATATAACACAATGTCAGTAATATATTATTTTAAAGCCTCCAAATAAGAAGTGATATATCTCTATATCGGTAACTCATTATTTCATACCTCCCACATAAGTATTGATGTATCACAATATTAGTAACGTATTACTTTAGGTTTCTAAGTAAAACCAAGGTAAAGGGGTACCCATTACCATGCGTGAAAAAGGTCTAACCCATTACTAAGGTTTTGTGCGTTCCTGGTATTATGAGCAATTTTACCATTTTTTGAGACAATCATTTGTTTACTCTCATTTTACCAGACTTTACCCAGAATTACGTCCAACAAACTTAATATTACGACCGTACGTATAGTTAACAATACCATTTGTAATTAATCAAAACAAACTCATAGAAACTTATTTTTTTTAATTTAATTTTTATGTTTTTTAGAGAAAAAAAAACCTAACGTAATTCTATTTCGTTAGGGTATTTTAAGGTTAACGGTATTTTAAGTTATATCGTTAGGGTATTTTAAGGTTATCGATATTTTTATTTATTTCGTTATGGTATTTTAAGATTAACGGTATTTTAAATTATTTCGTTAGTGGTATTTTAGGGTTCAAAATAGTTGGTTGAAAGGGTTTTGAATCGTTAACGGTATTTTACGGTTAGTGTTTGCCAACCATGATAGAAAAGGGAATATCAGAACCAAATAATGGCGACTTCTGGGAGATTTTAAATATCTCGTCTTTTTGCTCACACTGGCCTAAATTTTGCACGTCACTTTAATATCAAAAGCTATTCCGACAAAGCGTGTCGTTTAACAAAATAGATGTACATTCGATTAAAATCGGATGTAGCCTCTAAATGTATTGCTTTTGTACAAAAATAAAAAAAAATACATTTAGAGGCTACATCCGATTTTAATCGATTTATATCTCTTCGTGGCTCTCCAAGTTATTAGTGCCAATTATGCCCATCAAAATATCACCAAGCATTTTATTCTTCCGGATGCACCTAATATGAGTGGGTTGCAGCAACCGAATTCAGTTGTGGCAACCGAATTCGATTTCAATTCAATTCGGTTGCGACAACCGAATTATCGGTTGCCACAACTAAATTCGGTTGGGGCAACCGAATTACGAGGTTGCAGCAACCGACCCAATTCGGTTGGAAAAAATTCGGTTGTCACAAGGGAATTGTTTTGAGAGTGTAGACATTATCGTCGACTTAATACACATTCAAAAAATACTCAAAAATATAATGCATTTCTGTGCAGAACATGTAAGCCGCCTCACCCTCTAAAAGCTTGCTGAAATTTTTGGCCATGAATATTAACGAACGTTTACAGGCTTTTCGGATTCATCAATATTTATTGCTGAAATTGCCTTGGGAACATGTTTCACCAAACACGATTGTAAGAAAAGAAACAAGTTTGATCGCACATTTCTCCACAGAAATCCGAAACTAGTCCAACAATATCTGGCTTCATCTTCCCGGTGTCGACATATATCTCCACAACCCTCAGTATCTAGAGGCGTTTAACCAAAGAATCGATCGGCTTCAGAAAAATCTACGGCCAAGGCTTTATCTTACGTCAAAATACCGTAATCTTACTTGCGCTCGTGAAGTTGGACATAACAACTTCTTATGCACGTTGTCTTCTGGACTCTGGCTCTCCAATGGGACGAATTTCTAAAACTTTGTGAAACAACTTCGCTTAACACTTTAATATTACAAGATGAGACTACTTGCCTTTTGATTTTAAAGCTCAAGTTCGTTTCCAGTTCAAAAATTGAGGGCACTTTCCAAGTTGATAATCGTTTTACTCTTTTCACTCCTGCTCAGTCATTTCCAAAGTATTACAAGAAAAATTTTCGCCTCTTATTTCTCGTAGAATCTAAGTTTTATGATTCGGCTGGTGTTGATGTTGTTATAGGGGCTGACGTTTAACCCAGGGTGATCAGTGAAAGCACAATTTTTAAAACAGGATTTCCAACTGCGCAAAGCACCATTTTTGGCTAAACTATGTAATGCTCTTGCTCCATCTAAATATTTTAACAGCATGTACTATGTGGGCGCTATGGTGTAATGGTTAGCGCGTTGGACTGTTACACGTGAGGTTGCGGGTTCGAGCCCCAAGGCAACACCAATTTATGAAAAATAGTAATATGTATGATTTTTTTCCATCCCTCATACACTTAAAAAAATAAGTTAGTAGAAAAATTAATAAAACGTCTTGTATATCAACCCTACGGGGAATGAGGAGTCAATTGCCCTTCAAGTACCTATCTCGTGACCGGTCAACCGAAGGTATGTTACTAAATTAGTACAAATATGAACAAAAGAAAATGAATTAGTTTTCTAAGTATTTTCTGATCCGTTATTTTCACTGTTGCTTTAAAAAAAAAACTTGACCGATACCGAAATAAAAAACAAAATTCGCGGCATATTTTTAAAAATATTTTTTATTTATTTTACTCTTTTATTTATTTTTAAATTTATTTTTCACGATTTGCTTATTTTAGCTCTTATTTTAAATTTCTATAATGTTTTGCTAAGAAATTTTAAGTTTTGTATTTTCAACGTTTTTTTAATGTTAAAACTGTTTTAGTTTTAACAATTGGTATTTCATTTAACTTAAGGGGAATTTTTAAAATTTTTATTTATATTATCAGAGTTTTTGAGGTAATTTTCTAATTTTTAATTGATTTTTTAATTTAATTATGGCCAACGCAAAAAACAAGTTAACTGCCATTAAGGGACCTATCCCATGACCGGTCAATCGGGGGCATATTCAAGGCACTTCCACCATATTTGTGTGTGTGTTAATAATGTTTTCTTTTCTATTTTTTTCTTTTCCATGTTTTTTTATTTGCTGTGTGTGTGTTTGTTTTTTCTATCTCTTTTTTATTTGAACAGAAACGAAAAATATATAACTTAACCATCAGACAGCCATCACGCATAAGCAACATTAGCTCACACGGTAGAGCGTTTGCCTTACAAGCAAGAGGTTGTGTTATCGAGCCCTACTTCGACGCCAAGTAGATTGTTTTTAATTCTTAATTTTTTATTAGTTTATTTTAAAAGCTATTTTTAGACACACCACCTTAATGTCACAATGTGTCTAAACTGTGGCAATTGGTCATTTCCAATGACAACGCCATGTTAAAGTGATATGTCTCTTTCAAACAAAAAGACCGATCAACGACCAGTCTCCGCCCCCTTGGGACCTATCCTGCGTGTCATCTGGGACCGGTCCCTTTCCCCGTAGCGAAGTGTACTAGTTTTCAGCAATTTTTTTACTGAAATTCCGTTTTCAGCAAAATTTTTAGTTATATTTTTTTAGCACCAAACTAATTTTGAACTAATGTTTTACTAATTTATTTTGCTACAAAAATCGTGCTGATAACCGCATTCATAGCGTAGACAACAACCAGATAGACAAGATGTAGATGCCGCAGCTTGTCTGGAAACTGAAATGACAAAAAAAGAAAAACAACTCTACACATATTCTATATTTAAATTTTCAGCAAATAAATTAACTAAAGTAAAATTTCGCTACAAGTTTTTTGAGTTTTTTTCAGTCTACTAATATTCAGCAAAAAGTTTAGTGATTTAGCAAGGATTTTTTTCATTTGCAGTCGACTAAGTGTTAGCAAAACGTTTGCTGAAGATTACTGTTTTTTTGGTAAAAATCAGCTCGCTGATATTCAGCAAACCTTTTCCTGAAATTACCGACTTTTTTGCAAGCACGCTCCTGACTAAAAATTTGCTGACACAGCAACATTTTTTGCTGACTTTACTGACTTTTTTTTTTAGTCTACATATCGCAGCGTCCTCCTTCGGTGATCCCATAGCACTTAACCCCACCGAAGTAAAATAAAATAACAGGGCTATGAACTAAAAAGCTTCAACAAAGTTCGCCAACTCACCACCAGGTGGCGCGCAACAACTGTTCTAAATTCAACATCTCGCGCAATTACAGTGTTGCCATATTTGAAGCCCTTCATCTTTCACCACCTTTCACTTCTTCTCTATCCCCTTTCCAAAGGAAGCAACACGTTAATTAATAGGAAGAATTTCCTGAGTGTTGCTCCTCTTTATAAAAAAAAAAAAAAAAACACTAATACCAATGCAGGGTTCAAACGCACTTGTATTTCTATATTTAAGTTACTATATCGTTAGTTCTAAGAAAAGGAACTTAAATTTAACTAAATAAATTCAAAATTGTCAAATGAAATCAGTACTTTAAGACCCGATTACTGAATTCTCAGTTAGTGAGACTTTAACTGAAGTATTTGTTGTTGTTTCTCATAAAAAAATTGAATTTAACTGTCGGCTAAATTTTAACTGGACATTCAGTAATCGGACCTAAGGGTTGTGTTATCTTCATTAATTTGTATCTATTCTGACGGTAAAAAGTATTTACGACATTCTTACATTAATTCTTTCTTTATTTGCATATACTGCAAGGAGGGGCAATAATGTTAATGTCAAAATCATTTTCTATTAAATCTCTCTTATTTTTATTAGAGTTCAATACTGTTACCATTTGCATAGTTTTATAGTGTAAAGAGGTACAAAGTTATCGAAAATTTACACCTCTTTTTACTGTCGTAGTGGTAAGATCACACTCCAAACATTTGGTCCAATAAAATATACATACAAAAATTCTAATTGCTTTAGTTTTATTTCTTTGTTTCTTTTCATTGGGATATTTTTAATTCGTGCTAAGATTGTCCTTTAATTTTGCTCCTGGTTTCCTATTAGCTCCACATTTCGACGGTAACAGGATTCATATAATATATAAAAATACTTCATTAAATTTAGGAAATTCTTCATTTACTTTGTGAAGAAAACTTCATTTGTTTACTGGAAAATTTCATTAAAACTCGCCAAGCTAAATTCTCTCTGCGTAGGATTTCCAACTTTGTATAAAAGTGCCCTTCTATTGCAGTTTTTGTAGACCCTTTTGATATTTTTCAAAGAATATTTACGTAACATAAGTATTTGTCTACAAACAAATTTATATATATTTTTAATTGCGTTTTCTCAGACAAAAATATATTCCAAGTATTTATTTTGCAATTTAATTCATTTACTAAAACCAAAAGATAATAATCCTAATTATACAAGATGCAAAGAAAATATTTTATATGTGTATATTAGGGCGTTCCAAAAAATTTTTTTGGAGTTTTTAACCGTGCTACCCCCGTGCTACACGGATTACAAGGGGAAAATATGATTTTTTGTACATTTTCTAGAAAATATTGATATTTTAAAACTAGTTCGAATTAAAAACACTAAAGAATCGTAATTTAGAGTGAATTCTCTTTGTAATAAAGCAATAAAAACTTAAATCGGTTAAAAATCAGCCGAGTTATAACAATTTCCCCAGGCAACTGATGTGTCGCAGGCCAGTTAATCAAGAAACTCGGGTCCAAAATTTAAAATTTATTGAAATAACCTACTACAGAAACATTTTTTTATACTATAAGTTCCACGAACTCAGATAGGAATTATTTTTTTCAATTGTGTTTTGCTAACTCGTTTTAAATTAGTGCTATAGAAGGTCGGAATTCTTAAACACTGTTTTCAAATCTACAATTTAAAATTTTTTAAAATTTTTTTTAAGAAATTTTAAAAAATCAACGATTGAACTTTAAGGTTTCATTAAGAACATATTAGAGATTAAAAACTACAAAAATTGTAGGATTTCGTTTTTTAATTTGGCTGCGGCAGAAATTTTCTTTGAGCGGATTTCGAGAAAACAGCGATTTTTGGACTTTATTTGGCTTTTAGGCAAATTTTTCTTTTTTCTTCTTTTAAGTTCACATGATTTTGGCCGGAATATAACAACACAAGATTAAATACTTCAATCCTGAAATTTAGGGCAAAATATAAATACATTAAATTGCCTATGTGTAAGGTCATAGGTCAAATTTGAGATTTTAATTTTTTTAAAACATATTAATATAACAGATATTCCTGAGCGGATATTGATGGAACTTCTTGGTATTATTTTTCTAGATCTAGAAATAATATTCTTAATTTAATTTTATAAAATTAACCCTTTAAGTGCTCTTGGGGCTTTTTTTACCCTATGATGAAAATATACCAATATTTTTTGATTGGGGCATATAGGCCCCAGCAGCACTTAAGGGTTAATTTTCTGAAATTAAATTAAGGGCCTGTTTATTTATTACGAAAATAGTCTAAACGAAAGAAATCGACAATCACTTTCCTCAAAAATATATGGGAAACAAAAACAAATTTTCGTTACTTTGCTTTCGTTTAGATTATTTTCGTAATACATAAACTAGGGCTAAGAATATTATTTTTAGATCTAAAAAAATATCAAGAAGTTTAATTAATATTAGCTCAAGAATATCAGTTATATTAATATGTTTAAAAAAAAATTAAAATCTCCTCAAATTTGACCTCTGCCCTTACACGGGGGCAATTTAATGTATTTATATTTTGCCCTAATTTTCAGGATTGAAGTATTAAATCTTGTGTTGTTATATTCCGGCCAAAATCATGTGAAGTTAAAAGAATAAAAAAGAAAAATTTGCCTAAAATCTAAATAAATGCCAAAAATCACTGTTTTCTCGAAATCCGGTCAAAGAAAATCTCTGCCGCAGCCAAATTAAAAAAACGAAATCCTACAATTTTTGTAGTTTTTAATCTCTCATGTTCTTAATAAAACCTTAAAGTTCAATCGTTGATTTTTTAAAATTTCTTTAAAAAAATTAAAATTGTAGATTTGAAAACAGTGTTTAAGAATTCCGATCTTCTTTAGCACTAATTTAAAACGAGTTAGCAAAACACAATAAAAAAAAATAATTCTTATCTGAGTTCGTGGAACTTATAGTATAAAAAAATGTTTGTGTAGTAGGTTATTTCAATAAATTTTAAAATTTGGATCCGAATTTTTTTATAAAATGGCCTGCGACACATCAGTTGCCTGGAGAAGTTGTTATAACTCGGCTGATTTTTAACCGATTTAAGTTTTTTACAAAGAGAATTCATTCTAAATTACGATTCTTTAGTGTTTTTAATTCGAATTAGTTTTAAAATATCAATGTTTTCGAGAAAATGCACAAAAAGTCATATTTTTCCCTTGTAATCCGTGTTTCAAATTTCAGGTCCGATGCGGCACGTCTTTCCGATGTCCGGTTATCCTAATTTATTGGGGGACGTAGTTTTACACCCAAATAAATATTTCCAGGAGGTAGCACGGTCAAAAACTAAACATTTATTTTCCTCCATACAAGCTTGGAGCACTCTAGTGTATGTATAATATTTATAGTTTATAATCTTTTAACTATTAAACGATGATGTATACAATCACCTGCATACAAGAATTAATAAAACTTTGGTTTTCTTTATATTAAAATTTATGCATCAAAGGATGTAATCTGTATTTTTTCGAAAAACAAAACGAAAATATACAATATGGTTTACGTCTATATAGAAGTGATTAAAATAGTATTTTGATGTAACTTACATTTTCGAACAACAGTTGTTAGGAAAATCATAAACACTTTATGAAATAACAATTTACAACAAAATGCTTTTAAATACCTTTTATCCTTTTTTCTACTTAAAGCTTCTCTTTTCTAATAATAACATGCACATTGTTCTACTTCAACATAGTCAAAAGACAGAGAGCTCCAAATATTGTCGTTAAAGAAAATTTTTGAGAAATAATTTAATAGTTCACAGTTATTGAATCTCTGCTATGGACAGTTTAGATTTCATATCTTTGATATAAGAATTCATAGAAAATGGACAACATATGTAACTTTTAAGCATACAAACCCAACACAAAATTCAGGAAAACGCCGTATTAAAACACTAGAACTGCTGAAAATTAAGCTTTCAAAGATGAATTTAACACGACGTGTCACAGAAAGGAAGGTCTTCTTTTTAAAATAAAATGATGTAAACTTTAATGAATGATACGAACATTTTTTTTCATGGAACGAAAAGGGGAACGAGTAGAACTTGAACGCTAAAATTGGGAAATAAATTGGAAAGGCCCGGGGAAGAGTGGAATTAATATACTAATTGATATAATAATATCAATAATTACACTGTGCACGAAAAGGAGCCTTTTTTCCGACAGGTGGGGTCCCAGTGGGTAAAACTAATTCGGGTACGCTGAATCTAGTGTTGCTAGCCGTTTTTATAGGTTAGCTCTTAAAAAAAGATATTTCAGTTTGAAAATTATGGTTTCAAGCACCCCTAAACACTCGATTTTTTAATTTGCTTACCGTTAATTTTTAGTTAAGTTGTTTGTTACACTACCAAGAAGCTTTGTGTTAAAAATAATCAAAATCGGTCTTGCGGTTCATAAGTTGTGATTGAAAATGTGAGGACACCATAAAAGCCTTTATGCAAAAAAACCTATACAAATTTCAGTATATTTAACGAAGCAATAAAATGTACAATTTTGTATGGAAAATTTCGAAGTGTCCTCACATTTTCATTCAGAACTTTTGAACCGCTGCACTGATTCTGATCATTTTTAACCCAAAGCTGACTGAGGGAATAACAAATAACATGAGCAAAAATAAATGGTCAAAAAGTTAGATAAATCGCGTTTTTTGGGGTCCTTGTACCCAGAATTTTCAAACACAAATATCTTTTTTTCAAGAGCTGATCTAGAAAAACGGATAGCACCACTGGATTCAGCGTACTCGAATTAGATTTACCCACCTGGTCCCCCGCTTTTTTGATTTTTCAACTAGCACAGTGTTATTGATATTTATCGATTTAAGCATGTTTTTAATTCACGGGAATTTTTCCAATTTCTACATTTTTTCGAAAATAAACTTATAACCATTGCCATTGATCAATTAAATCAAATCCTCAAACTACAAATTACAAATTAAACGCTTTTAAGCTCCAACTTTAACTTTTAAGTAAAAAAGTTAAAGTTGGACGTGGCGAATATATGATACCCTATGAAGTGGTTGAAAATGAAGTAATGTATGGTTCTGAAATTTTAATGGGTTCAAATAGACTTGTTTTGAAATTTGTCTATAAATTAGTAAAAAATTACAAAATCCGCAAGAAAGTTTGTATTATATTACGTGTATTTGAGTGAAATTTGGAAATATATTCCACATGGGCGCTAGCTCCAAAAATGTACCGATTCTTTTATAAATCAAAAATCTTTATCTTCATCTCTATATATAAAAAGAATAACGTGACTGACTGACTGATTCACTGACTTAACATCGCCCAGCCCAAACCGCTGAAACTAGGAAGTTGAAATTTGGTACGTAGGTTCCTCCTACGGCGTAGACGTCCGCTAAGCCGGGATTTTTGTAAATTCCTACCGGAACGGGCGAAAAGGGGAAAAGTCTCCCCCTTAACGGCCTGCCAAAACCCTTTGGCTAGAAAGCTTAAATTTAAGATATGTGTTCCTTGGAGTATAGGCTAACTTTTCTGGAAAGTACTTTCTAGAATTTTGGACAGGGACGTTGTAATACTGGGGGATCAAAAGGGGAAAATTGCCCCTCTTAACGGCCTGCCCAAACCGCTGGAGCAGGTTCCTCCTCTGTAGTAGATATCCACTAAGACGGGATTTTTGGAAATTCCGACAGGGAGGCGCAAAAAGGGGAGAAGTCTCCCCCTTGGCGGCCTGCCTAAACTACTGGAACTCGGAAGTTAAAATTCGGTATGTAGATTCCTCCTCCATCGTAGACAACCGCTTAGAAGGTATTTTTGGAAATTCCTACCAGAAAGGCCAATAAGGGGACAAAAACGTACGTTTTTCAAAAAAACTCCTTTTTCCAAAAAAGTACCTTTTCCCAAAAAAAGTACCTTTTTCCAAAAAAAATACCCTTTCCAAAAAAAGTACCTTTTTCCAAAAAAAAAAGTACTTTTTACAAAAAAAGTACATTTTTCTAAAACAAATTACCTTTTTCCAAAAAAAGTACATTTTTACCAAAAAAGGACCTTTTTCCAAAAAAAAGTACTTTTTACAAAAAATTTACATTTTTCCAAAAAAAGTGCCTGTTTACAAAAGAAGTACCTTTTTCCAAGAAAGTACCCTTTCCAACAAAAAAGTACCTTTTTCCAAAAAAAGTACTTTTTACAATAAAAGTACATTTTTCCAAAACATCCCAGTTAGAAAAATACAAACGGGAAAGCGGTGGCATATCACTTTAACAGCTGGTACAAGTACTGGCAAAAAGTGCCGGACAAATGGACCGGATGTTCAAAAAGCGCAGGAAAAGCAATGGAGGAACAAAATTTTTGAACGTTGGCAAAACGCTGGCAAAACTAATAAAAAAGTGGTCTCGAAATATATTTTCCAAAATAAAATTTTAAAAAAGTCCATATGTATTTTTTTTTGGTCCTGCCGTGATGTGAACCCAGGCCGTCAGATTGGCAGACGATTGCTCTACCCAATGAGCTAACGAGACATATAGTATTTGATGGCTAAACACATAAATGAGTGATAATAGCTGGACAACTACTGGATGTGCCAAAATGCTAGTACTTGCAAAAAAATTTTTGTAACTACCCTACGGGAAATGGATCAGTCACAGAGCTGGTCACGTGACTGGAACTTTGTGGGAGTCACCGGTCCTCGATTCGGTTTTTTTATATGAAAGTAACCGGCAACTTTAACATGGGCTTGTCATAGGAGGTGGCAATTTCCTCCTTTTGAGCTACTTGTAACTTGTCGCAAAGCTTGTCGTTTATAACATATCACACTACTGGTTTAAGAGAGTATGCAATATAACAAGTTAAAATTATCTAATACGGAAGTAGTCTCATGTTAGACATTATGTGATATGTACCGAAACTAGTGAGAAATAAAATATCAGGTGACTGGTTTAAGCGCACCTATCACAGAACTAAAGAAAAATATTTGTTAAAAAACTAGTCACACATTAGTCAATATGTGTGTTGTTGCTGAACTAGTACAAAATAATAGTTTCGTGACATATCACTATACTGCTCTAAGTTAACAAGTCACAGGACTAACTGAAACTAATTGACTTGTAACATGTCACTTATTATTCACCATGTGTCATAATAAGTATGGGTGCTGGAAGAACCCAGAAGGATCCAGTCACTGAACTTACGTAAAACGACAAGTCACCGAATCTGTTTTTAAAACATCACAAAGTCACAAAAAATTATTTAAAAAAAAAACAGTTTATTCCAAATTCCAAAAACATAAATATTAGGGGTTTTCATATAAACTCGTAAATTCCATGTAAATCTTGTATAAATATAAACATATTTTTCATGTATGGAGATTGATATTAAACTCATAAACATACCAACTTTACACTGTTTACAAGTATAATACGCATTTATATGAAAACCCCTATTAACTCATGATTACAATTCAATATAAGCTATACATATAAATTATTTTAATTTTTGCACTAAAAATTCAAAAATAGTTTTTTCGAACTTTTTAAATAGATTTTCATACATTTACTTAGAATATTGTCCAAATTCGAATACGATAATATTGTAATATTAGAAATTATTTGTTGCTTCAAAATATCATATTCGAATTTGGACTTGAGGTAGAACAATATTCTAACAAATACATATATGAAAGTATACATATAAATTTTAACGTAAGTTAAGAAATACTAGTTACACCATACACCACTACTTCGACAGGATAAAATAAGTTTATACTGCTGTTTGTAACACCAAAAAATATTGGACCTAGACCAACCTATTAATGGACCGATTTACTCAGAATCGCGTTTTGAGTCGATTTGGCGATGTCCGTCCGTCAGTCTATCTATCTGTCCATTAGACCGTACCTCAAAAAAAAAAAGTTTGCCGTAAACCCTCCAATATGAAGTATTTTTGGAAGGCGATTCCAAAAAAAAAAATTTTTTTTTTTTGCCGAACGTAGTGGTCGCCTTGTTTAATTTTTTGTTATAGCTTTGGCATTTAAAATCGGATTTTAAAGTGTGATATATCGATTTGCCTCGAGGAGACCAGTGTTTTGCTACATAGTAAAAATCCAATTAAAAACAATTTAAAAAGGCGACCCCTACGTTCGGCAACCAATATATAAAAAAAATTTCTACTGGGTTTAGCGAAAAACTTCCTTAGCAAAAGTTGAATGATTTTTTGCGAGCTTTAAATTTCTAACATTAGGGTGGTAGCAACTGAGATCTGGTGGGTAACTACTATAACGGGAAACTTGAGGTCAAAATGCCCTTAGAGCAAAATACTGGTCTCCTCGAGAGAAAAACATCGATGTATCATACTTTAAGATCCGACTGTAAATGCCTAAGATATAAAATGTAAAATGGCGACCCCTACGTTCGGCAAAAAAAATAAAAATTTTTTTTGAAACCTTGCAAAAATACTTCATATTGGAGGGTGTACGGCGCACTTTTTTTTTGCCTGTAAGGTGGTACGCTCTACTGTCCATGTACCCTTGTGTGCACGCAACAAGTCGTATATACATACGGACCAAATTTCGGCAAAATGGAATGACGTTTATAGGTCCCTAAAAATTTCAAGTTTCTTTTCAGGATTTCTGCACAAATTCTGAACAATTTTATATACGTTTCGAATATGAAATACAATTTTTTAAAATTCATTTACAAAAAGAAGTGTATGTGTGAATTGATCAAAATATTTTTTATCGTTAAATTGCCTCTATATGAAAAACTTTTTGTGTATTCCATGACCGGGAATCAAACGACCAACCCTCTACACAGGCTACGACCCATAGCATCATCTCTTAACGAGACACACCATGGTCGACACATCGATGAGTGTGGCTAATTGAAGTCTTGTCAATCATAACCTACACAATGAATGTTTTGTAATCGGAAGAAAATTTCTATCGTTATTTCCTTTTCACATGTAATTATCACATTATGATGATTTCTTTGGCCAAAATTGGATGATATGGATGTGAACGACATGTGGCTCTAACAGGCGGCGCTACGTGCCACATAGCTGAAGCGACCTGGCCATTCTGCACGACCGATTTTAGGGCATGGTTATCCCACACAGAAGCGACTTAAACTAGTCACCGAAATCGTGCGGTTTGACCGCTTTAGACTTGTTCTTGTGAGGTTCCATCAAGTTGCTTGTCTATGCCAATAAGTCAATTAAAAATTGTATGTAATATAATAGTTATTAAACTTCGAAAAGTGTGCGATAATCGTCTATCGTATTGTAGAATCTGGGCACATATTTTAAGTAAAACCCTGTTAAGTTTACATATAAAAAAATATATGCGCAATTTACAAAGACCATTCCTGAATTCAACACTAAACTGGTTTTCGGGTCATTTTAGGCTTTTTGAGCTAGTTTTTAGTTATTAACATAAATTTAATCTTCTCTTTAATTAAAATACAGATGTGATGTACCTATTTTAGTCCAATGGGTCATTTCGAGCCCTTAGTGATTTAAGCTTCCCTACTGATTTTTTTGGAATACTTTCCTCTATTTCATAATGGTAATATCGGTATTATAAAACATTTTCACCAACGATTAGAGAAAAGAACCGGAAATCAAAATATCCAATAAAAAATTCTGACTTTTTGGATATAACATCCCCAGTGTTTGAGAATAAATCCAAAAGGGTTGCACAGCCTTTCAGTCAGTCACTGAACAGTTTGTTTTGTTAGTCATTGACAATCTATTATGCATACTCGTATCCGAACAATATTTTTAAACTACTCGTAGTTTATTATTATGTCATCATTTCTGTGGCCACAAAGTTAAGTATTATGTAAACTTTGTAACAGTCACGGGATAGGTTTTTACGGTACCGATCGCCATTTTTTCATACACATCTAATTATACTGCACCTGTTCTGTGTTATATCACTACTTCAACTGCAAAGGTACTAGTTACTTTTGCCAATTTGATGTTATGATACTTTTTCTCCAGTTATAGGATATATCCAAAATGAACTAGTTAATGTTTGGCCTCCATTTCAATAGTCACGATGTTGAATATTTTGCTGCAATTACCACTTTTTGATACACCGAAATTTGGGTTTACATCAGTTTTGTAACCTGTCCCCTATGCACCTGTCACAGATTTGTCACTTTGGATCAATCGACCCTTCATTTCCCGTAGGGTAGTATGCCAGTGTTGGGAGGGCAAAAAAAAAGTTGGTCTGGAAATTTCCCACAAACAAAAAAATTAATTTTATTAAACAAAAAAAATTTTAAATTAAAAAATCTAAAAAAAAATGTTTGCTTGCAACCGGATTTGAACTCGGATCCTTCTGACTACAAACATTTTTTAACGAAGCGTCAGCATTTTTATAAAATCATTGGTCTACCAGTGAATTGATTTTTGTACGCCTGGTAGCATTGGCTACGTAGCACTGGATAACCACTGGATGCAAACCTTGGCATATCACTCTAAGCCAATTCTTTGCCAGTGGTTGATTTATAAACCACCGAAATTTTTGTAAAACAAATACTGGTAAAACTCTTTTTGCAAACGCTCACAAAGCGTCCCAAATGAGTGTTCTGCCAGTCATTGATTTTTTAACACCGTGGTTACCCAGTGGTATGCCAGTGCTTGATTTTTTGTACCACTGGCGATTTCTGACTGGGATATTACCTTTTTCCAAAAAAAGTACCTTTTTACAAAAAAAGTAGCTTTTTCCAAAAAAGTGCCTTTTTCCAAAAAAGTACCTTTTTCCAAAAAAAGTACCTTTTCCATAAAAAAAGTACTTTTTCCACAAAAAAAAAGTACTTTTTCCACAAAAAAGTACTTTTTAAAAAAATGTACTTTTTTCCAAAAAAGTACCTTTTTACAAAAAAATTACCTTTTTACAAAAAAGTACATTTTTCCAAAAAAAAAAAGTACCTTTATCCAAAAAAAAGTACCTTTATCAAAAAAAATACCTTTTTCCAAAAAAGTACCTTTTCCAAAAAAGTACCTTTTGCCAAAAAAGTACCTTATTCCCAAAGAAGTACCTCGTTAAAAAAAATGTACCTTTTTCCACAATAAACTTTTTCCAAAAAGAGCCTTTTCCAAAAAAAAAGTACCATTTTCAAAAAAAATTCCTTTTTTCAAAAAAGTGCATTTTATCAAAAAAAAAATACATTTTCCAAAAAAATATGTACCTTTTTCCAAAAAAGTACCAAGAAGTACTTTTTTATAAAAAAAGAAGTACTAAAAAAAGAAGTACTTTTTACTTTGGCCCCTTGACGAGCTGGCCAAACTGTTGGAACTAAGGATCTGAAATTCTGTATGTAGGTTCCTCCTCTAACGCAGATGTACGCTAAGACCGCATTTTTGGAAATTCCTACCGGGATGGCTAAAAAGGGAGTAATTTTCCATCTTGATGATCTGCCCGAACCCCTTTGGCTAGAAATCTGAAATTTATAATATGTGTTTCTTGAAGGCTAACTTATCGACAAGGTATTTTTGGGAACTTTGGACAGGATCTGGTAAAAATGGGGGTTCAAAAAGGGAAAATTGCCCCCCTTAACGCTTGCCTCTTATGCATTTTTGGAAATTCCTACCGGGAGGTGTAAAAAGTCTCCCCCTTGAAATTCTATATCGTCACCTTAAATGCAAACGGACGTAACTACACAAAAATTCGAAATCGAGTTTTTTATTGATTATGGTTCGTTTTATCAAACTTTATTAAAGAAATTCAAACGGACGTAACTACAAGTGCATATATTTCTTAATGCAAAAACACGCTTGTATGAAAAACATACAAACACATGTAGTGTGTAAGCTTGTGTCAGCGTTGCCACAATGGGAATTCAAAATTTACAAAATTTTAGTTATATTTTAGTACAATACAAATAACAATTTACCCTGCTTAATTCAGAAAAACCTTTTTTTGAATATTAGTAGACAAAAAACAGCAACAAAATGCTGTTATATCTCCAAATTTTAGTTATATTTAAGTTAAATTTAGTTGAATGAAAGTAACAAATTTCCAGTTAAAATAACAAAAAAAAAAAAATAATTGCTTAACAATCCTAAGTCCTAATTTCAGTGAGTTAAATCGTTATTCATATTAAAAAAAATCTACATAAGCTATGAAAACTAAAAAATTTATGATGTTTTCAGTCGACTAAAACTAAGCAAAAGTTGTTGCTGATTTTAGCAGGGTGAATTGTTATTTTCCGTTAACTAAAACATAGCTAGAATTTTGTTCTTGCTGTTTTTATCTTACTAATATTTAGCAAACCAATTCTGCTAGTTTTGGCAGTTTCTTCTGCAGGGCCTCTTTTATAGAGTTTTTCTTATTTTTTTTTTTTTTTTAATTTTAACGTTTTTACTACCGACTTTTTTTTTGCGGATATTACCGTTATTTTGACTTCAGATTCTTGTTAAGGGTCCTCAAATTGGAAAAAATATGTAAGATGTTTGCCCCCTCCTATCCACCACAAATGATGTTCGAAAATCGATTTTTTGGAACTTCTCATCCCCGTTTTACCCCTTAAACATTCGAATAGCCAAAAATCCTTTGGTTGATTTTCTTTTCGTCATAAAACGAAGCAAATTTCAATTATCTATCTTCATTAGTTTATGAGAAAAACCAAACCCCCTTTTTTGGGAGATTATGATGTATTAAAAAAATTAGACTTCATTAACAAATATCACGACTATATCGCTATGTTGAACTGCTTATACATATAATGATTTCTCTTTGAAGGCCAAGAGCCACATCATATAAAAACTTATTAAATAGAAATTTTTTGGTTATTACAACTCTCCCATTTTTAGAGGCGTTATTTTCTCAGTGAAAAGGTGCTAAATTAGAGGCGTTAAAGATATATATTTTTGAAAGAGAATAGTCGTTTTGGAACTTAAAAAGTTCTCTAATAAGAATAAATTATGATTTCAAAATGTGAAGGATATAAAAATTATAATATCATAATTTATGTGCGCTTAGAAATATTTTACTGATTAAAGCCTTCTTCTTGTTCACTGTATCCAAAAAATTCCGTTATTTCCCCCGAGTCTGTTAAATTTTTCAATAAAATTCTTTTTCTTTCCTACAAAATAGCACATTTGAAAATCTATCATTTTTAATGCAGATTGGCAGACGTTTTCACAAATTTAATAAAATATTAAAGGACTACACAGAGAAAAGAGATTCATTGTGGCAACCGAATTTTTTGCCAACCGATTGGTTTGGTTGGATCTACCGATATATTTGTTTGTTGCAACAGAAATTCGGTGAATACAATAGAATTTCGGTTGAAACAATATATTTAAATTATGTCAGTAATACATTTGATTGCAACAGCCAATAATTCGGTTACTGCCAACAAACCATTCAGTTGGCAAGAAATTCGGTTGTCACAATGAATTGGTTTTCTCTGTGTATAATAAATTACAGCAGAACTTCTAATTTTTTTTTTAATGAATTATCTGAAAAATCAAATTCACTTCATTTGAACTGGAACTGTCGGAGTTAGTTTTACTTTATTCAATAAACTAAAAAATCTGAAAATATCATTTATCCAATTCATGCATTGAATTCTTTTTTAATTGTGTAATTTATCCGATTACCCAAAAACTACGCATGAAAGAAATTACCCGCGCTCTATCCACGAAGGAAAAAATTACCTGCGATTTGGGTAATTACCCGTATTGTGGCAATTTTTTTTTTTTCATTTAAAATTCCTTAAATATCTGTATTAAAAATACATGTATTTTTTTAGTTTAAAAATCAATAACAAATCCTTTTTCTTTTTTTTAATAAAATATAAACATTTAGATTAAAAAAAAATAATTAAAATATAAACAAGTATTATTATTAAATTAAAAAAGCTTGAAAAATTTACTAACAAACATGCATGTTTTAATTTTTGCGGCGTTATTGGTTCTACATCTAAAAATCACTTTAGTGTAGTTACGTCTTCTTGTTTCAGAAAAAAGCAAGTCAAAAGGGCGTAACTAACTTAAATATATGAAAATAAAACAAAAGTTGTTAAAAAATAAATAAATCTCTATACCATAAGTAAAATTTGCAAAAACTGAAAAGAATACTTTATTATTATTGATTTTATAACGTTTTTTGCTTCCCCTGTAAAAAAATAAATGTGTAGTTACGTCCGTTTGCATTTAAGGTGACGATATGTAAGTTCCTCTTCCCACGCAGACGTACGATAAGACGGCATTTCTGAAAACTCATACCGGGAGGTGTAAAAAGGGAGTAATTTTCCCCTTGATTACCTGCCCGAACGTCTCTGGCTGGAATACTGAAATTTATAAAATGTGTTCCTTGGAGTATGGGCTAACTTATCGACAAGGTACTTTTTGTAACTTTGGACAGGGACGAGGGAAAAATGGGGGTTAAAAAGGGGAAAATTTCCCCCATTAAGGCCTGACCCTTTGGATAGAAACCCAAAATTTAAAGAACGAGTTTATTTGGAACTCAAAAATTAAGAGTCGAAATGGGAAACTAGTGGAATTGAAACACAACACAAGTTGAATGAAATTTAAATAAACTTGGAAAGAGTGGAATTGAAACAATATACAATGGAAATGGAATGGAATTTGGAACAAAATGGAATAGGGAGCGAGATGGAATGGAATGGAGAACGAGTGTAATTGAAACACTACATTTAAAAAAAGAAATGGAACGGAGCAAAGAAATAGAATGGAAAGAGGAACGATTGATGTTGAAACACAAGACAGTGGGAACGATATGGAATGAAATTGTGTACAAAATGGAATCTGGGAACGAGTTGCATTGGAACACTAAATTTGTTAAACGAAATAGAAATAAACGGGGAACGAGTGAAATTGAAACATTAGGTAACTGGAGGGAAATGGAATGGAATTTCAATGAACTGCTGGAGGTTGGCACTTGAAATTTCGCATTTGACTACCTTTTACTCAGACATTCATCCACTGAGGCAGAATTAAATATATTTGGGTATTTTTTCGGGGGGAGGGGGAACAAAAAGGGGTAAAAACCCCTTTTAATTACCTGTACAAACACTTTAAGCTATGAATATGATATTTGGCATTGAAACATGCTCTACAAAAAGGTTAAGGAAATTAATTAAAAGAGAAAAAAACTTAAAAAAAGAATACGATTTACGTATTCGGATATTTAAGGCACGCTAACAACGTAGCAGGCTTTGCCCGCTAGTAAATTTATATTTCCCCATTTGTTGGGGAAATTTCGATTTTTCGCCAATTCGAAATTTCCACAGTTTTTATAGAATGCGCGCACAGTTTAATACAATTTTGAGAAAATAATATAAAAAATGATGCAATACGCTACAGTTTTAGCCATATCAGATTAATGTGAGGTCCGCAACAACGAGCTACGACCATAACTAATTTCTGAAGAATTCGCGTAAATTAATTTGAAAATTAGCTAACGTATTACGTTAATTCAGTTTTTAGTAAACAGTACATCCGAGTCAAAAAGGCGTTTAAAACTTTTAAAATGCAAAGATTTTATGAACTTTCTCAACATGTTCTAAAAATTGGAATTCGTTCGCATTTATTTAAGAATGTGGCTAAATATTTCGAGTTAAACTTCATGATGAAGTTAATCGATAATATGCAAAAAAAAAAATAATTTTTTTATAATAGAAACCACAGCAGCACTCTTGTCCACACTTTTATCAGGACTAAGTAAAACTATAATTTTGTTTTTTTTTCTTTTTTTAAATTTAAAAGCTTTTAATTTTCACGTCGTTAACGAAAACCGATTATCGCCGATGGATTCAGCGTCCCTTCATTGCATAAAAAAAATTTTAAATATTTTTTCTTCAAAATTTTTAAAATTTCTCATATATCTTCTTCAAATATATAAGAGAAAGTGTTCGGCTAACTGACTGCTTCAACATAGCTCAGTCAGGAACTTGAAATTTGGGGCGTTGATTGCTTATCAGTAGTAGACACCCTACAAGGGGGAATTTTTTTATAGAAACCCGATATTAAATCTATGTTTTTTAATTCCTGAAGTTTCCCATAAAAAATATAAACTTCTTATTACTCGTGAAAAAACTTTTAATTTGGATATTGTTAATAATAGCTTTGAAAAAAGGACTTCCTGGTGATATAATAAAAGAAGTTTTATAATTTTTTGCTGGGTAGTTATTACTTGTATACCTTTTAAATATATTAAATCGTATTTGTAAATATTTTGTCTGCAAATAACAGAAATGGGCAATAATTTTCATTTTAAACATTTTTAAAATCTATCGCTGTTATTCAAAAAAAACTTCTTAATTTAGCTTTAAAATATGAATTTGCTAAAGCATTCATTATCTCTATTAACTCGTTATTAAAAAATTGTATTCAAAAACGTACAATAAAAGTTTATTAATTTTGTTCTTAATTCTGGCAATACTTTGTATATTCTCTATTTTTATTGTTAGTGATACATGAATTTAGTGAACGATTGACTCGGTAATTGTAGGTAAATATATTGTTTTGTAAATTTTGGAAATTAAAATGTTTTATGACAAATGAGAACATATTAAAAAACTATTTTTAAACATTACTGAGAACTAATAATAAGAACAAATTGTGTTAATGAATTTTTTTTATTACGAATACTGAAAGTATTCGAATATCGAGTATGGTTTTATTATAAATGCATCACTATTTTATTGAATTTGTTTTTATTTTATTTTCATGCAAATTTGGGAAAATGTTCGAAAAAAGAGTTTAGTCTTGGAATTTTTGCAGTTTTTTTTTTTTGTTTCGGTTGGATACAAAATGTTGTATTCCATCTATTCTTGGGTGGATGACTCTTAAACAATTCATTTAATCATTGTAAATTCACGTTTTTTAGTTTTTTACCGTGGTTTTCTTTTTCCAAACTTTATCAAACAGATATTATAGGCTATACCCTGCTTTAAGCGTTTAATAAATTTTTCTTTATTAATCATTTGTGAATATTCTTTTTGCCAAGTTTGCTTAAAAATCTCTAATTAGGCTATTTTAAAAGTCTTTGTATAACACACTAAGGAGTGTAATGTTTCAAATCTGGAAATTTTGTAAGAAATGAACAACAATTAAATAAATAGTTATTTTTACTTTTATTATTTTGTCTGATAAAAGTATATAAAAGTATATTAAAAGTATATAAGAACAAAAAAATATTCATTTCATTTTGTAGTCCACTCCGATCTTAGCTTTTTTCCGAATGCCTTCCATTAAGTTTTTGACAGTGCTGTTTGTTATTGCTTTGGAAACAACTTTCCACTTTTTTTCAAAATCTTTTATATAATTAGCAGTCTGTTTGGTCTTCTTTAACTTCGCTTTTATTAGAGTCCAATACCTTTCAATGGGTCGACATTGTGGAACATTTGGTGGGTTCATGTCTTTTTCAACAAATTTAATATTATTAGCTCTGAGCAGATTTAAGGTAATTGAATCATAGTGAGCTGAGCCAAATCAGGCCAGAATAGAGTAGATCTACCGTGTTTTTTTACAAAAGGTAGTAATCTTATTTTTAGTCGCTCTTCCCTGTACACATCTCCGTTAATTGTACCTGTTGTTATATATGAAGATGCCTTTTCGCCGCATTGGCAAATTCCATGCCAAACGAGATACTTCAAACCAAACTTTTCAATGCCGATAGATGTTTCAAAATAACGTTTCAGGACTGGATCTACCATACTTCTTGCCATTTTCGAATCTTTTGAAATAAAATGTACTGCTCGGTATGGATTTTATTTCCATTTGTCGATAATTAATTTTCGTCGTTCCAATTGATTCATAATTGCTGAAAAAGTATCACTCAAAGGAATCAAAATGTTATGTTGACACACTTTTATGAAGTTACTGAATATTTTCCTATAAAGTTTTTCATTTTAGTTTTAATGATTTGGAACATAGCCTACTTTAAAATTTCCAGATTTGAAACATTACACTTATATATTATATATTTAAAGCCTCTAAAAATTTCCCAAATACCGTTACCGTTGTCGGTATTTTTAGGTCTGAAGATTGTTATAATGAATGTAATTTTGTTCGGTTAAAGATCATATTATCACAACCCTTAAAAAAGTACAGGTATAATTATAAATCTCTATATGTGACGCGCAAAATAGAAAGGGACCTAAGGGTAAAAACCGGTTTTGTTCAGGAGAGCCATTTTAAAGATTTAAATACGTGTATCTTTGGTGTACCATCACTGAGCGTGTTGGTATTGGTCTCATTTGAAAGCGACACATCTCAGACGTCAGGAACGTGTTGGTCAACCTTGGAAACGCGCGTAGGTCGTCCCTACCTCTTGTTTTGTGTAGTTGGTTTTTACTGTTTTCTACCTAGCGCGCTGTTTCCATGAGTTTGATATCAATTTTGCTCGCGGTTTTTCGAATCCAGCTCTATTTTCTGAAATTATTAATTGTGAATTATAATAAATACTCATTTATAATTCTTTTAAATCGTGAATATCACTCTGTTAGCACGAAAATTTTTTCACATAACCTTAGAATCGTCGACTTCACTTTCATAAAACGCGCATATCTCTGGGAGGGAACACTTTTGGGGCATGGAATCGGTCTCATTCGATGCTCAGATCTTGTCCACATCAAAAAAAAAAATTGATTTTTTGACCCTTAGGTCCCTTTCTCAATGCGCTGTCACATATATAAAAGAATAACGTGACTGATTCACTGACTCAACATCGCCCAGCCCAAACCGCTGAATCTAGGAAGTTGAAATTTTGTATGTTGGTTCCTCTTCCGGCGTAGACGTCCGCTAAGACCGGATTTTTGGAAATTCCTACCGGAACGCGCAAAAAGGGGAAAATTCTCCCCCTTAACGGCTTGCCAAAACCCCTTTGCCTGGAAAGCTGAAATTTAAGATATGTGTTCCTTGGAGCATAGGCTAACTTTTCCGGAAAGTACTTTCTGGAATTTTGAACACGGACGTTGTAAAACTGGGGGCTCAAAAGGAGGAAAGTGGCCCTCTTAACGGCCTGCCCAAACCGCTGGAACTAGGAAGTTTAAATTAGGTATAAAGGTTCCTCCTCTGAAGCAGATATCAACTAAGACGGAGTTTTTGGAAATTCCTACAGGGAGAGGTGTAAAGGCGCTTGCAACCGTTGTTATTGTTTCGATTTTTAATATATTATATACGTATTTTTGCCCAAATACAAACACTCGTAACAAAAGCCCGTACAAATAGTTTAACATTCTGCTAGGATAACGAAGAAGTGTACCGGTATTTGCGGCTGCAGAATTTTCAATGAGGGTGAGTCATGGTCTGTTAAATTTGGGTAAGCTTAATTTTACCCATTACTAAATACACAGGCAATTTTATTTAAATTAGCTAAGAAACTTATGCTACTATTCCACGGAAACTTTACCTAATTTCTGCTAAAATGTCGCTTAAATCAGTTTCTTTGAACGGATATGTCCTTCTTAGAGTCGACAGAGGAAGTTTTGCTGGCGGTGTTGCCATTTACGTGAAAAAGGGCATAATATTTAATGTTTCATGCAGTTCAAATACTGATGATTTAGTTGAATATTTGTTTCTCGAGGTTATTTCTGAAGCAAAAAAATTATTTGTGGGTTGCGTATATAGGCCTAATGTATGAAGTCATTTCTAACGGTTGTTGAGAATCAAACATTAATGTATGATGATGTATTGATTGTTGGCGACTTTAATTGCAATATTTTGATTGAAAATAGCCTAACTACTAGCATGACATTGCTAGGACTTACAACTCCTAATACAACCACGCCTACTCATTTTACAACAACTAGTAGCACTTTACTGGATATTTTCTTTATTAGTAATATATGCAATGTTTTACTATACGACCAACTTTCTGCCCCCTGTTTCTCAAAACACGATCTAGTTTTTGTAACGTATAATTTTAAACTGCATGTTCCAAATGAGACAATCGCTTTTCGAGATTTTAAAAATATAGTCTATACATCTCTTGAGGAAGAATATTTAAAAATCGATTGGCATCAAATATATTACATGATATCGGTGGATAATCAACTTTCTTTCCTAGAAAATAATATTTTTAATTTGTTTAATCAATCAGGGCCACTGAAAATAAAAATGATGAAGCCAACTAAAAATCCATGGTTTTATTCAAGAATAAAACAATCTATTGATAGAAGAGACCTCGTTTACTCACGTTGGAAAAAGTTCAAAACTACAGATCTACATATTGAATAATGTGCTGCAAGAAACGAAACTCGTAACCTCTCGTTTCCACATGCAAGTGCAAGTTCGAAAAACTCAATACAGTCACGCTTTTTCACTAATACTATCACACTTATACGACTTGCGGCTCAACTTGCAAGTAAATTTTGAAGACAGTGGATTTTTGATACTTGCGGCAAGTGAAATGACAGAATAAAGAAAACAGTGTTACCTAATAATGTTTTCTATTAATTTGCTAGTATTTGGTAAAGTAAAAGTTGTAATGCAACTGATTTTGTATTTATTTGTAAAAAAAAGTAAAAAACAACACAACGGCATATCTTAATGGTAATTTAAAATATCAATTTTAAAAGTTTTTGAAAAAAAAAATTGTTAAGAACAAATTTTTTCCCAGCTTTGTTAGAATATTGAATACTTGGCAATACTGGAGTGATATTTAGTGACAACCTATGCCTTCGACGACATTTTAAAAATGAACTTGCTGCAAGTAGTGTGGACACATGTAAAATTTTCATGTTTTTTCGGTAATTTTCGAAATTTTCGCTGATAATACGTATTCTCAACTTGCAACCATTTACTTGCATGTGGAGATTATAAGGGGTAAGATTATAAGGCAAGCTAAATCAAAATGCTATGCCTATAAATTCGCGACAGCCTTAGGATCGAAAAAAACGTGGCAAACGATTAGGGAAATTGGCGTCGGCAAAGATGTGAACAACGAACAGGTATCCATTGATCCTGACGTAATAAATGAAAAGCTACTTAATATTCGTATGGTAGAACCTAACATTAAGGTTGTGTTTCTAGGTGACGTTTTGCTTCACACGAACGAAAATACAATAACAAAATACATGCAATACACAAACAAAATATATGTAGTCACTCATTCGTGTGACAACGAACGTCTTCTAGAAACCCCATCTAATTATTATAACAATTATTTTAATGATCATGGTGATTCATCAATTTAGTTTTAACTGTGTGAATAAAATTCATGTTTTGACGAGCTGTATGTCCATTAAATAAAATGCTGTTGGTGTAGACGAAATTCATCCTAAATTCCTAAAAATTCTTTTTCCTCAAATTTTGCCTTTCGTTACTCATATATTTAATAAAAATATAACAACTAGCTGCTATCCCACAAAGTGGAAAAATTTTAAAATTATACCAATACCCAAAACTAAATCTGAGTATAGGCCAATTGCTATTTGACCATATTTGTCAAAAGACCATATTTTTTGACCATATATGAAAGGATCAATCACAATCAAATGTCACGTTTTATAAACAAATACAATCTTTTAACTGATCGACAGTCAGGTGTTCGTAAAAAACATAGCTGTATTACTGCACTAGTAGATTTCGCTGAAGATATTAGGAAAGAGATTGATGCAAGAAAGATAAACTTTTTAATACTCTTAGATCATTCGAAAGCTTTTGATACTGTTGCCCACAATATATTATGCTACAAGCTTCGGAATATGTTTAATTTTTCTACTACTGCTACACATTTAATAACGACTTATCTTGGTAATAGATATCAGAATGTCCAAAGTATTTCAGCCAGATCGAAATTACGGCCAGTTAGAAGAGGTGTTCCACAAGGTTCTATTGTAGGACCTCTTCTATTCTCTCTTTACGCAAATGATCTTCCTAAGCATCGTCAGTATTGTAGAATTAGAATGTACGCCGATGATGTACAACTTTACATCAGCTGTAATACATCAAAGATTCAGCAATGTATCACAACTCTAAATGAAGAACTACAGCGGGTTAATATGTGGGCTACAGCAAATGGTCTTAGAATTAACCCAAAAAAATCAAAGTGCCTTGTTATTCAGCACGATTCAATAGAACAATACTGATACCCAACATAAGTCTAAATAATGAATATATAGAAACTGTAAAATCAGCAAAAAATCTATGAATTTTTTTCAACAATACCCTAACATGGTCTGGCCACATCAACTATGCATGTGGCCGGTCGTTTTCAATGCTAAGAACACTTTGGTTAACGCAACACTGCACACCTATCAAAATAAGATCTCTTATAGCTAAAACTTATTTAATGCCAATATTAATTAATATTAAAAAATACGCGTTAAAAAAACATTAAAACCTGTTTCTCTTAAAACCAGTTTGCATATAAAATTAAAGAGACTTTTTAACAGCAGTTGAGGCTGGTGGTTTGTCTTTAGTCTATATAGTCGTTGGCTAAACTTAACTTTGTATTTAAAAATATAATACTACGTTACGTTTACGGAAAGAAAAGATATGCCCCGATATCACCAATTACAACAACGAAACTCTATGGTTTGCAGTTTGATGATTTACTCAAAACAAGAGTCCTAATATTTTTGCATAAAGTTTTTTACAATAAAGAGCCTGAACACCTACATATATAAACGCTCAACATTTTCCAACTCTGAAAGAGGTAAAAGGATTATTCCACTCATACGCCGTTGTTTGATTTCCAAATGGCAATTCTACATTAGTGCAATCCGTCTTTGGAATTCAATCCCATATAATACACAAAATATAAGTAACGCAAAAAATTTCAAAAAAACGTTATTTCTTTTTTCCGCATTTAAAGATTTAATAAAAATTAATGATTGGATAATAATAATAATAATAACACGTTATCACTATGTATTTTTTTTATCTTCATAAACTTGTTTTTGTAAAACTTCTTTTATCGAATTTTTTCAATAATTTTTATTCTTTGTAATTTACTTGTAAAAATTGTATCATCTTTCTTTGATTTGAAAATAATTTAAACAGAAAGTGATATTAATTTATGATCTTGAGTCAAACTAAAAATAACATTCATTTACTTAAAATAACAGATCAACTAAAAACATTTCTCCCATTCATCTTAAACACATTGAATGAAGAAATAATTAGAAATTTATTAAGAGATAATGATTTTCCGACAGGATTAATTTCTTCATTAATAAATCAATATAAATTTAGGAGGAATAGTAACACAGGGAATTTAATTGAACAGAAGATTTACAAGTCTATGGTATATATACCGGGAATATCAGAACGTTTAGAGAAATCAAAGATAATAGATACTAATAGATATAGAATAGCTTTTAAATCATACAATACAGTAAATAAATTATACAGTAAGACAAAGGATAGGATACAAAAATTGGACATGTCAAATATAGTATATAAAATACCATGTAATGGAAATGACGGAGAGAATTGTGATAAGGTATATATAGGAACAACAAAGAATAAATTGAGAACTAGAATAGCTGGACATAGATCAGATCAGAAATATAGACATATTTATTCACAAAAGACAGCATTATCTTCTCATTGTTCAAGTTTAAATCACTATCCTGACTTTGAAAATGTATCAGTTTTAAATACAGAACATAATTATAAACGTCGTTATATATTAGAAATGTTACAGATAATTAATACACCAACAACAAATAGAATTAACTTTAAGGCAGATATTGAAAATGTAGCTCAGAATTATAGATATTTAATACAAAAGAAATAGCACACATTACATTAATTTATAACACATTATATTAATACATTTTTATTGTTAATTATTGTTATTTTTGTTTGCTGGTATAAATGTATACATACAATTTATATTTGACAAATGCTTTTCAAATTTTTTCAAACTTTAAAATTGTTTATAATTTGTTCATTTAATTGTTATTTCCTGAAGATGCTACACATTGGAGTAGCGAAATATCGAAAATAAAAAACTTTTTATAAATAAAAACCAAACCTTAAGCTCAAGAAAATAGTAGAGTTAAAAATTCAAAAAGAAGGTTAAATAAACGAAAAGAATTTAATAACATACATTTAAATTTAACGGTTCGTTGTAATTCAAAAATCTGTGTTTATCATACACAGAGTTGAATAGAATCAGCTGAGATATCTTAAGAATTAAGGTTCAAAGCAAAAAAGAGTAATAATAACGAAAGGATAAAACTAGCATTGTTAAATTTCGTTGATGTTAGTCTAAGTTGAGTTGTTGATAACAAACCCGATTTGCTTTCAACAGCCACATAAGTAGACGATTATCAAAATATTAACCCACTCAAAGGCGAAAGGCACTGATGATGGCTTTGTAGCGAAAGCCGAAAATGCGCATTCTGCCTTGCTGGTCTTATCGAATTTTTTCAATAATTTTTATTCTTTGTAATTTACTTGTAAAAATTGTATCATCTTTCTTTGATTTGAAAATAATTTAAACAGAAAGTGATATTAATTTATGATCTTGAGTCAAACTAAAATAACATTTATTTACTTAAAATAACAGATCAACTAAAAACATTTCCCCCATTCATATATTTTTTTTTCTAGTTGTTTTTTTCAAAATTAATAATATTGTCTGATTTTTTACAATTGTGTTAATGTTATTTTTTTGTAATGTTATAATAAAAAGTGTATACCACAAATGTTAAATTCATTGGTCTTGTGTATGAATTCCAAATAAATAAATAAATAAAAAAAAAAAAAAAAAATAAATTCTAAATTTTAGGACAAAGCAACAGGAAAATGATTTCAATTAAATTCTAATACGTTTTGCAGACTTGTACTAATATTTTGTTATGAGTGAACATTTATCACGAGATATACATTCATTACAACGCCACATATTTGTCATTTCTTCTACTCCTACGCCATAGTGCACTATGTTTGGCAATGATATGCATTTTTGTTTACATTTGCTTACGCATAATATACGTTTTTTTTGAAAAAATGCGTTAGCCCGCTAATTTCGCTAAATTTTGACATCAATCAGCCCATAAGCAAAGTCTCATTTAATACGAGTGAAAAGTTTGTGTAAACCCATGTGAAAATCGAAATATATATGAACACACATGATCATACATTGACTTGTATATGATCATGCATGGGCATACATGGTCATATACGTACATGCATAGTTCAATGTATGACCATACATGATCTCATATATTTCCATATATCTTTGGATCCGAAATTTAAGGGTATATGATCGTACATGTTCATATATGACCATATATGCTCACATATGATTCATGTATGCTCATATATGATCATATATGATTCATGTATGCTAAAAGTCCATCTGCAACCGTGAAAAATCTGAAAACTACTATAAAATAATTATCAACCAACACAAGTACTACAAAACTCACTATATCTGTGTAATACAAACGAAGCAGACATTTTTAATATTTTAAATTCGCTAAACATAAAAAAAGTGCGGGACATGATGGAATCAGACCGTCTGATCTGAAGAACAATACAGGTTTAATGACTCCCATTATAACTAAACTTATTAATCTTATACTAAACAATGCAGCTATTCCTGATATACTCAAAGTGTCTTATGTTCGGCCAATTTATAAAAACGGTAGAAAATCGGAATTTAATGATTATCGACCAATTTCAATTTTATCAGTTATTGAGAAAATAATGGGAGAGGTCGTTTGCAATAGATTGACGGACTATACAACTAAATATCAAATAATTAATACAAATCAATATGGAATCCAAAAAGGCAAAAATATAAATAAGCTTATTGGTAACTTTGCAAATTACATAAACGAGCAATTAAGTAAAAGCCACCACTGCTTAACGTTGTTCATAGATTTCAGCAAGGCTTTCGACACTATCGCATAGCAAATTAATACAAATGTTAGAAAGAATAGGAATTCGTGGAAACTGTTTAGAATGGTTCAAAAACTACCTCACGCTCAGAAAATATTTTGTTAAAATCAATAACAATTTAACCACAAGGCTCTAAATTAGGTCCCATTCTTTATATCATATACTCTAACGAGCTTATTAACTCATTAAAAATGTGTAAAACCTTTGATTACGCTGACGATATCGCTATCGTAGGAGCCAGCAATGCAACAGACAAATGCAACACTAGCTCGATATTGCCATGGTTTAATAATTAATGCATCCAAAACAAAACTTATGCATATTAAACCACCACATTTGCTTTATAGAGAAATAAACTTAAAGTTTCATTCCACAGAATGTTTGCATAGCAAAAAGTTATTAGATTTTGACTACAACGAAGACCAATGTTCCATTGCAATCGACACTTACAAATACATTGGCGTGTATGTAGATCATAATTTTAAATGGATGATACATATAGAGGAAGTTCGGAAAAAATTAAGGAAAGCGGCGTATATGTTGCGTCATTTAAGTTAAAGCTCGAGCAAGACTGTTGTGAGAAAGCATATTTTTCTTTAGTTGAATCGCATCTTCGTCACGGTATAACAGCCTGGGGCAGCTCAACATATTGCGATAAACTTCAAAAAACACAAAATCAACTGCTTAAAATACTAAAAGCAACACGTTCTGCGAACTGCATACCAAATACACTATCAAACAACATGACTTCAAATAATGGCAAGAACGTATTGTGTAATGTAGACAAAATTAAAACACAACAAATGACAGAAACTAGCTACAAATTGTCATCAATAGCAACATAGCAACAACATCATCAACAACAAATAACAACTCAAATACTTCTGATCGTGCAAACAACACATATAGTACAACAAATAACAACAATCCTTTAACCCTCATCGGTCCCTCGAGAAATACATCTAATCGGTCCCATTGGACATATATTTTTTATGTTTATTATATTGTTTACTATCATATTAATCAGGCACCAGAAAACGTTTTTTTTTTGTTTTTATCAAAAATAAATATCACTAAAGTTCAAAATGTTTTTATTTCTCAATCGAAAACAAAAAATTTCAAATGTACTTTAAAACAAAAATATCCCTCAAGTTGAAATTCCCAAAATATCTTTAGGTATAAATATCAAAGATAAAAAAATTGATAAAAAAATAAAACTTTTTAAAACGTTTTAAAAAACGTTTTTTTTTTGTTTTTCATCTTTGTACTAAGTACGAAAATATGAATAGAATTTTAAAATTTTTGTTTTATTTTTATGGTGGAGTTTTTTGGTTTCAAATCTGTAGAAAATCATACAATACCCTGGAGTGAACTGTTGAGCGGTATATACAGACAAACATATATTGCAAATATTTTTTTTTTGCTAAAATGTTTGCCAATTGACCAGCATTTTGCATTAATATTATTCATTTTCGGAATGAAATCGCTGTATAAGTTTTCTAATTAAATTTTTGCACCATGAAACCTTTTTCGCATTCCGCCATTAATTCGCAATTTTTTAATTGCAGATTTTTAAAATTTATAACCTAGGGACCATAATAACCATATCTCATAACAAAGTTTGGTAATTAGTTCGCAAAAAAAAAAAATTTTCCAAAAAAAATTTGTAAAAAAAATTTTTTTCCATTAATGTATTCTTTTGCAGAATATAAATTGCTGATTAGGTTTCTTAACTATTTTTTTGTATCATAAAGGCTTTTTTCGCATTCCGCCAATATTTTGCAATTTTTTAAGTTCGGTTTTTTAAAATTTTTAACCTTAGGACAATAATTCCCATATCTTATGCCGAAGTTTGGTGGTTAGTATGCAAAAAGTTTCGCGAAAAAAAATTTAGCAAAAAGGAAAATTTTTCCATCAACATATTCATTTGAAGAATGTAAATCGCTGACTGAGTTTTTTAATTTATTTTTTGTACCATAAAGCTTTTTTCCGCCATTATTTTGCGAATTTTTAAGCGCGGTTTTTTTTTAACTCACAACCTAGGGACTATAATACCTATATCCTATACCAAAATTATCTGGTTAGATTGCATAAACAAAAAAAAATTGGGAAAAAAAATTTTTCAAAAAGGAATAGTTTTGCATCAATATACATATGTACATATATGTATGTAACATATGTATAGCAGAATGTTAATCGCTGATTAAGTTTAAAAAATTTTGGGTGCGGTTTTTTAAAATTCATAAATTTGGGACTATGATACCCATATCTTATGCCAAAGTTTGGTAGTTCGTACCCAAAAAATTTCGCGAAAAATAAATTTTGCAAAAAGGAAAATTTCTGCATCAACATATTCGTTTGCAGATTTAAATCGCTGACTGAGTTTTTAAATTTATTTTTTGTACCAAAAAGATTTTTTTCGCGTTCCGCAATTTTTTTGCAATTTTTTAAGTGCGGATTTTTAAAATTCATAATCTTGGGACTATAATACCAATATCATATAAAAGTTTGGTGGTTAGTTTGCAAAAACAAATTCGCGAAAAAAATTTTACGAAAAGAAAATTTTTTGCATCAGTGTATTTGTTTGCAGAATGTAAATTTCTTATAAGAATTTTTAATTCATTTTTTGTACCATAAAGTTTTTTTTCGCGTTCCGCCATTAGTTTGCAATTTTTTAAGTGGGGTTCTTTAAAATCCACAATCTAGGGACTATAATACATATATCCTATACCAAAATTAGCTAGTTAGATTGCAAAAACAAAATATCACGACAAAAAATTTTGCAAAAAGGAATATTTTGCATCAATATATTTGCTTGCAGAATGTTAATCGCTGATTAAATATCAAAATTAAATTTTTGTACCATAAATCCTTTTTTCGCGTTCCGCCATTATTTTTAAATTTTTTAAGTGCAGTTTTTGTGGTTAGTTGCTCACAAATCCTATGGTTTTAATGACCACAGTTTGTCTTTTGCACAAAATTATTTAGCCTATCATGCTTTGTAGAAGTCTTTTCGGCGGAAATTTTTATTACTTTTTAATAACGCAAAGGTATATATCATTGGATGCAGAAATGTGTCTATATGAATGTTGTTTTAAGAATTTTTACAAAATTTATATGTAATTGTAATCAGAAAAAACTAAAAAAAAACGTTTTAAAACGTTTTAATTTGTTTTTTCCTCAAAACAAAAAAAACGTTTTTTTTTGTTTTTTCCTCAGTACAAAAATAAAAATAATTCTCAACTTTCCTGAAAATATCAGTACGGATATTTTTTAAATTTTGTTTTCGAAAAGAAAACAAAAAATAAAAAAATTGATGAAAACAAAATATCCATCAAGAAAAATAAATTAATTTGTACACAAGTGATTTTTTTTTTATTGAGGAAAAAACAGAATAAAACGTTTTAAAAGTATTATAATCGGGTGCCTGATATTAATACATTTGAACTTCATAAAGGTAGATTTAGAATGAAATTAAAATTAGAATATTACATATGTATATTAGGAAAAAAAATTGAATTTTTAACGTTTGTCAATTATTTGTACATTTTTCGCATAAATTTAAATTATGTTCAGCACAAATGAAATTTCTACACTTTTCACAGCGGGTAGCAAAAAGATTTTTGTTATTTTTATATGTGCAGATGTAGCATCGGCCTCGTTTTGATTAACTTGGTAAATGGCGAATCTCCTGAATTCTTTGAATAACACTGGAAGCATCATTACTTTGAGGTTGTTTTTTACGTTTAGTGATCTGTTTTTCAACGAGATTCAATCCAAGCTCCTCGATAAAAACGCGACGACGAATATTATGGTTCGTTTTAGAATTTTTCCAATTCGGGAACAATGCAATGAACGTCACGAATGCATTCAACGCACTAACATCAAGCATGTTACAAAATACTGCCATTGGCGACCGATTGACTTTTCGTTTGCATGTGTACGTAGCCACCATTTGATCCATACCCAAGAAACATTTTTCCGGACTGTCCGGTATTTACGGAATCATAAATCCGGCTTTTACGCACATTAACGGTCCGAATGCACGTATACGTCAAAGCACGTGCGTATACGGAACATTAACGGACCGTCTAATCGAATTTAGAACAGAATACGTTTTAACTCCGTTTTGGTGTATCCGTTTCCTTACCGTTAAATACGGACTTCATCGGTGTTAGTTTCTTTTTGGAAAAAAGTTGTCAAATTATTTTAAAAAATGCAGCTCAGCCCTTCAGTTGCTAGAAAATAATAATGGGACGAAAAATGAATCTGTCCTAACATCCCACCAACCAAACAACTTCAAGCCATATTCATACATCAGATGGTAAGATATATTAAAATTATGATGTGTTTTAAAGATGGTTTTGTTGCAAGCGAATGCAATTGGAAAATATTTACTGACACATTTAGTTGTTTTGATAGCAAAGTGCGCTAACCTTTACCGTATGCAAAACACCATGCGCGATTACAATCAGTTAAATCTTAACTAATTTATTGTTCTTTTTCTTGCAGATATTGAATTTTATTGTCGGCGGCTATTGTAAATTGATACAAGACAGATATGTAAATATAGTTTAAATTAAAAAATAAGTTCTGTTTAATAAATTTATAAAAAAAACATAAAAACTTGTACATATTAATGAAAATAGGGTCAATTTGAGGTGATATACAAAAATTTGAGGATATTTCAAAAAACGGTACGGATACGGACCAGAAACGGCATTCTAAAAACGGAGACATTCCGTTTTTTGCACGACATAATGGTCCGGAAACGGTCCGGCATTGACGGACTTTCACCGGACTTGTCCGTTTTTTACATGACATAACGGTCCGGCATTGACGGACTTTCACCGGACTTGTCCGTTTTTTACATGACATAACTTTAAACGGACTTGTCTGTTTTTAACACGTCATAACGGTCCGTAAACGGTCCGTCATTGACGGACTTTCAACGGATTCGAATCAGCTTCGATGTTCCTTAAGTTCCGTTTTCTGGTCCGTTTACGGATCCAGAAAACGGTATGTAAACGGAGTTGGATTCCGCTTATGATGGACCGAAAACTGTGCGTAAACGGAACGAAATGTTTGTTGGGTAGTATCAACTCCACTCTTGGTTTTGTTGTAGTCTTCAATGATGTTAGGTTTCTTCTGTTCACTATTCTCATTTATGCTGACAAAATTGTGGTATGTACTGAGCAACGTCACAAATCGGTACCGGCGAGGAACATATGACAACATAACTGCTTGCAATTTATGTTCATATACAACTTCTGTATGATAAATTGACTTTTGACGCATGTCGTGTAGAACTGAAGGAATTTCAGTCCTAGTTTTCCTTATTGTTAGCAAAATAGTCATGCAAATCTTCCACCAAATCCAAAACAACACGCCGTCCGAGATTGCGTTCAGGAGTGGCAGTACGACTCCGACCAACTTAAATTTGTGTGTTGTATGCATACCAGCTTTTTGAGTCGCATAGCACCCAAATTTTGATACCATATTTCGCCGGCTTGGATGGAATATACTGACGAAACGGACATCGCCCACGATACGTAACTAACTGTTCATCTACGGTAATGTTTTTTCCTGGTGTGTATACAACTTTCAAATTATGATTCCATTTATCGTATACATTTAGAATCGGTGCCAATTTGTCACGAACAGAAGTACTTGTAGATGCAGTGTTGGCCATACGTTGTTCGCGGTCATAAAATCGAATGCAACCATGGATACGCTTGAACATTTGTACATTCGCACACCATATAAATTCGTCATGCTCAAAATAATATTCTCAACCGGTCCAAGGAACATGTGAAGTGCAGACGAAACATCAACTATATTAGCAGCTTCTAATGCTTTTGGACCTGAATTATAACAAAAATGAAACATATAATGAACATGAACCCATAACAAAGAGGGTAGGTTTTTACCTGAAGTTAAATTTTCTGCACGTCGAAATGAATTTCTTCGATTTATTTCAAATGGTTGCGATGAATATTCAATTTTTTTATTTTTTGAAAAATATTTATTTTCAGGATTTGCTGCATTTTCTTCTGCTAAATTTTGCTCAAGTGGCTCAATTTCGTCTTCATCCGAATGCACGCTAACTTCAATTTCATCATTCTCCTCGTCTGATAATGCAAAATCATCGTCACTATTGCACGGAGATTCGCCCGCTTCGCATTTCAAATCAAAATCCATTTCTAGTTCATCTTGCTGCCTTCTTTCACGTAAAACTCTATCCATTTTTTATCAAATACTTCGAAACACAACTAAAATTCAAATAAATGCGCAAACAAACTTCACTTATGTGTGTTCCAGAATAAACTGAATTTCGTAAAACGAAAAAATAAGAGCGTCCTATAAATCCACACACATAAATAAGCGGCAATTCCAGGTACTTATGTGTATGCGCGCACATACACAGGGACCGATTCGTAACTATAACTGCACAGGCAAATACAGTAGGGGTACAAATTCAAAGACGGCTTTTTTTGCTTGTTCAGGCAAAATAATTCTACTTTGCAAAATACAAGGTCATTCCGCTGAACCGTTTTTATTTTATTCAAGGTTAAAGATCAAAATTGTATGCGTGCGCATACATGGGACCGATGAGGGTTAAACAAAGTCATTACTGGTAACGTCTTATTTTATTCCCTATTTGTAACCAGTGAAATTTGTAATAATGTGTAACGACTTATTTCACTCCATATAAGTCTGTACTTTTTTTAGCTAACTAGTGAATTTAATATTACAAGTAACAACTTATTTCAGTACTTCCTTCGTAATCACTTATTCGTACCTATACCGGTACGATTTAGGTAACTATTTACCCCCAATGACACCCCCATGTTAAAATAATGTGTTATGCGACCAAAGTGTAAGTACCCTACGGGAAATTTTAACAAACTGTCACCGAACTGGCCCCTTTAATTGAAATAGACTGGTCACTTTTACATGGCGTTGTCATAGGAGGGGGAAATTGACCCCTTGTGACATGTCACAAGACAAATCCCAGGACAGGTCCCTGAAATTTGTTTTTTATGAGTTCAGTAACCTGTCCTAGGATTTGTCTTGTGACATGTCACAAGGGGTTAATTTCCCCCTCCTATGATAACGCCATGTAAAAGTGACCAGTCTATTTCATATAAAGGGGCCAATTCGGTGACAGTTTGTTAAAATTTCCCGTAGGGTAGTTACAACTTTTGGTTTCTTATTACATTTCCCTTTACCTGGCAATAGAAGGTTTTGCTGGGTAAGTTAAGAACATGAAACCCGAAACTGTTACATATCGATAACACTATGCGACAGTCAAAATCGGGATGGGATGAAACCAACGGGAAATGTTATATCGGTCAAAAACAAGTTATACGTGTCCCGGCGTTTCGCTGGGTCACCCCTAGGAATCGAGATATATTTTTTTTGACATAACTCGAGAACCACTAGTCCGATTTTGCTCAAACAATTTTAAAAAAATTAAAAATTACAATTCCTTTAACCTGTTCATATAACGTTTTTCTATATACTCAACAGTTTTGCCGGTGAAAATAAATGTATGTTACCGCTACCATAAAAATCAATAACCTTTTGTTTATTACTTTTTTTTAATATTTTAGGCAAAAAATATTTTTTTCTTCATACATTTATTTTTACCGGCAAAACTGTTGAGTATATAGAAAATCGTTATATGAACAGGTTAAAGGAATTGTAATTTTTAATTTTTTTAAAATTGTTTGAGCAAAATCGGACTAGTGGTTCTCGAGTTATGTCAAAAAAAAGACCACCAAAGGTCAAATCGATATATCTCGATTCCTAGGGGTGACTCAGCGAAACGCCGGGACACGTATAACTTCTTTTTTACCGATATAACTTTCCCCGGTAGTTTGAACCCTTCCCGATCACTGACCCTTACCATTTGTCTCACAGTGTAATTTAATATACATTTTTTATATCTTTAGAAAAAATTTTAAAAATCTGAAAACCTTTAGATACAAAATTTCTTTGAATGCAATTTTTAATCAATACTGCCAACAATTAAATATAATATTGTATTTAAAAAATTCTATATCCAAAGTTTCCCAAAATTTATTAAGAGCCATTTTACATTGAGCAATCGATATAAAAATTTTTAGCTGTATTTGAAAATACCAATTTACTCTGCAATGAAATATCAATGAAAGTTTTCACTAAACTAATGAAGTTTTCTATACAAAGTGAATCGAAAAGATCTTAAATTTTACGAAAAAGCTTTATCACTTTTATGGAGCTTTTTTCAATAAAACTCCTTCATTGTATGAAAGTTTCAATAAATAATAAGAAATTTTTCATAAAACTGTATCAATTCAATGTAAAGTTTTAATGAACCAATTCGAGCGAAACTTCATTGATTTAAAGTGAAAGTTCATAAACAGAATATAAATAAAAAACATCGAACCAGAGGATGAAAAACTGCTCTCAATTTTGAAAATTAGTTTTATTTTTTAAAAGAATTAAAACAGAAATCAAAGATTTTCTATTGTAGCCATGTTTATGCGGAAAACTATCAACGTTGGCTTATGTCATTTCAGTACAAATTAGGCATTAGTAATGTTTAGAGGTTAACGCTAAACGTTGGCTGATGTCAAAATAATGTGGGAACGACAAAAACCAACGCTTATATTTCCTAAAGCCTGCTCCAGCCAGAAACGTAGTGTGTTTCGCGATGTTTTTATAAAGCTTTTCTACAAACAGAAACTTCGATATTTTGTTCAAAAATTTTCAAAAAAATTTATTAAAAGTTAATTGCGATTAAGGTTGCCATTTCCATTTTGAGAAAAAGAGGACGCCAACCTCAAAAAAAGAGGACATTTGTGTTAAAAAAGAGGACAATTTTTTATAATAAATTAATTTTACAAAAATCAACAATGCGATAAAATATACAAATAAAAATTTATTTTATAAATAAAACAGTTTTTATTCTCACTAAAAAAAAATTTACAAAAAAAAATCATTCTGAACTTTAAATTAGTGGTACATAAATTAACAAAAAAACATAAGGATTAACCAATTCATTGCATACATTTTCAGGAATGTACATTTCTATAATTTCTTGATACGAATTGTAAAGGGTTTTTGAATGTTTTTCAATTCTTCCAATTTGAATTAATACATTACTGTCGAATTTTTTCAAATATTTATAAAACTCTTGACAATTCATATCAAAATTTTATTTGACCCTAATAATATCAGAAATGTAACTAGAAATAGTTTCTGGATTCAGTTTTTTGTTTTCTGGCGTCCACTGCGCCTTGATTACAAAAAACTTCACAAAAAAGATACAAAATCATTCAGAACTTAAAATTTGTAGTACCTGAATAAACAAAAAAAAAATAATAATTAACAAATTTATTTCATACATTTTCGGGAATGTACATTTCTATAATTTCTTGATACGAATTATCAAGAGTTTCATGAATATTTTTCAACGCTTCCAATTTGAATGTCGCATTTCTTCAAATATTCATAAAACTCTTGACAATTCATATCAAAATTATATTTGACTTATAATATCAGAAATTGTCTCTGGATTCAATTTTTTTTATTAAAGAAAATATACGTTCTACGTTGGCATTATGTGCTGGAAAGAAAAAATAGAACTCAACAAATTTTCTCATTTCATAGCAAACATAATTTTTAATAAAAAAAATAAATTTCCACCAAAACTTGTTATCAGTTGTGTTGATTGAATTTAAGGAAATCATTAAATACATTTTCATCATTAAAAGCAATGTTAATTTTTTTTTAATTCAACAGTTGGTTCACTGGTGACTAGTGCTGGTAAATTCGGTTATGTTGCAATACTCGATACTACTCGATATTTTTAATTTGGATACTCGATACTTTTAACGGTTTTTTAAATTTGAAATTTTTTAATAAAATTCTTCCCAAATTTTTAGTTGATTCAATATTTACATTTATTAACATATTGTTAAGCTTCTTTACCAACTATTCATTATTTTTTCCTAGTTTTTTAACATATTCTTTTTAATATTTTACTTTTAATTTTTTTCTTTTGCCAGAGTTGTATTTTTATCAAAAATACTTTAGCAGAGTAAAATTTTGCGGTAAATATTTTAGTGGAGTCATATTTTTTTCTTTCCAAAATACAACACTGAAAATATCGAGTAGTATTTTTAAGTATCGAGTACCCAAAAAAATAACAAATACTCGATACCAACTATCATATTTTTACCAGCACTACTGCTGACAAGCTTCAAATTTGGCAATCAAAGTATGTAATGCCAAGTCAATTGAAATAACAGCGATGCCAACAATTCAAAAGATTAGAAGCAATAAAAAAAAGTTATGGAGAAAAGTGAAAAAAGTAGGACAACACCGGACACTTACTGAAAAAGAAAGATGACTGCCCCGGACGCCCTAAAAAAGAGGACGGTGTCCGGGGAAAAGAGGACGGATGGCAACCCTAATTGCGATAATGTAAAACAATTCCGTTTTAGGAATCTCTTAAAACTCATCGCGTGTCTCGCTGGAGTAATGTCCACTTGCGTGGAGTTGCTCAAAATATTGTATCTAACAGTTTAAAGAAATCTTTCAATAGATACTCGTATTAAATGAATTTGATAGTATTTTATTTAGTATTTGTTTTTTCCAAGCGTTTCTTGCTATTTTTTAGCCAAAGAACTCATGAAGTTTTGGGAAAATTCAATATTAAAAATGCAACCGGTTAATAGACCTATTTGAACCGATTATTCGGTTCGAATAATTATTTGTGTTTTAAATTATTTGTTTTTTTTATTAAATGAATAGTAAAGCTTATTTGTTTCGACATTAACCGAAAAAGAGGCGATTAATCGAGGAATCGATTAACCGAATTGGCAACACTAGTTGTTAGTAGAAGAAAAGTATGTTACTTTGAGAAATTTGGAAGATATCTTCCAAGAAGATAATAAAGCGATATCTTCTATTTTTCATTTGACTGAAAATAATCAAGTAGTATTTTGAAATTGTCTTCCTTTTATCATTTGGAAGATATTTTGGAGATATTTGGAAAAACCAATTCCAAAATTGTGTTTTTTGTCATAATTTTTATACCCTACACCACTACGTGGTCAGGGTATTATAAGTTTGTGCTGATGTTTGTAACACCAAAAAATACTGGTCCTAGACCCACCTTATAGTATACCGATCGGCTCAGAATTTTTTTTATTTCGATTTAACGATGTCCGTCCGTCCGTCCGTCTGTCTGTCCATGCATTCTTGTGCGCACTCTAGAGGTCGCAAATATTAAGATATTTTGATGAAACTTGGTATACCGCCTTATGTCGACCCAAGAACGAAGCCTGTTGATTTTAGTTAAAATCGGTCCATGTTTAGACCTAGTGCCCATATAAGGGTCCCCAAAAATTATATTCTTTATACGCTGCAGGTGCAAATATTAAGATATTTTGATGAAATTTGGTACAAAGACCTACGTTGGCCCAAGGACGAAGCCTATTGATTTTGGTGAACATCGGTCCATGTTTAGACCTAGTGCCCATATAGGGGTCCTACCAAAATTATATTGTTTATACGCTGCATGTCGCAAATATTAAGATATTTTGATAAAATTTGGTACACCGACCTATGTCAGCCCAAGGACGAAGCCTATTGATTTTGGTTAACACCTGTCCATGTTTAGACCTAGTGCCCATATAAGGGTCCCCCCAAAATTATATTGTTTATACGCTGCAGGCAAAGAGTATACATAATAAAGAGATTGGGGGACTCTCTATCTGAGAAAGCATTTGTTCTATTATGTGCCTTGGAACAGAAACATACTCAAACCAATATCACCCAGCAAACATGGCAATACGAAGAACATACTCCGAACATATCGCCAGGAATAAAACATTTATTGCCCCCAATATCAGTTTCGTATTCCAGAAGTTTCCATTCCTGGTTACATCGATTGTAACCAGGGATGGAAAATAATAATTTAGTTATAAAAATCAAGAATGGAACTATACTATGGAATTATACTATTCCAACAGTATTATAGCCCTAGGTTATGAATTTTAAAAAACCGTACACTCTAAAAAATGTTTGTAAATTTACTACTATAAAATGGGTAAAATTTTGTTTAATTTTACGAAAATTCGGTAAATATAAACAAAAAATGCGTAAACTTTTTTCATACACACTTCCATACACAATAATACACACACAAAGTATTTTTAGACATTATGTGTTTATAAATAAACACATTGTGCCTAAAATTACTGTTGTTTTGTTAAATAAAATTTTTACGCACAAAGTTGGTAAATATACTATCCTATAAGAAATACTCTGACATTTCAAATTGGAAAAAATTTAAAAAAAATTATAAATAATAAAAAGGAAACGAAAACGGATTATTTTTTGTGAATTACAACATTTCCACAAACACATTAGAGTCTGGAAATAGCAACATAAGCATGAAATTGTTTTTGGTAATTATTGTTAACGCATGTGGTAGTCTAAACCTCATTTCAAAATTGACAACGCCGTAAGAGAGATACGGCCTACGCAGAAACAACTGGATGCAATGACTCCTGCTCAACAAAATGCCTTCTTTGCAAGGGAGGTAGTCAACCAACAACCGTCAACAATAACGGGAGAAAACGCCGTAAGAGAGATACGGCCTAGGCAAAACAACTGGGTGCAATGACTCCTGCTCAATAAAGTCAGTATTCATTGAGTACTGCCTAACTTGCAAAAAAATCATTTTGTTGAGCAGGAGTCATTGCACTCAGTTGTTCCTGCGTAGGCCATATCTATCTTTTGACGTTTTCTCCCGTTATTGTTGACGGTTACTGCCTCCCTTTCAAAGAAGGCATTTTGTTGAGCAGGAGTCATTGCACCCATTCAATAGTTATAACAAAATTTTATATGAATTTTATACAAATGCCTTAAGATCCCAAAACGACTAATTGGGACATAAACGATTATGAGAGAAGGACTCGGATATTATTATTAATAAAATACGTACCACAAATTTATTTATTTTATTTAAAAAAAATTTTTGGGTGGTGCTTGAAGTTAGCACAACTGTTGTAAATGTACACATTTTATTGGATTTTTACGCACTTTTTGTGTTTTTTTGCGCATTTTTTGTGGATTTTTATGCGTACATTTACACGTGAAACGTGCTTTTTTACACACAAATTTAGTAAATTAACACACTAATTTTAAAATTTCATTTAATTTTTACGCACTTTCAATGTAAAATTACAAATTATTTGTGCACCAACTTAAACACAATGTGCGCATTTTTTTTCAATTACGCACATAGAGTAAATTTACCAATTTATAGTAGGAGTTCAGTTTCCTACTATAAGTTGGGTAAATTTCAACAGAATTTAATTAGAGTGTATGTAAAAAATTGCAAAATAATATCGGAATGCGAAAAAAGGCTTTGGGGTTCAAAAAATTAATTAAAAGATTTACATTCTGCAAACGATGCCTAAATTTTCTTGTTTTGCAACTAACCACTAAACTTTGTTTTATGAAATAGGCATTATACTCCGTAGATTATAAATTTAAAAAACCGCACTTAAAAAATTGCAAAATAATAGAGCAACGCGAAAAAAGACTTTGTGGTAGAAAAAAATAATTAAAAAACTCAATCAGCGATTAACAATCTGCAAATGAATACAATGACGCAAATTTTTTTTCGCGATTTATTTTTTTGCAAACTAAGCACCAAACTTTTGGGTATAAAATTGGTACTATAGACCCTAGATTATAAGTTTATAAAAACCACACTTAAAAAATTGCAAAATAATCGCGAAAAGCGAAAAAAGGCTTTATGGTACAAAAAATTAATTAAAAAACTTAATCAGCGATTTACATTCTGCAAATATATTGATGAAAAAATTTTTCTTTTTTGCAAATTTTATTTTTCGCGATTTTTTTTTGCAACTAGCCACCAAACTTTGTTGTATGAAAATTGCAAAATAAAAGCGGAACGCGAAAAAAGACTTTGTGGTACAAAAAATTAATTGGGAAACGTAATCAGTGATTTAGATTCTGCAAACAAATATATTGATGCAAAAATTTTCCTTTTTGCAAATTTTTTTTTTCGCGATTTTTATTGCAACTAGCCACCAAACTTTGTTGTATGAAATGTGTATTATAGCCCCTAGATTATAAATTAAAAAACAACGCACGTAAAAAATTGCAAAATAATAGCGGAATTTGAAAAAAAGACTTTATGTTACAAAAGTTTAATCCCTAGGTTATATATTTAAAAAACCCGAACTTAAAAAGTTGCAAAATAACGGCGGAATTCGAAAAAGGCTTTATGGTATAGAAAATTAATTAAAAGAGGTAATCAGCGATCGACATTCTGCAAACGAATATATTGTTGCAAAAATTTCGCCTTTTGCAAATGTTTTTTTTTGCAATTTGTGCTAATATTTGCTAATATCTAAATATTTAATTTAAATTTTTTTTAACGAGCCAAAGAGGAAGCTATTTTTTAGTTACTCACATTTTTAAATATGTTATAGCGATCTAATATTTTTTGGTATAAGAGCCCGATTAAGTGAGCCTTTTCCATCCCTGATTAACCATTCGGAGTTCATTCCTGTTCCAAGCCGCATAATATTTTTTCAAATAAAAAAATATTGAGAGATTTGCAAGGCCATTGCTGCAGGTCACAAATATTATATATATATTTTGAAGAAATTTGGTACACCGACCTATATCAGCCCAAGGACGAAGCCTATTGATTTTGGTGAACATCGGTCCATGTTTAGACCTAGTGCCCATATAAGGGTCTCCCCAAAATTGGCTTGGTTACAAACTGCAGGTCGCAAATATTAAGATATTTTAATGAAATTTGGTTCGCTGACTCACATTATATAAAATTTTGACACAAGTCCCATTTTAACCCATTCGAATTTCGGATCCAAACATCAGTTGGCTTTTATCCAGACTGGTGTAGGGTATTGTATAGTCGGCATGCCCGACTTTAACCTTTTTACTCGTTTTATGATAATATTGCGGCAATATCACCTTTTTATCATCTGAAAAATAAACATAATTCATTTAAAATTTTTGAAAACGTTGGGAAAAATAATACAAAATTTGTACAAAAAACAATTAATTACACTGCTCTACAAAAAAAAAAGGTGAATGTTAGTGCAGTGGTTTTAGTATAACTAGGGGGTGCTGATTTCGAATCTGCAACCAGTTTGTTCAAATTGGCTCTAAGTTTCGCGCAATACGCGATTTAAGTTTTTTAAATTTTTCAGCCGATTTTGTCAATTAAAAATTTATGATTTAGTAACTATAGCTTCGGAAAGAAAAAGCTTTACACAGTTTAAGCTTAATTCCGTGCCCAATTTATAAAACTTAAGTGTGCATCAATATCTCAATAACTTTTCTAAATATAGTCGCTGGAAATCAAAATTTCCAAAAATTTTAAGGTTTTTTTAAAAACAAAATTAAGTATAAGACGAAGTCCGATTTTAAATATCAAAGCCAATTTGGAAAGAAAAAGGTCCAACATTTATATATATGTCATACTGCTTTAACAAATTATGTGCAGTTTTAGAGCCTTTTGTAATTAAACTTAGACTTAAAATGAATAAAAAAATATTTTACTATACTAAAAATCTACTGTACTATTACAGAATTTTTTTTTTTTCTAAAAACATCAGATTTCATTCACTATTGATTTTTTTTCCGATATTGTTGCGATTTGTAAAATTTATATTTAAATCACAATATTTTCGTACACATTCAAAATGAGTTCATCGAGAAATAATTGTAGAAGGAGTCCGAAGGCATTATTTAAATATAAACTTTGAAAATCGCAATAATTTTTCAAAAGAACCAATAGTGAATGAAATCTGATGTTTTTGGAAAAAAAAATCTGTAATAGTTCAGTAGATTTTTAGTACAGTAAAATATTTTTTTGATCATTTTAAGTCTAAGTTTAATTACAAAAGGCTCTAAAACTGCACATAATTTGTTAAAGCAATATGACATATATATAAATTCTGGACCTTTTTCTTTCCAAATTGGCTTTGACATTTAAAATCGGACTTCGTCTTATACTCCAATTTAAAAAAAAAAAACCTTAAAAAATTTTGAAATTTTGATTTTCAGCGACTATATTTAGAAAAGTTATTGAGATATTGATATACACTTAAGTATGAGAAATAGGGCACAGCATTAAGCTTAAACTGTGTAAAGCGTTTTCTTTCCGAAACTATAGTTTCTAAATTATAAATTTTTTATTGAAAAAATTGGCTGAAAAATTTAAAAAATTTAAACCTCGAATTGTGCAAAACCTAGAATCAATTTGAAGAAACTGGTTCCAGATTCGAAATCAGGACCCACTAATTATCCTAAAACCACTGCAAAGTTGTGCAACTTATAAATATTGTCATATTTTGTAGAGCTGTGTTAATAATTAATAGTTTTGTCAATGGATTTTGTATGTAGATATTCTTCTTCAGAGTTAAATTTAATAATGAAAAAATATAAATCGTTTAGTTTGTTTCGAGGAGTTAATTTAGCGATATCACCTTTTTATCTTCCAGGTGATAAATTAGCGATATCGCAGATTTATCATTCAGAAGTATCGCTTTCGTATTGCTTGGGAGTATCGCTATAGAGAGGACATTTACTCCCGAAAGGGGGATCTTCCACAAAAAGAATATGATTATTGCCGCAATAAATTTTTTTCCAGGCGATACGATTGCGAAACATTTTTTTATTTTAATGTTTCGTCAAAGTATACTTCGAGTATGTTTTCACCAGGCACCCGATATTAATACTTTTAAATATTTTAGATAGTTATTTATATTTCGCGAAAAGTACAATATAATTAGGGTTTTTCTTTTCCCGGACTTTTTCATTTCCCGGGACAGCGGGATTTTTTATAGAATTTCCTGGGTTCCCGGGAATTCCCGCCCGTTAGAAAATGAATATATCCGACATATGTTGTACTTGAAAAACTCGTTTTCTATTAAAATAACTCACGAAAAAGTTCATTTTTTGGTTGGAAAATCTACTTAGTATGTTTGAAATAAGGGTTTAATATAAAATGTCCATATCTTCCACTTTTTTAAGATCAATTCGTTTAACAGTTTAAATAGCCGTCTCTTAGAAATACATTAATTAAATAATAATTTGCGGTTTAAACTGTTAAACGAATTGAATCATAAATTCTTTCAGGATATATTGGAATTGTTAATGGGTGCAAACTTGTATCGGAGCAGCTTTAGAGTCAGAACTAAGATCGATTTTTTGCTTAAATATAGAATCCAAAATTTTATATTTCTAGATATTTTGTTTCTATGCAGATTTTCAGAAGTATTCGTCTATTTCTATAAAAAAGTTTAAAAGTTAGTATTTTTCTCACAAATATTTAGGCAAATCGTCTGAATCTTTTTATAAAAATATACACTAAATATTATTAAATAGTTTTATAACTTTAATTGGTATTTTTAGAATAGAAATTTTTTATGTCACAACTACTTAAAAAAAATTATTTAATTTTCATATATAAAAAATACAAAATAATTTGAAAAAGCTTCTGATGCATTATTTTAAAAATAATAGTAAGCTTTAAGAGCAGTGAGAAGTTTTCAACGCAGTGACGTTCAAAAATATATTTTTTAATAAATATTTTAAATATCCTAGAGGATGATTTGCGATGCAAATCGAAATATCGGAAGAAAATTAAAAAATAAATATTGAAAAATAAAATACTAAATATTTGGATTTTTAATTTTTTTTTTTAATTTATGACCTGAAGCCAAATAATACATATTTGAAGTCCTAAAATCTTAAAACACAACAATTGAAAATACAAAAATATTACTACTTTTTTTAAATTTTAATGCCGATTTTTTCGAGAGGTATTTGGAACTGAAATACTGATGTTGAAATGTTGTAATTCTCGTATTGCTTTATTTGAACAAAGATCATCATTAAAAAAGTAAATTTCCGAGGTACGAGTATTTTTGTTGGTATTTAAACTTGATAATGACTAATAAAATTTGTTTTCGGTTTAACTAAACCCAAAAAACTCGGCCTAAATAATATTTTTTATACCTACTAATCCAGTTTATTAAATTTTAAATCGCATATTTTAATTTTAAATATTTTTTATTTAATTATTTTTAAAACAATCAATGTTTTTGATTTAAAAATAGCTTCCAAAATTTTAACATACTAGCTAAAATTTCTGTAAAAGAGTAAAAAAATCCCGGGAAAACCCGCACAAAATTACCGGGATTGCGGGATTGAAAAAAGGGCGGGATTTCCGGGAATTCCCGGGACGGACATAAACCATAAATATAATAAATATCAAAGTACAAAATAGTTCAAAAAAAAAAAATAATGTACACCCAGGAAAAAGATTGGTTGGAATTCGATCAGAACTATTAAAATGAATTTGCCAAGATGTTATTTTATTTGGAGTTACCTATAATTGAATACTACACCAAAAATATTTTACTAGGTATTAAAAATAAGGAAAGCAAACTAAAAAACAATCCTTTTAACAAATTATTGGTATCTCCAATCAATTTTAAAATTAGTATCAGTTTAGTAATTCTATGCAGTAGAAGCAGCCATTTATTTACGGAATATACAAGAAAATTGGTGTTATCTATCACCTGTATTAAAAAAATTTCAATATTCGAAAGTGGTACCTACAAATACGGGTATCCTAATCAAATAAGACCTTAAAGTCGAGTTTCTGTAGAACCAACCGAATTGTGGATTGTATTGATAACACACTCAACTATTAATTGGTATTGGTAAACGAAGTTTATGCTATATTTGTTTTCCAAACTAAACATATAAATTCAAAATTAGACATTAAAATTAATAAGTGTTTGTGGTTTAGTGGGTGAGGAGTTGGCCTAGTACGCCAGATTTCCGGATTCGAATTCCGGAAAAGACAAAAATTTAGATGTTGTTTTTTTAATAAAAATAAAATATTCTTAAGTATAAAAAGTAAATATGGCTAAGAAAATTAAAAGTAGTTGTGGTGCAATGGGTTAGAGTGTGGATTATTAATCAGAATGAACGGGTTCAATACCGGAGAATTGAAAAAAAGTTTTTTAATTTCAATAAAATTTTGTAGAAAATAATAATATTTATGTGGAACATAATATTGAATTAGACAACCGAATATTGGCTTTCACGACGAAAAATATAATTTAATATAAAGATAGTTTTCGTAACCGTACGAATTCGATTGGCAACAAATTCGGTGGCCACAACTGAGACTGTTTTCTGGGTACTTTTTTGTACTTTGAACTTATCTTTTTTTATCATAAAATTTATTTTAAAATGGCCCGTATCTCGAAAACTAAGCGAAACTTTCCTCATACGGAATGTTAACACACCCCAATAAGACAAATAGGCTAGGTTTGTAAAGCTTCCGATTGATCCATTTCTATAAAACAGTCACATGAGTCACCCTGTTTCTGCTTTCGATAAATCCGGCAGATATTTTTTTATTGCAGAACGTAAATTTTTTTATTTTTTCATTGGATTTTTCCTTTATAGCAAAACACTGGTCTCCTCGAGGCAAAACTATCGAAATATAATACTTTAAAATTCTACTTTAAATGCCGAAGCTATACCGAAAATTGTAAAATGGCGACCCCTTCTTTCGGCAAAAAAAAATAAAAATTTTTTTGGAATTGCCATGCAAAAGATTTTATATTTGAAGGTGTACCTCGCATTTTTTTTTTTGACTGTAAGGTGGTACGCTCTAGTGTACATTAGAACGTACCTCAAAAAAAAAAGTTCGCCGTACACCGTGCAGGGAGGTTTGAAAAAAATTTCTTTTTTTGTCGAACGTAGGGGTCGCTATTTTACATTTTTCGTTATATCTTTGGCATTTACAGTCGGATCTTAAAGAATGATACATCGATGTTTTTTCTCGAGGAGACCAATGTTTTCCTCTAAGGACCATTGAACTCAAGTATCCCGTTTTAGTATTTACCCACCATATCTCAGTCAATGTCAGAAAATTAAAGCTCGGAAAAAATCATTAAACTTTTGCTAAGGAAGTTTTTCGATCAACCCAGCAGAAATTTTTATTATTTTTTTGGTTGCCGAACTTAGGGGTCGCCTTTTTAAATTTTTTTTCATTGGATTTTTCCTTTATAGCTAAACACTGGTCTCCTCGAGGGAAAAAAATCGATATTTCACCCTTTAAAATCCGACTTTAAATGCCGAAGCTATAACAAAAAATTTAAAAAGGCGACCCCTACGTTTTTTGGAATTGCCACCTTGTCCGTAAGGTGGTACGGTAGTTCAATTTTGGTATGGGCCAATCCGAATATACATATATTAAGCAAAATTAGCACATGATTTTTTTTATTAAGGTTTAGGGGTCACTACCGGGCGCTAAAGTTTGGTATTTTTGAGAAAAATCGCTGCATCTATTAATTTTTTATGAGTGTGTATTGAAGAAAAATCCAAAATTTATTTTCGTGAAACTCATTATTGAATGAAGAATTGTAAAAAAAAAATTGTGTAAGATTTTTTTCAGAACCTCTTTCTGAGGCGAAGGTATTTGTTTACATTCGTCTTACCAGGCAAATTTTTTACAATTGGTTGCCAATCACACTAGTTCTGGAAGTGGTTCTACTAGAACCTATTCCATGGAACTAGTTCCGGGACCAGTTCTTACATGCAATATATAACGGAAGGAGAATCAGTTCTAGAATTAGTTCTAGAGCTAGTTGAAAAAGTTAAAAATCAAGTTCCAGAAGCTCTACAACTAGTTGCAGAACTGATTCTAAGGCAACCGCCCAGCAAAAAAGTGGGGGAAAAGAAGTAGTTAAAGCACTACAACTGTTGAATAGGGAGTTACTCTTTTTAGGGTTTTTCACCGATGAATTTAACATTGGCTTGTCTTTTTCACTTCTTTTTATTTTAATTTAAAAAAAAAGAAAATCATCATGCAGCGTGTGGGATTTCAACCCAGACTTGTTGTCATTTCAAGCAGACGCTCTACCCCCTGTGCTACGCTTCTTAGCACAGGGGTAGACTGCTACAGCTAACTTTTAGCAGTCTTGTTCAGTAAATTGTTGTTATCTGCCTTACTTTAATTTTTTATTGACAAAAATATATAACATATTGGAAAAATATATAAAGTTATTTTTTTATAAAAAATAATACGCTCATAGAAAAAAATAAAGCTGTAAATATAGGAGAAAAAGCTACTAAAAATTTATAATTAAAAACTACCTTGCAAAAAAAACTGCTGATATTAGCAGATTTTTTTGCTAAATACTAGAAAAATAAGAACAGGAGAACTAAAACTGCTAAATTTACAAAATTTTAGTTACATTTAAGTTAACTTTTAGTTTATTAAAAATAACAAATAACCTTGATAAAATCAGCAAAAAAATTTGCAGCATATTAGTACACAAAAAATTGTTTTTTCTGCAAGGTAATTTATAACTTACTTATATTTACTTTTTGGTATTTTAAAAAAATATTTGAAGAATTACATTTTTATTTAGAATTTTTACATTTCCATAAAATTTCATTAAAAATTAATAGAAAATTAAAAAAAAAATTTTTTTAATCGTTTCAAAAATTAATTGAGTGTACAAAAATAAAAAAAATAAAAATTTTACATTGAAAACTACAAAAAATTATTAAGTGTGAAAAAAAAGTTACAAAAATTTTTTTCCGACCTGGTAGGATTCGAACCCGCAACCCTCTGAACTTATCACCCATGAAAAAGAACTTCTGACTAGCATATATTTATTGCAGCATTAGATGTTGTGGGAAACACATTCCTAAGGGAGTAATTCTTTGTGATGTAATGAAGGAAGCTTCTTTGGAACAGAATATTTTCCTGGGTTGTTCTAAATAAAAAGATAACAAAAGCAATGTGGCCTGAAAAACCAATTCCCGCCCAACCCTCCCTTCAATTTTGTACTTATTCAAATAAAAAATTTGAAATCATACTTTTTTTATACATATATTTAAAAAGATTTATTACAAAAATAACCGGATGGAATACATATTTATTTAGCTTGCCGCAGAATTTATAGTAAAAAACTAAACTTAATACCTCCTTTTTTGTAGGAAGTTTGGTTTTGCATAGCTCTGGTGATACCTGTCCGATTAGCCACATTTTATTGCTTTCGCATGTAGCCTCTGTCGACGAACTAGAAACCATTATAAAAAATTACCCGGAAACTGACCTACTAAAACAGTACAAACATAGAAATATATTTTTAAAAACTACCCAGTGTAGAAAATCATTACCAGATATGTGGTTATGTAACTACATACTTGGTAATGGTAACTAGTTACTTTTGTTATTACATTTCTTATTACCTTTATATGGCGATGTCGCAAAAAATAATGAGTTATGGTTACACACCAGCATACGAAAAATCAAAAAATATATCGTTACCTATGTGTCTACCAGTACTGACAAAAATAATGAGCCTAAAAATAGATTTTCAAAAATATTAATTATATAAAAAAAATATTTTTTATTGTATTTTTATTTTTAAATAAAATTTGCTGGTGCGGGAATCGAACCTGGGTCTACAGATTGCGAGTCAATAGACCTACCATCTGAGCTATATCGGCATGTAATATTTAATAGATAAGAACCTAATTGACATGCTGCACACAAGTAAGCTTACTCGCCAGCATACAAAAAATCAAAAAATATGTGGTTACATATATCCTTACCAGTGTTTAAAAAATATTGAGTCTAAAAATAGATTTCAAAAAATTTTGAAAAAAATCTAGAAAATTATTTTCTATTTGAAATAATGATAAAAATAAGGCATTATCAGTAACTCATTACTATATGTTTTAAAATAATGCAGAAGGTAAGTGGGTGTCATTACTGGTAGTCCAAAAAATAATGATATGTCATTACCGTTTCTACACTGGGTATTTTTTATGTTGTTTTAGAATTATTTATTCCTCTAAACAGGTGAGTTATAACCTGTTTAGGAATAAAATTAATTGTAAAATTGTTGAACCGACTTATTTATGTCAACGATTTAAAAATAATAACACTGCATGACACTCAAAAAATTAATAAAGATCTGACCATCAGTTCTATATATTTCGGACATGCTGATTACAACGGCGTTTCCATTTGCAAAAGTAATGGCAATAAATACATTTTTCACTAAGGTTAGTATCGTACTAAAGACATTTTAAGATACTAATGTGTCTTTAGTACGATACTAACCTCCCATGTGAAAATCGAAATATATATGAACACACATGATCATACATTGACATGTATATGATCATGCATGGGCATACATTGTCATATACGTACATGCATAGTTCAATGTATGACCATACATGATCTCATATATTTCCATATATCTTTGGATCCGAAATTTGAGGGTATATGTCCGTACATGTTCATGTATGACAATATATGCTCCCATATGATTCATTTATGCTCATATATGATCATATATGGCCATATACCTCCATATACCCTCAAATTTCGTATCCAAAGGTATATGGAACTATATGAGATCATGTATGGTCATACATTGAACTATGCATGTACGTATATGACTATGTATACCCATGCATGATCACATACGAGCCAATGTATGATCATGTATGCTCATATATAATTCGATTTTCACATGGGCTTAGTAAAAAATGTATTTATTGCCATAACTTTTGCAAATGAAAAATGTTTTGCTTGAAATTATGCAAGAACAGTTTTCAGAGGTGACCCCATATTATACTGAAAGTTGGACTTTAGGGACATCTTGAAAAGCTATGCGGCCATACAAAATTTCTGAAAAATCGCGATTTTAAAGTATAGGCCGCTATAGATTAATACATTTTTTTATTAAAATATTTTCCTTTTAATTGTTTCCTTACTAAGGCATTACATTTATTGAGGTCGATTTTACATTCGGCGACTAAAGTCGCTGAAATAGCAAAAAACCATAAAAAACCTATATAAAACGCTAAGTAGTGGTTTAAATATCAAGATTAGCAGATCGCATTTATATCGTAAATATGGCCACACGTCCTGTTCTTACATTTTAACACAAAAAAGTTCATATTAATTGAATTTGAAAAATTTTTTATACAAAAACTGAATGGACAACCGCCAAACTTTAAAGACATTTAGCGAAAAATCTGTGCCATTGATCGAAAAATAAAGTACGCCATTGTAATCAGCATGTCCGAAATATATATAGAATTCATGGTCAGAGCATCTAAATAAAGTTGAACCTACTTACCAGGGACGTGCAGTGAAGTTTTTAATTGGGTGTTCTCCACAAATATTTGAGAACAGTGCAAATATATGGTCATAGGAAAATTACACAAGTGTAGAAAGTACAACCATACTTGCATATCAGGGAAATCAACAATAAACGGTAAAAAAAATTAAAAAATTTTACCTTTAATTCTGCGTTCATTTCTTTTTTTAAATTCCGAGATTTCAATGGAAATATCGACCGGAATTCTTGACCGTTTACACTTGCACTTTATGACAGTAGCGAGATTTCTATTGACAACCGCATTTCTTTTGTAAATCAAGTACCATAAAAAATAACCTTAAAATAAAAATATTACTAAAAACCATTTTATTCATTGGCGGAGTACAATTTACATTATTTTATGTAAAGATCTAACGCCAATTATGTTAGTAAATTCGTTTTTTGTAATAATATTGTAAATTTCCTAAGTTTTTCTCTGTTTCTAGCGTTTTTCCGTGTTTGTAATTTTTAGCGATTTTCTGTTCGAACAAACTTTGTTTATAAATTATATTATATTTTTTACTCTCTCTAATATTTTTTGTTTCATTTCATCAATCAATTCAATACAAAATTAAGCATGTGTCATACGGGTTTAAATAAGTCTATTCTTGGTTTCTTTCAAGACCAATACCAGATCGTTATAAATGGGGTGCCGTATTTTTTGTTCTGGAACTGATTCTACATCAATCACACCTTCCATATGGCATCTTAGGATCTGGTTCCGGAACCAGTTCCATGGAATCGGTTGCAGTGCAACCTGTTGTAGAATAGGTGTAGCTGGCTACCGATTGTAAAAAATTTTCCTGGGAAGTAGCTATTCTACAACCAATTCTTTGGAACAGAAAATTTTCTTGGGGCCTTTTTATTGGTTTTTTTTTATTTTCACCTTCCATTTTTTATGCTTTTTAATTAATTATTTTTACATTCCCACCTAAAAATCGACATATATGAATACATACAGGTTAAATGTATGTTCATGCATGCTCATAAACATGCATTCATGTCCATACATGGATACATAAATCTCCACACATGCATCATATATGTCCACACATGTGCATTAACGAAATTTGAGGTAATATCTACATGTGTGTACATGTATGAACACACATGAACAAGCATGAACATATATGATCATGCATGTAGATTAGGGCGGGCCAAATTTTTTTTCGATTGGAGCCGCCCCCTAGGATGATTCTATGGACAATTCTAAGCAACTTTGGTGAAGGAACCATAGGTCTATCTCGATTTTCGAGTCTCCCACTTTTCAAAAAATGATTTTTTCCCTATAACATCATTTTGATTCAAAATTCGATTTTTTATTCATCGTTATATTATCTTTTTTATGTGTATATGGGGGGTTTTTGGGGTCGAGAAATTCATTTTTGATCTTTATATTTACCTATGACCACCACCAGAGGGCGTTTCATGCATATTTTAACTATTTTTCGACTATTTTCCTTCATTCAATTAGGAAAAAAGCTGCATAGAGAGAGCTTTCTGGATAAAATTTCAATGAATTCTCTTTACGCAATAATTCATTAACATTATGCGGATAATTCATTAAAATTATGCAGATAACTCACTCAATGTGTCATAGCAGACCCCTACGTACACCTAAGGGGCCTAGAGACGATTCTTTGGATGGCCAGTTCCCTACTTGGGTCATCGAAGATCTAACTACCCTACCGGTCCGTCAGTCCGGTAATCTTGCGGAAAGACAAAACAGGGAATAGGAGCCCTAAAATGTCAAATTTACCGGTTCCTCCATCCGTCGTGACACCCTGCTAACAAAATGAACAAAGAAACCACACACATTCTAACAACAGAAAACTAAAATCGAAAAAAACCCCAGCACCCATGCAATAACATAGCCGTGTAGGCACTTGGGCAATTCCTGAAGCACTTTCATCCCCTGCCAAAGGGACTCATCAGCAGGATTAACCTACTAGTTCCTTAGAACTCCTGTGGGACGCATGCATAAAATGCTCCCGAAGAATGCCTAAATCATCAAAAAATTCCAACCCGTACCATAAATCATAAATCAAAAACCCCAACAATCCATCACATCCGTTCCCGTATCACGCCAGATAGTCAATAGTCGCTGCCCTTAATATCCGCACACTATTACACATATTCGTAAGAACACAATAAAATTCATCTAACAAAAATACCCATTAAACACCAGATACATATACACAATATAAATCCCCCAAAAAACAATAACTTCAAAACTTACCCCATCCATTCCATATGCCACTCCCAAGCGACACTTTCCGCCCTCCATACGTACGCAACAGTTGCTCTCCACAGTCCACAATCACGAAATAACTCACAATTTGCAGCAGGAAAAATCAATCTGCAGCAGGAAAATCAATTCGAAATCAAATAATTTCACAACTAAAATGTCAAAAAATAAATAAAAATGTGATCAAGGCCCCAGACCCAAATCACAATCAAGATACCCACCGCACCAGCAAGCAGCGACAGAAAACATCAAACTGCCCATCTCGTGAAATCAACCCAATAACTCCACAATCCTCGCCTTTTAATAGCCCCAATCCCAGTATACCTATCGGAAGCTACACTCAAAAAATTCTCTTCGTCGGTCAAATTCCCGTAAAACAGATATCCAAAGACAACATATACAGCCCAAATCAGCCAGTATCAAAAGCAAAATTAAAAATCAAAATGCCAAAAATCCTCACTCCAAAAAAATCCCACAAAAACACACGAAATCCCACACCCCAAGAAACCACGAATGGACGTCACCAGTAAATTGACAAAATTAAAATAATCCTTAAAAACCGTCAATAAAATATAATCAACACATCCACAGGACCTGAGAGAGATACCTACTGAAACGTGGATTTGTCCACCAACTTTATATACTCTATCGCTCAAGAAAAACTAATTGATGAAAGTGATTTTTCCTCAATAACTTTTTCAAGGCAAAAATTCCTATAAAGTCAATAGGCAGTGTTAATTCCCATCTAAAACTACGTGGAGATGAGAGAGAGGTACGGGAGCCATCTCTTTTATTCAATTAGGAAGAAAGCTGCACAGAGAGAGCTTTCTGGATAAAATTTCAATGAATTCCCTTTACGCAATAATTCATTAACATTATGCGGATAATTCATTAAAATCATGCAGACAACTCACTCAATGTGTCACTACGTACACCTAAGGGGCCTAGAGACGATTCTTTGGATGGCCAGTTCCCTACTTGGGTCATCGAAGATCGTGGACAAATCCACGTTTCGGTAGGTAAGTAGTGGGAGATTGGGAATACAATTGTGTTTAATTGCTTTTCGATGGGAATACAATTGTGTTTAATTGCTTTTCGATGGGAATACAATTGTGTTTAATTGCTTTTCGATGGGAACACAATTGTGTTAATTGCTTTTTTAATCATTTTCCACTATGGGATTTAAATTCTGTTAATTGCTTATTACATATTATGTGCCCATAGTGTTAAAAAAATCGGTTATGTCTTCCCATAGTGTAAATAGGTGGTAATTAAAAAATCGATTATGTGTTCCAGTAGTGTGAAATGATTGGTGAAAAATCAATTGTGTGGTGGTGGAGGATCGTTTTGAATTCTACAGTTTGTTTTGTGGGTTGTAAATGTAGTAGTGTGAAATGATGTGAGCCACTTAAGAAAAAATTGTCGGTTGTGTGTTTTGATTTAAGGAAAAAAAATAAAAAATGTAATATTAAAATGAAAAATCAATTGTGTGGTGGTGGTGGAGGATCGTTTTGAATTCTACAGTTTGTTTTGTTTGTTTCTGCCTCTTCTAAATATTCTATATTATTTTGTTTTGGATTTTTGGGGTTGTAAAATCTCGTATTGTGAAATGATGTGAGCCACTTAAGAAACAATTGTCCGTTGTGTGTTTTGATTTAAGGAAAAAATAAAAAAATGTAATATTAAAAATGCAGATATAGGTCAGGCAAGTGTTTTGTTTAATTCTGCCTCTTACTTGTCCGTTATGTGTTTTGATTTAAGGAAAAAATAAAAAAATGTATACTAAAAATAAATTTCATATATTTGATTTTATTAGAATTTTAATTTATATAATAATTCATAAATAAAAACATCATTAAATCTTTGTTCATAAATTAAAATTACTAAAAATTTACATGTTTATAGTACATATTTATAAGATCGTAAACACTATTTTTTTTTAATTTATAGATGACGCAATTACAAGTATCAGGCCCTTCAGTACACCCATCATCAGACCATGGACAACCTTCAAAATGCTCTCCATGTGCTGAAAAAACAATCTCTTTATTCTCATATGAATCGAGATAAGCAGCATTCTGTAAAAGAAAGTTTAAATCTTCTAGAGACATAAACTCCTTATATTCATTAAGGAATTCTATAATATTTTCTCGCATTGACATCTTAATCGTCTGAGTATTTCTTTATTTCTGAATCCATTAGTTTTAAATACAGCAACAATAAATTGTTGTTTTCATAATACTGTGAAATAGAGAGTCAGCACTCAATCTGTCCATATAAGTTATTTGCATCTAAATAAGTGCTTTTTTCGTATTGGTCCGTTGAATTTATTCTACTCTCTGGGGTGGGGAATTCTAAAAAAGTTAATTTAAAATTTAATTCATCTTAAGGTTTCATTCTAAAAACAAAAGTCGTCGAAGAAGAAACCACCACCACCATGAGCGCTGTATCAAAATCATTGTTAAACAAATTTGATGACCTCAACAACAAGCCTATTCTCCATACAAAAGATATGGAGGATCTTAAATTATATAATATTTTGAAAGCTATTAAAATGCAAACAAAATATGGAGAAAGTATCCAGATTGAGGTGGAAAACTATGTCATCTTTCTGCCAAAAAGATTTAATGCTATAACAGAGGAAGAGGTAAAGGAGTTTTCATCGGGCAAATACTGCATCAAAAAAGTACCTGCAGTAGGTGACCAACCCTTCCGATTAGTGTTGGAGGTTTTTGATCTTAATGAATTTATTATTCCCAAAATTGGGGAATATCCACAATGGAATTGAAATTGTTAAAATGTATAAACTATTGCATTAAATAAATCGAAAAAATAAATAAAATATATTAAAATATAAATAATAATTGTTTTTATTTATCATTAATTTCATACAAAAATTTTAGGCATAAGTGACCACAATTAAATGAATTATATTTTTGATGTTGTCTATAATTGTACTCTATATTAGAGCCTAAATATAAAAGTCAATGGTGTGGGGCATAGTGTGAAATGATGTGAGCCACTTAAGAAAGAATTGTCCGTTATGTGTTTTGATTTAAGGGATTTTTAAGTTTTTTTTTTTTTATTTAAGGGTCATAAATAATACTATATGTGTGGCAGATGTGTTGTTCAGAGAATCGTTTTGAAGTTTAGTTTTGCCTCTTGTAATTATTCTATATTAATTTGTTTTGTATTGTATGGTCAAAAATCAATTGTGTGGGGCATAGTGTGAAATGATGTGAGCCACTTAAGAAAGAATTGTCCGTTATGTGTTTTGATTTAAGGGATTTTTAAGTTTTTTTTTTTATTTAAGGGTCATAAATAATACTATATGTGTGGCATATTTGTTGTTCAGAGGATCGTTTTAAATACTACAAATGTTATATTTTTTAAAAATGTAGATATAGGTCATGCAAGTGTTTTGTTTAGTTTTGCCTCTTGTAATTATTCTATATTTATTTTGTTTTGGATTGACCTTTTGACAACCGAACTTGAATCGCTGCAGATTTTTGATTAACTGATCATACTTTTGGTTTCATTTAGAAAATTAAGTTCAGTATCTTATACTACATCGTATAGAGTACTACTAAAATTTTTAGCAAGTCGTTGTGAAAAATAATTTAAATACTTAAATATTTTAAATTTCTTATAAAACTCAATTCTAAAAAAATATAAAATATTTAAAAAATTCAACTGTGAAAAAGCCTCTAAATAAATTTAAAATTTATTAAAAAAATCAACTGTAAAAAAGACTCTCAATAAATTTTTAATTTATTACAAAAAGATTAAATAAAATTAAAAAAAGAAATATAAAAGTATTTAATTAATAAAAAATTTTATTTAAATTCTAAAAATAAATAAGTCAAAATGTTCTCCTGTTTAATATGCCAAACTGCTTTCAACAGCAAACGTAATATGCTTCAACATAAGAAGAAACATTGTGTTGAATGTGGAAAGTTTTTCCTTAACCGTTCCTCGATGAAGGAGCATGAAACGACTCATGCAACCTCTTCAATGAAATTTTGTGTTCCTTGCAATGTAGCGGTTGCCAGCATAAACTATGCACAACACATGCGTACACTTCAACATCGCAATACTTGTGGGATAAGGACAATTAACCCTCGACTCACTATAAGAAGCAGTGATTATAATGAAAGGTTAGCAGTTTATGTGTTAGAAAATGAGAAGGAAGAAATTATTATGCCGGAGGAATTTTTTAAAAAAGAGGAAGTAATTTTGATTGAATTGCTTAAGGATTGCCAAGTCAAACACATAACATACAAGTTTAATATGGAGCTTGTATGTGATTATGTGAAAATAACTGAGCATGAAGTGTTGGGAGCTACAATAGCTCACATAACAAAAATGATAATGGTCACTCTAAGCGATGACTTGAAAGACACCTATAATATGCAAACTAATGAAATCCGGAACAAAATGTCTGAGTTCCAAGAAAGAGATAGTGGGTGGTCTCTTATAAATATAAAATGTTTAAATATTAATGTGAATGAAGCAAACATTATAAGAGGATCACAATATATTACACTTCCAAAGGAATTAAGAATGAAAAAAGCATTTACGAATATCCATAATGAAGATGTTTATTGTTTCAAATGGAGTCTTATTGCTGCATTGTATTGTGCAAGAGGATTGTCTCATGATGAAGAAACACAATGTTCATCATACAACATAAACTGTAGTATAGCCGAACACAAAATAATAGTGAACAACATCGAATTAAATTTTCTCAACCTCACGTTTCCACTACCTCTAAAGAACTTGAGAGATTTTAAAAGACAAAATGAAGATATCAGTGTCAACGTCTTTGGATACGAAGAGAAAAGGATAGTCGGACCCTATTATCTCACAAAGGAGGAGAAGCGATATCACGTAAATCTTCTTCTTCTCATAGAGGAAGATAGATCACATTATGTGTTAATAAAAGATATTTCAAGGTTAGTAGCAAAAATTTACAAATTTATTTTTTTAATATTGATTAAAATGTATCTCGATTTTTTTTTTAATGTTTGTTATTTACTCTTTTTATTTATTTACAGATTTATTCGTAGCAGTTTGACAGGGCATCACGGAAAAATATTTATATGTAATGCATGCCTCACTTACAAAGAAAGTGAGGCATGCATATTAGAACATAAACAAAATTGCAATAAAATTTGCACAAGAATGCCAGATGAAAGTGATGCTACCATAAAGTATTCGAATGTTCATAAGGAACTGGATTTGCCATTCACGGTGTATGCTGATTTTGAATCGGTATTAAGTAGTATAAATGAAGAGGTTAGTGTTAAAACTAGGAAAATACAACAGCACATTCCATGTGCATTTAGTTATTTTATAAAATGTAGCTTTAACGAAAATTTAGATAAGTTTAAAATTTATATTGGTGAAGATGCACCCACAGTTTTTGTCAAAGATTTAGTTGAAGATTTAAAAAACATTTATAAGAATTATATTTATAAAGAAGTTGAAATTAATATGACGGCAGAAGATATCAATTTTCATAATTCTTCTAATATGTGTCATATTTGTGAAGAGGAGATTTATTTCTCAAAAGTGAAAGACCACTGTCATTTCACTGGCAAATATAGAGGAGCTGCACACAATGATTGTAATTTAAAATATAGGAAACCCAAGTTTATTCCAGTATTTTTCCACAATTTTTCATCATATGATTGTCATATGTTCTTTAAATATCTTAATAATATTCCAAATAGTGATATAAATGTTCTTCCTCTCAACAAGGAATTATACATAGCTTTGTCTGTGCAACTACCATTTCTTGAAAATTCTACTAAAGAAAAATTCGAAATAAGATTTCTTGATTCATTCAGATTTATGGCTTCCAGTTTGGATTCCCTAGCAAAAAATTTACATGTTGAGGATTTATATATTGTCCGCAAAAATTTCGCTGATGAAAATCATTTTAATTTAATAAGAAGAAAGGGTGTTTTTCCATACTCTTATATAGATTCATTGGATAGATTCAATGAGACTGAACTCCCCAGTCGAGATAAATTTTTTAATATTTTAAATGATGCCGAATGTACCGAAGAAGATTATGAACACGCGAAAAATGTTTGGAATGAGTTTAGATGTGAGAACCTGTTGGATTATGTAAAATTATATTTGAAAACAGATGTGCTGTTGTTGGCAGACATATTTGAAAACTTTAGGAAAATTTGTAAATCTATATATAAATTAGATCCAGCTCATTATTATACAGCCCCCGGTCTTTCATGGGACGCCATGCTTAAAACGACAAGAAAAGAATTAGAATTATTCACAGATAAAGATATGTATCTTTTTATACAAAAAGGAATAAGGGGGGGTCTCGTACAATGTTCCCAGAGACATACCAAAGCCAATAATAAGTATATAGATGATTATGATAGTAGTAAACCCTCTGAATATTTTGCTTATTTAGATGCAAATAACTTATATGGATGGGCAATGTCTCAGTATCTTCCAACTGGAGAATTTGAGTGGCTTGACGAGAACTCCTTAAACGAATTTGATCCAAATAAAATATCCGATACTTCTCCTATCGGCTACATTTTAGAGGTTGATTTAACATATCCTCACTCTCTTCATAAACTTCATAATGATCTGCCCTTTGCTCCGGAAAGCAAAGTAGTTGGAGAGTCCAAATATAAAAAACTTATTGCAGACTTGACTAATAAAAGTAATTATCAGATTCATTATCGAAACCTTAAGCAATGTCTTGCAAATGGTTTAATTTGTACAAAATACCATAGGGGGGTAAAATTTAATCAGTCTCCATGGCTTCAGAAATATATAAACTTAAATACAGACCATAGACAAAAGCACGAAATACATTTGAAAAGGATTTTTTCAAACTTCTGAATAACGCTGTCTATGGGAAAACCATGGAAAATGTTGAGAAGAGGGTAGATGTTAAAATCGCAAAAAACTGGGAGAGTGAAAATAGAAATCGTCGAGGGGTAAGATATTTTGTTTCTCGCCCAAATTTCAAAAGCATTGCCAAGTTTTGCGATGACTTGTTTGCAGTTCAGATGGGGAGAGGTAATGTATTATATGACAAACCCATATACATAGGTTTTGCCGTGCTTGAACTATCTAAATGGAAAATGTATGATTTCCATTATAGGATAATGAAGGCAAAATATGGGGAAAATATTATCCTCAATTATATGGACACAGATTCATTTATTTATTCAATCAAAACGGAAGATTTTTACAATGATATACTTAATGATTTTTTGTCTGAATTTGATACCTCAGATTATCGCGTTGATAATCCTTATGGTATACCATTATTTAATAAAAAAGTTTTGGGTAAAATGAAGGATGAGAATAATGGTATAATTATGACTGAATTTGTCGGTCTCAGATCGAAAATGTATTCCATTAGAACTATTGACAATAAAGAAATTAAAAAATCAAAGGGGGTTAAAAAGTCAGCTTTAAACAAATATTGCATGTTTGATTATAAAACTGCTTTATTTGAACGTAAAATTTTTTACGATAATATGTGTTTGTTTTTATCAAAATTACATAAAGTTTTCACAATAAATGTCTATAAAATTGTTTTAAGTTATCAAGACGAAAAACGAATAATTATGAGCAATCAGGTTAACACAGTTGCTAGGGGTCATTGTGAATATGATGAGGATAATAAAACCCCCGATAATAACTGTCTAAAATGTCTAAATCATAATTTTAGTTTTGATGAAGATGGTGATAATACTATTATGCAAGTAAATATTGATTTACTACAATTCCAGAATGATTCTAACGATCTAATATTTGATAGTATCGATTATTAGGAATTAAAACACTTTTTCTTAATATATTTAATTTTAATAATTAAGATTTTATTTAATTTTTTTTTTATATTTCGTTAATTTTCGATAATAATATGTATTAAATATAAATAAAGATTTTTGAAAACAATAAAAATTTCTTTTTTTATTCAAATGACAAATTGGGGTTCACTTCTTTTGAAGTTTAAAAAATTTTTGAAGTAAAAGAGCATTTTTCAGAGCACAAGTTCCATGATTGTGAGAACTACAACGGATGCAATCGGGATATTTTTCATCGAGTTGTTTCAAATTACAGCAATTGATATTTTCTATATTGAATACATTTTTCTGCAACATATCCTCCAGCCATTTTTTCTTTTCCAAACCCTTTTCAAAAATGCACGAATTAATTGTATTTACTTTGAGAAATTTACAAACAGACTTGAATGATACGGATCCATCTTCCCACTGTAGATGATGATGGTTTTTTGTTAACCAATTGACTTGTCTTTGGTTCGCTGCTGACAAATGAATGTAATCGAAGGGTGGTTTTACGATGAAATTTATATACTCCTTAGCGTCGAACACCAATGCAATTTCCTTTACAATAAAACTATTTGAATCTCCTCTAAAGCCTTGAAGATCAATAAAAACCATTTTTGACATTTCTATTGCTTAAACAATTTTATGAACCTGCCCTGTCAGAGGAGTATATTCAATTAAACGATCATGAATAAGGATGCAGTAAGCTGATGAGTTTGGTGGAATATTAGTGCCTGTCTCAAACTCAATTTTTATATCTATCGGACCCCCTGCGACCGACTCGTTTTGGTGGCTTACATCGATAACAGTAATAGGAGCTTTATTTTTGAATTCTTGGCAAGTGAGTAGAGGTTGAGGTTCTCTCATATAGTAGCTTTGCTGAAATCTGACATACATATCATATAGGATGGCAAAGCGTTCTTGATCGAATTTAATATTAAGATCATCATAAGGATATGAATCCGAGTTTAAGTGGACTTTGAGGTTGGTTAAATCACAATTAACGAATTTATTGTCATGCAGAAAGGCTATCAAGACAAAACGGGGTCGTTCTCTATTTGAAGACAATTTAACATTCCAAATGTGATTAGTTCCTGTTGTTAACTGTGGATTATAATGGCAGTCCCAACTGCGGAATGCTATTGGTAAATTTACTCCCTTTTGTATGATTTTAATCATATTTATTTTACTCGAGTCGGAAAGATGTACATATTGTATCCTCCATGAAATATTCTTAATAGTAATTTTTGGTTTTTCAGTAGATGCAGTTGAGTATACCAGCTGATCATCACTTTTGCTTCGTAGTAGAATCAATTCATGTTTACAATTTAAAATAATTTTATTAAAGTCTTCAGCAAATCCCAATAATAATTTTAATGGTACGTAAAAGTTAAAGTGTCCATTTAGCACATTTAGATCATCTACTTTATTCCAACCAGCATTTTCCATGACAGCACCGTCCATTGCCATCAATGAAACATAATTTTAGATAGTGCTTGAAACACCTAGGTGTCTAGTACGGTCAATTTCAACACCATTGAGCTCATAACGAATTTCGTCAAATAGATGAGCAACAAAATTGTTTTTCAATCTGAAATTAGTAGAAGATGCTACTAATTTTTTACTATCGCTACTATTTTCAACGGAACCTTCAATGTAAATAAAACTTTCACTTGGCAAAACATATAAATCCTGATTTTGTATTGAGATTCTTATTTCATCGTTATTGTTAAATGATTGCAAGTACGGAGTGTATGTGTGATAATCTTTTTTTATAATATTGTCATCCGATAAGGGTACACCCAAAACATTAATTAAGGAACTCATTGTTGATGACGTTGTTGTTGTTTTTTTAATTGGAAATTCAATGATTTGAGAAAATTTATATTTGATTCAGTCAATTTGCTGGCTAAATGTGACGATAACAATGACGATGGTGTTGGCTTCGGTGTAACTGGTGGCAATATGTATTTTGGTGGTAATGATGTGGTATATGGAATGTTATTTGTTACAATTTCTTTGCTGTAAATTATCATTATTTTCTGGGCCTTAAATGTAATCGAATAGTTATTACTTCTCCTCGAAAATTAATAAAATCGCCGTGTTGATCAACTATCCGTAGTGTTAGTGAACCTACTTCTTTAGAGTTCACTGGCAAATAAATGAGATTTCTAGGTATTTCATCCATTTTATAGCCAGGTGGGACATTTATTGCAAACTCATGTAAGGTATGTGCATGAGAATTATTTATATAAGTATTTACTACAATATTACATTCTATTCGCAAGAGATTGACCTTAAAAATATTTACTGGTAGATCTGAAAAATTATTTACAGAGGGAGAGAGGACTTTTTTATTGAAGCCAAACAATTGCCCTATCGAATTGTTCTTGTTAAAGTATATCGAATCTTCCGTACTATATACTTTGACTTGCATTGTATTATTATTAGCTTCTATAAAAATTTTCTTCTCCCCCAATTCATCTCTCTCATATTCCTCCTTTATAAAATCGACAATATTGTTCAGCTCATACGATCCAATAGGTATTGTAATAATTTTATTACAGATGTGAAATAAATTATTGTTTGTGTCCACATTTGGTATGCTGTTGTAGGAGTGGAAATCTATGAGAGCACACTCATAATCATCATTTAAATTTATTGGAGGAAAATAGTTTGCTGATAAATTTGAGGAATTTCCGCTCAATGTTAGTGTTATTGACATTTTGCTTTCCGATTGATTAATGTAGTAAACAAAACAAAAACGTTGGGTTTTAAAAGGATGTATATTTTTTTATTTTTACTTTTTTGTTATTAAATATACTACACGGATATGCATATATATATATATATTTCTTATTGATAAATTTTAACATTCACTTCTTTTTGGAAGATTCCCAATTCTTAATTTTATTATCATCTTTCTTCTGATTACAATTATTTTCATTGTGATCATTACTACCACAATAATTACAATACTTTAGTTTTTCATATCTAATCTCAGAACTCTTAAAAATTTTATCCATTTTTCTACCCCTCTGCTAATATATGAAAATTTTTAATGTGTTATCAAGTGGAAGGTTTTCATTCAATTAATATAGTTGACAAAACATTTAGTCCTTTTATACTTAACTCTATAGTCTTAAAAGTAATCATACATATTATAATATTTCGTTTTTATTAATCCAAGAATTGTGATGATTTGAGAAACCCAACCATTTCACGAATACTTTATTATCCTTAGTTTTAAGCACTTTTTCAACAAGATATGTATCGGGAAATCGAGTCTTTGAGAGTTCCTCATCATAGAATCCACCTTCAATTTTCTTTCCCTGGTAATCCTCCAAAATATATATTGCGGGGTATGTATTGTTTATAAATTTGATTTTAAAAATTTCTGTTGTCCAGTTCGGCGTGTACCCCTTTTCAAAAATATGCTTATATTTACTGATGCGTACGTAATCTCCAACATGAAATTTTGAGATTTTGTATATTTTCAGATGATTATATACTGTATTTAGCAATATTTTCTCATTTGCAGAATTAACGTTTATGGGCGCCATTTTAATCGTACGATGAACTTTTCGATTGTAATCATCAATTAAATTTTTATATAAATCAATCCAGTGATATGATCCGTTGTAGCTAAATTCCTTCCACATCATACCTTTAAGAGTTCTATTGAAGCGTTCAACAATAGATGCCTTCATTACACTATACGTTGAGTAGTGATTAATATTATGCTTTTTCATCAATTTAGCAAAGATTTTATTAAAGAATTCCTTGCCGTCATCAGTATGTAAGTTTTTCGGTATACGACCTAGGCCGAAAATATTTTCCATTGATTTGCAAACATCAGATGCACTTTTAGATTTAAGAGGTGCGGCCCAAGCAAATTTTGAGAATGTGTCAATTACTGTCAACAGATATCGATATTCCTTGTTATCCGATGAATAATTTCCCATTTCAACCAGATCAGCTTGCCATAAGTCATCTATACCTTTCATTATAACTCTTCGACGTTTAAAATTTTTTCGAGCTTGTTTATGCAACTCTTTCACCAAAATTCTCTTCTTATTCATTATCGATATTATATATATTAAACAGTTTATTATTGTATCATTCGTCTTTATACCATTGCTTAAATATTTTATTTTATTTAGACACCGCAACAAACCCCTCTTCCTCTGACACGAATTTTAGTACTAAAGTTTTCAAATAGTTAATTTGTTGACGCAACAGCTCAAGTTTTTCGTCCATGTACGATTTTAGTCTTTGATTCATATTGGAAATTTTCTCATACCTATCATCATCTTTGTTATATATATTCAAAAGTACGTCTGTTTGAAATTGGTTGATTTGTGAGAGAAGAAAATCTTTTGTGACGGCGTCGTTTTCTTCCATAGGGCTCGCAACATTTTTAATCCTTTTGTTTTGTAGATTAAGGTTTTTATCACTATCCAAAACGAGATTAAACATTTTCGACTCATTCTTCCTTATTATATTATTATCATAGTTTAGCTTAGAATTGTAATAGTGTCCGAACTTGTCGACAGACATTCTCAGTATATTAACTGAACTCATAAAATTTGATATTTTATACTATTATACCAGCTTCCTGCAATTCTTCGATAATCGAAACTATTTCATTATTATGATTATTATGACCAGCAGCTTGAGAGGCGATTAATAGTCTGAGGCGATCAACTAACTCATTCGGATCATCCCAATAAATATAATTAGGTTTACTAGAATTCAATTTCATAAGACCGCTCCCTGTTTTATCAATTTTAAATAATTTGCTGATAATATTTTGATACTTGTAGGCCCTTGTACCCTTTATTTGGCCATCAGAATTATAATCTCTTTTGTGAGCATTTGTATCCATTAAAATCTTTTTGTAAATATCTAATTCTGTTTTATCATAGTTTTTTGGTATTCTATGAAACATTAGCTGAAGCAGACCAGGCGTTAGTAACCAATTTTGATTTCCTATCATAATTTTATCCTCATTCAACTTAATGTAGCTGTTGCCAAATTTCCACTCACCATTCGAGTCTTTGTGAGGACCATAAAGCGTATCTAGTTCATTTTTTTGACCTAAAAGTGATAAATCGATTGAGCTTGTTGTTGTATTATTGTTAGTAACATTAACTGGGGGTTCAGTTTGATAGTAAAAATCATCCTCATCCTCATCATCAATTGTTTTGTATTCATTACTCGTATAATCTTTCTTTGGGGTACTTGTCTCCAGTTTCATTGGTAATTTCCTAAGCGATAAACTACTCTCATTTTCCATTTCATTTTTGATTTCATTTTTAATTTCTTCTTTTTCGCCTTTAAAAATTCTCTTTCTTTTACTAGAAATTTTGATTAATTCTTTCAACGGATTAGTTACGGGCTTAAAAGTATCTTCGAGTATTTCATGTGAGTTGACTTCACCCGTTTTTATGCTTCGGAATTTCTTCTTTAAAACGTTTCTTGCCTTTACCAGTTCTTCCAACACTTCAGTCATATTAATCAGAAACAGATCAGGAGCAGACCAAGAATATATCAGAAACAGACCAGAAATATATCAGAAACAGACCAGGAATAGATCAGAAACAGATTAAGTTTATTCAGTATCAGTTTAATTTATAAAAGGATGTAATAAATTTTTAACTTTTTGACTTGATAATCCATCCGATTCAAGATTTGAAGCGTTACTAATGTCATCTTATTATTGCAGCTAACTTATATTTCAATAAAAATATTAAATGACTTTCTATAGCGGCCAGCATTTAATTCATCATCTTTACTTATTGTTAAAAATCCATATTTTTCTTTCCAACATTCTCGACATATTTTAGAAAATTGCTCATAGGTCATATCCGTTCCAACATGATCACTATATGCATGCTTCATATTCATTTCATCCTGCTTAAACATTATAATCATATTGGCATTATCTCGTATCAAATGTTTAGGAATTCGGGTATAAGTTTGACATAAATAAAATGAATCCACATTTTTATGACGACCCATACAAAAGTATGCACGTATAGTATTTTGATTTTCACATGCAACGTCATCAAATATAATTATAGAGTTATTTTTAGCTTCGTGTGGTGGGATAACGCTGTCATTGTCAGAAAATGTAAAATACCCCATTCCATTAATCGGTGATATGAGCTTCTTTAAGTACTCATATTTAGGTTGAAATAATGATTTCGAATAAAAATAAATATTTTAAAATTTTAGTCCATTCGGACTTTCAATCAAGCTAATCATTACGTTAGTCTTTCCACAGTTGGAAGGTCCTACTATAAGTGCTCTTATAGAATTTGGTAATATAGGATTGTGCCTTCTTCTCCTCTTATCTGTGTTTGTTGTGGAATCCACATCCCTCACAAATATATTGTTACGTTGTTTGATCAACCGCATTTTAACTACTAAAGCTAATATTATAATATTTCCTTTTTATTAGCGTTCAGATTATATAAATAGATGTTTCAATATCACAGACCTATTAATCATATAAGTTCTGTCACTGGAGGTGGATTAGTAGATAGAGTTATAAATTCTCTACCATTTGAACTTCATTTACCCGGCTATGAATTTTGTGGACCAGGCACTAAGCTGCAAAAACGTTTGAAAAGAGGTGATAAGGGGATAAATCCGTTGGATGCTTCTTGTAGAGAGCACGATATAGCTTATTCTCAAAATAAGAAAATCAATAAGCGACATCAAGCGGATAAAATACTCGAAAATCGAGCTTGGGAGCGAGTTTTATCCAAAGACAGCAGTATCGGAGAAAAAACGAACGCATATTTTATAACTAACACAATGAAGGCTAAAGTGAAATTAGGCATGGGCCAAAAGGAGAAAAATAAATTTGGAAAGAAGATCTTTAGCACCGCAATACGAATGGCTACGACAACTTTAAAGAAGGATAAACCTGCAGATATAAATGATGCAATCAAAATTGCTCGTAAAATTTTAAATAAATCGCTGAAAGGAAAAAAATCAAAAGTTGTTATACCTCGCATTATCAGTGTACCCAAAATAGGAGGTTTCTTACCGCTAGTATCAATACTAACTGCTCTAGGAGCCTTAGGTGGTCTATCATCTGGTGGAGCAGCTATTGTGAAAGCTATTAATGCTGCAAAAGATGCTAAGAAACAACTCGAAGAGGCTTCTAGACACAATAAGAGTATGGAGGCAATAGCAATGGGAAAAGGTCTTTACCTTAAACCATATAAGAAGGGGTATGGTCTTGTATTCGATAAAATGTCAAAAAACTATTAAAGATGCTCCCCAAGAGACCACTTACTGACATCGATTTAGTTAAGTTCAGCGCATATATTCCCAACTTTAGAGGGATTTTTATGAGAGATTCACTCCACACCCTCGACGAATAGAATGTGGCATTATCAACCTAGACTCCTCAATAGGAGACGGCACGCATTGGGTAGCACACTACAAAAATAAAGATCATAAGGAATATTTCGATAGTTTTGGAAATTTGCAGCCACCTCTCGAATTAGTTATATATTTAGGCTCTAATATAGAGTACAATTATAGACAACATCAAAAATATAATTCATTTAATTGTGGTCACTTATGCCTAAAATTTTTGTATGAAATTAATGATAAATAAAAACAATTATTATTTATATTTTAATATATTTTATTTATTTTTTCGATTTATTTAATGCAATAGTTTATACATTTTAACAATTTCAATTCCATTGTGGATATTCCCCAATTTTGGGAATAATAAATTCATTAAGATCAAAAACCTCCAACACTAATCGGAAGGGTTGGTCACCTACTGCAGGTACTTTTTTGATGCAGTATTTGCCCGATGAAAACTCCTTTACCTCTTCCTCTGTTATAGCATTAAATCTTTTTGGCAGAAAGATGACATAGTTTTCCACCTCAATCTGGATACTTTCTCCATATTTTGTTTGCATTTTAATAGCTTTCAAAATATTATATAATTTAAGATCCTCCATATCTTTTGTATGGAGAATAGGCTTGTTGTTGAGGTCATCAAATTTGTTTAACAATGATTTTGATACAGCGCTCATGGTGGTGGTGGTTTCTTCTTCGACGACTTTTGTTTTTAGAATGAAACCTTAAGATGAATTAAATTTTAAATTAACTTTTTTAGAATTCCCCACCCCAGAGAGTAGAATAAATTCAACGGACCAATACGAAAAAAGCACTTATTTAGATGCAAATAACTTATATGGACAGATTGAGTGCTGACTCTCTATTTCACAGTATTATGAAAACAACAATTTATTGTTGCTGTATTTAAAACTAATGGATTCAGAAATAAAGAAATACTCAGACGATTAAGATGTCAATGCGAGAAAATATTATAGAATTCCTTAATGAATATAAGGAGTTTATGTCTCTAGAAGATTTAAACTTTCTTTTACAGAATGCTGCTTATCTCGATTCATATGAGAATAAAGAGATTGTTTTTTCAGCACATGGAGAGCATTTTGAAGGTTGTCCATGGTCTGATGATGGGTGTACTGAAGGGCCTGATACTTGTAATTGCGTCATCTATAAATTAAAAAAAAATAGTGTTTACGATCTTATAAATATGTACTATAAACATGTAAATTTTTAGTAATTTTAATTTATGAACAAAGATTTAATGATGTTTTTATTTATGAATTATTATATAAAATAAAATTCTAATAAAATCAAATATATGAAATTTATTTTTAGTATACATTTTTTTATTTTTTCCTTAAATCAAAACACATAACGGACAAGTAAGAGGCAGAATTAAACAAAACACTTGCCTGACCTATATCTGCATTTTTAATATTACATTTTTTTATTTTTTCCTTAAATCAAAACACACAACGGACAATTGTTTCTTAAGTGGCTCACATCATTTCACAATACGAGATTTTACAACCCCAAAAATCCAAAACAAAATAATATAGAATATTTAGAAGAGGCAGAAACAAACAAAACAAACTGTAGAATTCAAAACGATCCTCCACCACCACCACACAATTGATTTTTCATTTTAATATTACATTTTTTATTTTTTTTCCTTAAATCAAAACACACAACGGACAATTTTTTCTTAAGTGGCTCACATCATTTCACACTACTACATTTACAACCCACAAAACAAACTGTAGAATTCAAAACGATCCTCCACCACCACACAATTGATTTTTCACCAATCATTTCACACTACTGGAACACATAATCGATTTTTTAATTACCACCTATTTACACTATGGGAAGACATAGCCGATTTTTTTAACACTATGGGCACACAATATGTAATAAGCAATTAACAGAATTTAAATCCCATAGTGGAAAATGATTAAAAAAGCAATTAACACAATTGTGTTCCCATCGAAAAGCAATTAAACACAATTGTATTCCCATCGAAAAGCAATTAAACACAATTGTATTCCCATCGAAAAGCAATTAAACACAATTGTATTCCCAATCTCCCACTACTTAGGTATCTCTCCCAGGTCCTGTGGATGTGTTGATTATGTTTTATTGACGGTTTTTAGGGATTATTTTAATTTTGTCAATTTATTGGTGACTTCCATTCATTGGTTTTTTGCAGTGAGGGATTTTCGCGTGTTTTGTGGGATTTTTTGGGGTGCTGATTTTTGGCATTTTGATTTTGTTTCTTATACTGCCTGGATTGGGCTGTATTCCTTGGCTTTGGGTGTATTGTATTATGGGGATGGCCGATGGAATTTTTTGAGTGTAGGATCCGCGGGGTGGATTGGGATTGTCACTGGGATAAGGTGGAGGTGATGGGGTTATTAGACTGATTTCACGGGATGGGCAGTTTGGTGTTACAGCCGCTGCTTACTGATACGGTTGGTATCTTGATTGTGATTTGTGTTTGGGGATCTGATCACATAGGGTTTGTTATTTTTTGACAATTTGGAAATATTTTTTGTATTTCATTTGAATTGTTCGGTTCGGTATTTTGTTTTTAATTTTATTTTTCTTGTCGCGATTATGATTGGTGGGAACGTATATTATGGTCTTTGTCGAGGCGGAAGGTGATGTTTGCCGGTGCTGCATGGGGTAAATGGGGTGAGTTTTTGAGTTTATTGCTTTTTGGGGAATCTGTATATGGGGTATTGATGAGCTATTTTTTGTTGTTCTGATTTTATTGTGTGTGTTATAGTCCGCGGTTGTTGTGACCAGCGGTTATTGGTTCTCGGGCTTGGTACTGGGATGGATGGGGAAGGCTTTTTGGATTGTTTTGATTTATGGTTTTTTGGGACGGGTTAGGATGTGGTTTGTTATGTTCGGGAGCATATTATATATGCGTCTCATAAGGGAACCACTGAACTAGTAGGTTAATCCTGCTGATGAGTCCCTTTGGCAGGGGACGAAAGCGCTTCAGGAATTGCCCAAGTGCCTACACGGCTATGTTATTGCACGGGTGGTGGGTATTTTCGATTTTAGTTTTCTGTTGTTAAATTTTGTGTGGTTTCTTTTTTCATTTTGTTAGCAGTGTGGGGCGATGGATGGAGGAACCGGTAAGTTTGACATTTTAGGGCTCCTTTTCCCTGTTTTGTCTTTCCGCAGGATTACGGGATTGACGGACCGGTAGGGTAGATAGATCATCGATGACCCAAGTAGGGAACTGGCCATCCAAAGAATCGTCTCTAGGCTCCTTAGGTGTACGTAGGGGTCTGCTATGACACACTGAGTAAGTTATCTGCATAATTTTAATGAATTATCCGCATAATGTTATTGAATTATTGCGTAAAGAGAATTCATTGAAATTTTATCCAGAAAGCTCTCTCTATGCAGCTTTTTTCCTAATTGAATGAAGGAAAATAGACGAAAAATAGTGAAAATATGCATGAAACGCCCTCTGGTGGTGGTCATAGGTAAAAATAAAGATCAAAAATGAATTTCTCGACCCCAAAGACCCCCCATATACACATAAAAAAGATAATATAACGATGAATAAAAAATCGAATTTTGAATCAAAATGATGTTATAAGGAAAAAATCATTTTTTGAAAAGTGGGAGACTCGAAAATCGAGATAGACATATGGTTCTTTCACCAAAGTTGCTTAGAATTGTCCATAGAATCATCCTAGGGGGCGGCTCTCATCGAATTTTTCGGCTCCATACAAATTGGCCCGCCCTAATGTAGATATTACCTCAAATTTCGTTAATGCACATGTGTGGACATATATGATAAATGTATGGAGATTTATGTATCCATGTATGCACATGAATGCATGTTTATGATGCATGAACATACATTTAACCTGTATGTATTCATATATGTCGATTTTTAGGTGGGTTGTCATTATCTATTTTTTTTTTACAAAAAGTACGATTTTTTTATGAAATTTTTAAAATTCAAAATCTGAAATTCATAAAATTCAAAAGCTACCGTTTGAAATTCAAGAAATATCAAACAAAATTTAAAGGTAAAAACTACCAAATAAAGCCAAAAAAATACAATTGAAATTAAAAAAAAAATCGAAATAAAAAAGCACAAAAAGTACCAAATTTTTTACGTTTATTTAATTTCAATTGATATTTTTTATTTCATTTAGTATGTTTTGAATTTAAATTTATATTTTTTAATTTATGTGGTATTTTTAAATTGCAATTGATATTTTTTTTTTAATTTCAATTGGTATTTTTTTAGTAGCAAATGGTGGTTTTTGATTTCGAATTGATGTTTTTTGAATATTAAACGGTATTGGTATTTTGTTATTTCATTTAGAATTTTGTGAAATAATAATATGTATGTTGAAATGACTCAAGAGTAGACGTGTCTTTGTACTGTCCGTAAATTAAATAAAATTTGTAGTGAAAACGGTGGTTTTTAAATATTTTAAATAATTAATATTATTAAAAAAAACTATAGGCAATCGTGATAAAGAGTAAATAATTATAAAATGTTGCTAAATTAACTAAATAAAGTAAATTTTTAAAAAATCATATAAAAATTGTTCAGAAAATAGTACAGCGTTAGTAATAGCAATAAAAGTGAAAAACAACAAAAACAAAAACCAGTTTTATCAAATAGAACAAATGCATAGTTAGCAACGAAAACATAAAAGAATAAATAATATATTTACTCTAGTAAAGTGTTAGTAACAATAACAAAAGGGAAAAGCAACAAAGATAAAAACCAGTTTTATCAAAAGAAACAAATGCATAGTTAACAAAGAGAACATAAGATAATGGATAATATACTCTTAAGCGGTGAATACATTGATGAACATTGATTATTGCAGTGTTGCCACCACGAAAACAAAAAAATACACAGCCATAGGTCATAAATTATCCAAAACCGTATGAAATTACACAAAAAAATAATTTTTTTTATTAGTTTAAAATGCGAGTAACCATTATTTTAATAAAAAATTAATATCCCATTTGGACTTGGTGCGCACAGTGTGGTAAAATCGAAATAGTTTGGAAGCTATGCAGCTATTTCTCACCGGGTGGTTGAATTGCTATGAAATACACTGTCATAGAGCTTAAGTTTTGAGATCCGAACCCATTGACTGAAAGGGAGTTGCGCCATTCAGCTCCAAAGAAAGGAACCTCTAAAACATGAAAATTTTGAACGCTTCCCGCTTTTTCCCAAATTTATCAAGAAATTTACAAAACGTAAAAACGTGTTTGAAATACATTCTCCCACTATGTGTTAAATTTGAAAAAAAATCGGTTAATATTTGGACACAGTTTACCTTCAATGGTCATATAACTCAGCTATAGGATGCGATTTATAATAAAAACAGCCTTTACATGTTAACGAAGACTGAATTAATGAATTATTTAAAATATATTTTAGCCTGTCGCACTGTGCTGCTATAAGAATATTTTAGTCTGATAAAAGCCAGTAACTGTTATAAAAACTTTAAAGATTTTTAGTTTTTATCAGGCATGAAAAAGTTACAATCATAACAAACCCAAATTTCTTTTGCTTACTACCAAATGGTCTTCCCACCCAAGACAAAAATATTTAGTTTGTGCAGTCTGAAAAATATTTTCTCAAAATATGAACAAAATACGGGAAAATATAAATAAATAAAATATAAAATAACATTTTTGAGTTCCTCTAACTAAATTGGGGTTCATGATGAACAAATCTACAAAAATAATTCACTAGAAACTGGAAATTTGTGGTAGATGCCACACAAACAAATTAATTTTTTCTGCTGTGGGGATTGAAAGCATGAAATTTAGTAAATTTTTCAGTTAAATGTGAAATTACACAGAAACTACACAAAAATGTCATTATTCAAAAATTATCCAAGGAATGAGTAAACAGTCCCATTTTTGAATATTTATTCAAAAAGTGGCAACACTGGATTATTGACACTTGTTTGCGGTAATTTTGTTAAACCTGCTGCATCTCATCTGAGTAACTAATATTAAAACGAACAAAATAAGAAAGAAAAATATACAAAAATAAAATAGAAAACTTACACAACAATTAAAAACATATACATATATTCAAATATTAAACAAAAAAATAAAATAATAGGCAATGGCTCCTCAAAATATATGTGCTGAATGTAAAATAAATAAAAAAAGTGCAAAATTTATTAAATGCGCTGAATGTACTTTAGAGTTCCACACTAGTTGTGCAGCGAAAATAATTCCAAGTTTGACCGAACCAATGATTGATCTTATAAACAAAAGTAATGGTGGAATTGTTTTCAAATGTAAAGCGTGTCTCAACAATCCGGTAGCCAAAACGGGCAACAGTGAAATTTCATTCAAATTAACGGAGTTGGAAGCAAGCATTAGACAGTTGTCCAAAATAATATCTGCAGACATCATTGTTCATCTGAAGTTACCAGTTGCTCTTTGAAAGCTAAAAAAAACAGAAGAATTCGTCACAACCAAAATAAATAAGCTAGAACAAGAGAATAATAGTCTACGTAGACAAATTAATCGAAATGACATTATTATATTTGGGCTTCCAGAAACAATGACTGTTCAAAAGCTGCATAACACTGTCTTTAATATTGGGAAATTCTTGGGTGTGGAAATAAATCACAATGATCTCAACGTGTGCACGTATATACGTAACAAAAAGTCTGTCCTGCTGAAATTTAACAGTGTATTCAAGAGAGATGTTGTCATGAAAAAATATTTTGGCCTTGAAGAGCTTAAGCTTTGTGAGATTGATGGGGAATCAGATATTGAGTCCAGAGTATACTTTAATGATAATCTAACCCCTCCGGCAGCAAAACTTAACTTTATGTGTCGCCAATTACGTAAAAGTGAAAAGATAACTAAATTTAAATTCTACAATAAAGATGTTCCTGAAGCCAAAATATACCTTCCGGACGGTAGCACTAAGTTGGTCAATCTTGAAAAGATTTATTCGATGTTTAATAACTGTGCGCCAGACGAACAAACTGCCAATTCATCATTCGTTGTTGAATAAATTTGATCCCCACATTTATTTTTCTCATCTACTTAATCTTGCATTTAATATTTCGATGGTCATGGGTTGATAACTCGTAACTAGCCATTGGACTAAAACCTGTACGAAGGATGTTCAGCTATTATTTATACATACATGGATTTTTGTATGTCAACTTATTACCATCGACATACATTTTAAATGTTTTCAGTTTCTCATTTTATAAATAATTTTTTAACATTTATTATTTTTTTTCTTGTTTTGTTATTTACATATTTGCAAAAAAAAAATTGTAAACCGTAGTAAATATTAATTCATTTTTACTCTTTATCAATTCTTGCTCCAACCTGTATATTTACTTATAGTGCCTTATGATTACCTAAATCTGGTGAACGATTTATTTTAAAGTGAAATATACAGGCATGTCATAGGTTTTTTAGGAATTGATTTGATTTCGCTATTTCACTTCAGCAATTTTTTTTCCTAAAGCGATCGCAAATAATTTTTTTCCTTCTGAATTTGCAGTTTAGGGTGCTACAGATAATTTTGTATTGAAAATAGAACGTTCTGGTAAGTATCGAGTATGCTACAGGCTTTATTGTGGTACTTAAAACGTTAAAAGTTTTTCCAGAAAACGTAAAACGAAAAAAGAAATCGTTTTCATTCCACTTTCAAAAACCAAAGTGGAATTGGTATTTAGAGCAGCTTAAACTCATAAAAGCTTTTCAATAGTGCTTAGTATGTATTCCCTAAAGTGGCGTTAATTATTTCACTTTAGAAAATTTACATTTAAAACGCTTTTTGTTGGTAAATTCAACAATTTTCTTACTGATTAGCAAAACGTAATTTTTTTTTTCTGGAAAATTAAAATTTAAAATTTTGATCGGCGATCTTCTCTTTTTTAACTACAAATGGCAACTTATATCAAAATTTAGCAGTTGGAACACGAATTTACCACAAAAAGTCTTTTTTAACATTTTAGAATTTACGAAAACGCAAGAAACCTGAAGAAGCAAAATTAAAACGTTACGAAATTGTACATCGAAATCATGTTAATTTTATGCGAAATATGTGTTAAAACTTTAAATATGCTCTCCAACAATAACTTTTTTAAGTGAAATTATTAAAAACATATAATTAATTATGTTTAACATATAATTAATTATCTTTATCTGTTATATTTGGTCTAAATATGCAAAAATACCATTTACTTCTGGAGAAGCAATTTGCGTGAAGCAATTTGCGTGAATTTCAAGTGAAATTGAAGTCTGTGACATGCCTGATAGTATTTTCTTTGATTTTTTTTTTTTTTTATTCTTTTATTTTTTCTTTAATTACAATATATTTAAACCCGTTCATTATTCTTAAAAAGGGAAAATAAAAATAAAGAAAACCTAACGACAACTGATGTATCATTAACTGATTACAGGTAGCATACAATTTTTTACGCTGCTAAAATAAGGTAGCTCTATCTCAACATTTTGACGTAGCGTAAGTTAATCAAATCGTTCTCCAGATTGTTTCCTTAAGGGTCATTAACAATAAACAAAGTGGCCTAAAGTTTCCATATAAATTTTACTTTTATTTTTTTTTTTTCTGTGTTGGCTTGGGTTATTTGTTTGTTGTTGATGGCACTAAGAATTGTTTGTTATCTGAAATAAAGCAAAGTTAATATAGAATATGGAAAATTGTTGAAATATTTTCATATTATCATATATTTAAATAGATGTTTTTTTGTATGAAGTAAAAAAGAAAAAAAACTATATAATATTGAGAGTTTTTCTGCACAATGTTATGTTAAATAAATTTTTTTTTTTTTTATGGATGGTTATTTTTATGAATTACGCTATGAAATTAAAAGTATTATCTAATTTTAAGTTCGATCATAAAAATTTATTTTTTAAATTGCAAGTTTTGGTACGAATATGGGGGGTTTCACTATTTATTGGTAATGAATAATAATCTTGGCGAAGTTATCAGCAGCGGTGCTTTAGAAAATCTAAATTTGAATCCAAATAACTTGAATATTATCCATTTTAATGCCCAGAGCATAGTACCGGGATATAATTCTACGAAATTAGATGAAATAAGGAATATTTTTGATGGTGGAGCATTTGATATTATAGCTGTATCTGAAAGTTGGTTGAAGCCATTTGTACTAGATAACGCTGTATCGATTGAAGGTTATTACATGTATAGGAATGATAGGATAGTAAGGCGTGGTGGTGGTGTATTCGTTTATATTAAAAATGGTATTCGATCGAGAGTAGTACATATGTTTAATGATGAAGTATATTTTGAAGGTTTATTTGTTGAGTTGGCGGGCAGTGGTTCGGAGCCAGTACTTTTAGGTGTTATATATTTGCCTAGTGGTAATTTTGGCCTTTGTGAGGATGTGTTAGGTGATTTAGCATCAAGGTATGAGCAAATTATATTTGTGGGGGATATTAATGTAAATTTGTTTGAAGATGGCGAAGAGATGAGAACGCAATGTTCTTCTTGGGGGCTAAATTTAATTCATAACAGTATTCCAACACATTTGGATTTACGATACAATAGCTGTTCTTTAATTGATTATTTTATGGTTACTTACGATGATTTGATATGTAAAAAAGGTCAATTCCAGTTTCCAGCGCTAAATTCTTACCATGCGGCGATTTATATCTCATATAATATTGAGTTGGCAAGAAGTTCGAACGAGATAATGATAAGGGACTATCGCAATTTTAATATGGAGGGTTGTGAAAGGGATATAGCTTTAATAGATTTCAGTCCTATATATTATACTTCTGACACCAACTTTCAAGTAACTTATTTAACTAATCACTTATTAACTTTATACGATAGACATGTTCCGAGGAAGAGGGTAAGATTTAGAAGAAAATTCGATTGGATGAAAAGCAGGGATGTTATAGTTGCTAGGGAAAAGCAGGGATGTTATAGTTTCTTACCGAACATATATGGAGATGAAGAGCCCCCAAAGGTGGAGCACGTTTTGTAGACATCGTAATAAATTAAAATCGACTATTAGAAAAAGCCGTGCAAGATACTGGCCGAGTATTTTTTCTACATGCGGTTCTCGAGAGATATGGAACGAGTTAATGAGAGTAGGTATTGGTAATAATGGAAGTAATAATGTTAATGATATTGATGTTGAACAGTGTAATGATTTTTTCATTTTACCCTCCATACCTAATCCCTCATCTGTTTCATATGCTCAGGTGACAAGTAGTTCTCGCAATAGTTTTTCTTTCCGAAATGTCAACGAAATGGAGGTTTTTAATGCTTTGCTGAAAATTAAATCTAACTGCATTGGACCCAATGGTTTGTCAGTCAAATTTTTGAAATTAATTTTTCCTATGTTTGGAAGATATTTTACACACATTTTCAACTCTATTCTAACTACTTCTAATTATCCGGATATCTGGAAGAGCGCTAGGGTCGTACCAGTTCCTAAAGTTAAAAATCCACTTACATTTTCTGACTTCCGTCCCATCAATGTTTTGTCAGTGTGTTCTAAAATTCTAGAACATTTGATGAATGAACAGTTAACGGATAATTTAGACCAGGAGAGATTACTTTCTCAGAAACTTGTTTTAAATATGGTTGATGAAGTTAGATCCGCTGTGGATCAATACAAATTAGTTTCTCTGATTAGTTTGGACTTTAGTAGAGCATTTGAGTCCATTTCTCATGAGGTTTTACTTAATAAATTATTTTTATCGTATGGTTTTTCAATATCAGCATGTCGTTTAATCGATACATTCGTAACAGATAGATCACAGTATGTTCAGATACGGAATAAGATATCCTCTACCAGAAATGTTTTTCGTGGGGTACCCCAGGGCTCTATTCTGGGACCCCTGTTGTTTTTGATTTATATCAACGATATCTTAGATCAATTGTCTGCTTTAAAGGGTTACCTTTATGCAGATGATTTACAACTGATTGCTATTTCGGCAACATCTCATGACTTAGGTGTTATAATTAACAGTGAACTGTATAAAATAGAGCAATGGTGCGCAAATAATTTCATTTTTTAAAACGCTTCAAAGTCGAAGGCAATGTTGTTTGGATTTAGGAGGCAATTTTTACTCCCAAATTTTATAATTAATGGTGAAATTATTGATTTTGTTTCCCATTTTAAAGTATTGGGAATATATGTTGACAATAAATTTTCATTTCAATACCATATTAATTTTCTCAATTCAAGAATAGTTTCCACATTAAAAAGGATTCACACTTCATGTTATAGTTTACCAATTAAAATCAGGAAACAAGTTGCTCACATACTTCTTATCCCAATTATTTTGTATGGGTTAGAAGTATTTTCCGGAACCAGTGCCACTAATTTTTATAAATTGCGGAAATGTTTCCACAGGATTGTTCGGTATGTATATCGTTTACGCCCTAGGGAACATGTATCACAATATGTTATGGAATTTTTAGGGTGTAGTTTTGATGATTTTGTGAGTGTTAAGCTCCTTACTCTATTTTATAAAACACTTAAGTTTGGCACTCCTACCTATCTTGCTGGAAAATTTATATTTGGAAATTCAACACGTACTTATTCTCTTGAAATTCCTGGGTTTAATACTACAGTTATGCAAAAATCATTTGTGATAAGAGTTATACGTTTATGGAACCATGTTATACCATATCGTAATAGAAATTTTTCCTATTCTGTCAAAAGTTTTGAAAAAATGGTAATGGACCTTATTTGATTATCTAATAGAGCAGCCGTTGTTGACCACCAATTTTATTATTAGCTATATGTTTTTTTTTTTACCTTTCTCCATATTCGTACTTGGGAATGCAATTTCTAAAATATTTTATTTTTTTTTTTTTTTTGTAAGTGTATTAAGTTTTTTTTTAAGTATTATATTAAAATCTCTATTGAGTTAAGATTAAACTCTGTAATCAGTTTTGGCCTTAAGGCTTCTTTGGTTACCAATGACAAATAAATAAAATGAAATAAAATGAAAATGAATAACAATTTGCATTTTTTTAAATTTCATTTGTGTTTTTTTATTCCGAATTTTTTTTTAATTTCAAATGTTGTTTTTTGAATTTGAAATAATATTTTTTTAATTTCAAATGATATTTTTTGATTTTCAAAAGACATTTTTTCATTTAACCCTTTCACGACCAATAGTTGATATATGTCCCATTTTTATTTTTTGTTATATTTTCCACATATTCCAACCGATTTTTCTTAAACTGACTTGCATTAATAGAGGAGAGTTTTTGTTTTCAGATTTTACCAAATAATTGGCCCCATGTGTTCTTAACGCCTAATTAATTGACCCCAAAATCTGAAAAATCAGTTTTTTTGTTCATCTTTTTTGGATGTCACATATTCAGATGTTATTGGTTTTGGAAGACCAAAATTTTGATATAGCATGGGCCTGTACCTCGTGTTTTCAGAAATACCAAAACATTAGGAATAGTTTTGTTTTCTTGCTTACAGCATGGGACATATGTGTCCCATTGATCGTCAAAGGTAAACAAAGAAGAAGTTTTATAGTTTTGTTTTTTTCATTAAATTAAACAAAAAATTAATAAAACTAAATGAACTATTCATTCGACCAAAGATAAAAAGACTAAGATATTTGTTTTAAGTATACATATCGTCGCCTAAAATGCAGAAGGGCGTAACAACAAAAAAATCGAAATCGGGTTTTTGATTGACTAGACTAAATACATGTCCCTACAAAAATTAAAACTTATATACAGAACAAAGTCTATAGTCAAGAGAATAAATATATCCTTTAATTTAATGCAAAAAAAGTGTTGTTACGCCATTTTGCAATGTAGGTGAAGATATATCGATTGACTTTCGTTTGGTTTCATTCATAGCTCAACAAAATGACGAATTGTAATTGTTCAAAGTTGGTTGAATTTTATATGCTCGATCATATGATGGATCGTGACGGCTTGGTTGCCGGACATTGTTTGTGATATCCGAATTTCTTCAAATCTTGGCGGAACCAAAATATTTGATACAAGAGGCACAGAGTATACTGGTGATATTAATTGGTGGGTTTCATAATTTTCACATGCGTTAAGCAATTCCACAACTTCATCCGCTGCATAAAATCGACGCTGATTAGTTCTTTTATTCTTGCAGTTATATATTACACCGTGCAACATTTTCAAATTTTGCTCCCACCCATGGAAGAATACATATATGTGAAGGTAGACATCATTTGTAGATGAACTGCATACCCACCACGTCGAGGCCCTATGCTCCTTATAAGAACGAAAGGAATCAATATATACATATACCCTTTACGTCAGATGTCCTTTTTAAAGAACTTCGAAATAATAATGCATACTAAAATGGCAATATATTTTTTTCTCACTTCTCTCCAAAATGGGCATCAAATAAGAAAGGATAATCAGTGATAATGTAAATTTTGATAAAAAATGACGAAGAAAATATTTTTTGAAAATTTTCAGTACATTTAACCTGTATGTATTGTACTGTATATATATGTCGATTTTTAGCTGGGTAGAAAAAAAAAATAAAAGCTTTTATTAAAATGTAGAAATTCTCCTCTTTCATTTGATCTCATATCAGCAGCATAGAATGTATAAAATATCCTTAAAAAGGGTTTGCCAAAAACCATGCTTCGACAATTTAAAGTCCTTTTATAAGGACTACTGAGGTGATCATGAAAAACTGAGTACGCAGTTTTATTAAACGTGGTTACTTCTTTAACTTGTTAATCGATTTTTCCAAATAATCAAAATTATTTTGAAAAAAAGTTAGAACACTCGACTTTAAGCACAAAACGCGATATGCAAACTACTTCGCATGATAAGAAAAACAAAAAAAGTAATAATCTACAAATCTGTAAAAATTTACAACAACAACAAAACCAGAAATGCAACTACTTCTGCAAAAACTGAAACAAAATACACTATACTCGCTACGAGCAGAGTAAGTTAGTTGTTCACATATTTTTACCGTTGACGACCAATGGGATATATATGTCCTATGCATTTTTTCCATGAAGGAGTGGAAAAAAATATTTTTGACGACACTTTTGTTTAGAAATGTTGGGTCGATTATCACGAATCCGCAAAAAAAAAATACAAATTTTCCAGCAGTTTATGTTCGGTCGTGAAAGGGTTAAAATTGCTAGTTACAAAATACAAAAGCTGTTCTTTGGTTATTATGTAAATTTTATTAATTTAAAATAAAGATTTAAAAAGAAATTGCAATTTTTTTGCAGAAAGAATCATTTGAGTTTGACTTCCATTTTGAAATTAATTGTTAGTTTTTGGATAACAAGTAGTGTATTATTATTATTAGGTTTTTTCAATTACAATAGAAGAGAGATGAAAAATTAGGAAGTTAATTTTTGTTTTAAATATTTCCTTTTATTTAATTCTTAAGTATTTAGTAGTTACTTCTCCGCAAAATGAAGAAAATTCTTTAAAAAATTAAATTAATTAATAACATAATAAAAATTTCATTTCTGCAATGAGGCAATATGAAATAAATTCATTTATAAATATTTCTTCCAAGCCCTAGCTGTATTTATTTTACTAATATGTGCAATTCTTTTCAACGCACAATATGTTTTTGTTTGTTTTCGTGTTTTCTCTGCAACATTGTGTGTTTTTTGTGTGTTTTGGTTCGACATTTTTTACAGCAAAAACCAAAGTGGAATTGGTATTTAGAGCAGCTTAAACTCATAAAAGCTAAAGTGGCGTTAATTATTTCACTTTAGAAAATTTACATTTAAAACGCTTTTTGTTGGTAAATTCAACAATTTTCTTACTGATTAGCAAAACGTAATTTTTTTTTTCTGGAAAATTAAAATTTAAAATTTTGATCGGCGATCTTCTCTTTTTTAACTACAAATGGCAACTTATATCAAAATTTAGCAGTTGGAACACGAATTTACCACAAAAAGTCTTTTTTAACATTTTAGAATTTACGAAAACGCAAGAAACCTGAAGAAGCAAAATTAAAACGTTACGAAATTGTACATCGAAATCATGTTAATTTTATGCGAAATATGTGTTAAAACTTTAAATATGCTCTCCAACAAGAACTTTTTTAAGTGAAATTATTAAAAACATATAATTAATTATGTTTAACATATAATTAATTATCTTTATCTGTTATATTTGGTCTAAATATGCAAAAATACCATTTACTTCTGGAGAAGCAATTTGCGTGAAGCAATTTGCGTGAATTTCAAGTGAAATTGAAGTCTGTGACATGCCTGATAGTATTTTCTTTGATTTTTTTTTTTTTTTATTCTTTTATTTTTTCTTTAATTACAATATATTTAAACCCGTTCATTATTCTTAAAAAGGGAAAATAAAAATAAAGAAAACCTAACGACAACTGATGTATCATTAACTGATTACAGGTAGCATACAATTTTTTACGCTGCTAAAATAAGGTAGCTCTATCTCAACATTTTGACGTAGCGTAAGTTAATCAAATCGTTCTCCAGATTGTTTCCTTAAGGGTCATTAACAATAAACAAAGTGGCCTAAAGTTTCCATATAAATTTTACTTTTATTTTTTTTTTTTTCTGTGTTGGCTTGGGTTATTTGTTTGTTGTTGATGGCACTAAGAATTGTTTGTTATCTGAAATAAAGCAAAGTTAATATAGAATATGGAAAATTGTTGAAATATTTTCATATTATCATATATTTAAATAGATGTTTTTTTGTATGAAGTAAAAAAGAAAAAAAACTATATAATATTGAGAGTTTTTCTGCACAATGTTATGTTAAATAAATTTTTTTTTTTTTTATGGATGGTTATTTTTATGAATTACGCTATGAAATTAAAAGTATTATCTAATTTTAAGTTCGATCATAAAAATTTATTTTTTAAATTGCAAGTTTTGGTACGAATATGGGGGGTTTCACTATTTATTGGTAATGAATAATAATCTTGGCGAAGTTATCAGCAGCGGTGCTTTAGAAAATCTAAATTTGAATCCAAATAACTTGAATATTATCCATTTTAATGCCCAGAGCATAGTACCGGGATATAACTCTACGAAATTAGATGAAATAAGGAATATTTTTGATGGTGGAGCATTTGATATTATAGCTGTATCTGAAAGTTGGTTGAAGCCATTTGTACTAGATAACGCTGTATCGATTGAAGGTTATTACATGTATAGGAATGATAGGATAGTAAGGCGTGGTGGTGGTGTATTCGTTTATATTAAAAATGGTATTCGATCGAGAGTAGTACATATGTTTAATGATGAAGTATATTTTGAAGGTTTATTTGTTGAGTTGGCGGGCAGTGGTTCGGAGCCAGTACTTTTAGGTGTTATATATTTGCCTAGTGGTAATTTTGGCCTTTGTGAGGATGTGTTAGGTGATTTAGCATCAAGGTATGAGCAAATTATATTTGTGGGGGATATTAATGTAAATTTGTTTGAAGATGGCGAAGAGATGAGAACGCAATGTTCTTCTTGGGGGCTAAATTTAATTCATAACAGTATTCCAACACATTTGGATTTACGATACAATAGCTGTTCTTTAATTGATTATTTTATGGTTACTTACGATGATTTGATATGTAAAAAAGGTCAATTCCAGTTTCCAGCGCTAAATTCTTACCATGCGGCGATTTATATCTCATATAATATTGAGTTGGCAAGAAGTTCGAACGAGATAATGATAAGGGACTATCGCAATTTTAATATGGAGGGTTGTGAAAGGGATATAGCTTTAATAGATTTCAGTCCTATATATTATACTTCTGACACCAACTTTCAAGTAACTTATTTAACTAATCACTTATTAACTTTATACGATAGACATGTTCCGAGGAAGAGGGTAAGATTTAGAAGAAAATTCGATTGGATGAAAAGCAGGGATGTTATAGTTGCTAGGGAAAAGCAGGGATGTTATAGTTTCTTACCGAACATATATGGAGATGAAGAGCCCCCAAAGGTGGAGCACGTTTTGTAGACATCGTAATAAATTAAAATCGACTATTAGAAAAAGCCGTGCAAGATACTGGCCGAGTATTTTTTCTACATGCGGTTCTCGAGAGATATGGAACGAGTTAATGAGAGTAGGTATTGGTAATAATGGAAGTAATAATGTTAATGATATTGATGTTGAACAGTGTAATGATTTTTTCATTTTACCCTCCATACCTAATCCCTCATCTGTTTCATATGCTCAGGTGACAAGTAGTTCTCGCAATAGTTTTTCTTTCCGAAATGTCAACGAAATGGAGGTTTTTAATGCTTTGCTGAAAATTAAATCTAACTGCATTGGACCCAATGGTTTGTCAGTCAAATTTTTGAAATTAATTTTTCCTATGTTTGGAAGATATTTTACACACATTTTCAACTCTATTCTAACTACTTCTAATTATCCGGATATCTGGAAGAGCGCTAGGGTCGTACCAGTTCCTAAAGTTAAAAATCCACTTACATTTTCTGACTTCCGTCCCATCAATGTTTTGTCAGTGTGTTCTAAAATTCTAGAACATTTGATGAATGAACAGTTAACGGATAATTTAGACCAGGAGAGATTACTTTCTCAGAAACTTGTTTTAAATATGGTTGATGAAGTTAGATCCGCTGTGGATCAATACAAATTAGTTTCTCTGATTAGTTTGGACTTTAGTAGAGCATTTGAGTCCATTTCTCATGAGGTTTTACTTAATAAATTATTTTTATCGTATGGTTTTTCAATATCAGCATGTCGTTTAATCGATACATTCGTAACAGATAGATCACAGTATGTTCAGATACGGAATAAGATATCCTCTACCAGAAATGTTTTTCGTGGGGTACCCCAGGGCTCTATTCTGGGACCCCTGTTGTTTTTGATTTATATCAACGATATCTTAGATCAATTGTCTGCTTTAAAGGGTTACCTTTATGCAGATGATTTACAACTGATTGCTATTTCGGCAACATCTCATGACTTAGGTGTTATAATTAACAGTGAACTGTATAAAATAGAGCAATGGTGCGCAAATAATTTCATTTTTTAAAACGCTTCAAAGTCGAAGGCAATGTTGTTTGGATTTAGGAGGCAATTTTTACTCCCAAATTTTATAATTAATGGTGAAATTATTGATTTTGTTTCCCATTTTAAAGTATTGGGAATATATGTTGACAATAAATTTTCATTTCAATACCATATTAATTTTCTCAATTCAAGAATAGTTTCCACATTAAAAAGGATTCACACTTCATGTTATAGTTTACCAATTAAAATCAGGAAACAAGTTGCTCACATACTTCTTATCCCAATTATTTTGTATGGGTTAGAAGTATTTTCCGGAACCAGTGCCACTAATTTTTATAAATTGCGGAAATGTTTCCACAGGATTGTTCGGTATGTATATCGTTTACGCCCTAGGGAACATGTATCACAATATGTTATGGAATTTTTAGGGTGTAGTTTTGATGATTTTGTGAGTGTTAAGCTCCTTACTCTATTTTATAAAACACTTAAGTTTGGCACTCCTACCTATCTTGCTGGAAAATTTATATTTGGAAATTCAACACGTACTTATTCTCTTGAAATTCCTGGGTTTAATACTACAGTTATGCAAAAATCATTTGTGATAAGAGTTATACGTTTATGGAACCATGTTATACCATATCGTAATAGAAATTTTTCCTATTCTGTCAAAAGTTTTGAAAAAATGGTAATGGACCTTATTTGATTATCTAATAGAGCAGCCGTTGTTGACCACCAATTTTATTATTAGCTATATGTTTTTTTTTTTACCTTTCTCCATATTCGTACTTGGGAATGCAATTTCTAAAATATTTTATTTTTTTTTTTTTTTTTGTAAGTGTATTAAGTTTTTTTTTAAGTATTATATTAAAATCTCTATTGAGTTAAGATTAAACTCTGTAATCAGTTTTGGCCTTAAGGCTTCTTTGGTTACCAATGACAAATAAATAAAATGAAATAAAATGAAAATGAATAACAATTTGCATTTTTTTAAATTTCATTTGTGTTTTTTTATTCCGAATTTTTTTTTAATTTCAAATGTTGTTTTTTGAATTTGAAATAATATTTTTTTAATTTCAAATGATATTTTTTGATTTTCAAAAGACATTTTTTCATTTAACCCTTTCACGACCAATAGTTGATATATGTCCCATTTTTATTTTTTGTTATATTTTCCACATATTCCAACCGATTTTTCTTAAACTGACTTGCATTAATAGAGGAGAGTTTTTGTTTTCAGATTTTACCAAATAATTGGCCCCATGTGTTCTTAACGCCTAATTAATTGACCCCAAAATCTGAAAAATCAGTTTTTTTGTTCATCTTTTTTGGATGTCACATATTCAGATGTTATTGGTTTTGGAAGACCAAAATTTTGATATAGCATGGGCCTGTACCTCGTGTTTTCAGAAATACCAAAACATTAGGAATAGTTTTGTTTTCTTGCTTACAGCATGGGACATATGTGTCCCATTGATCGTCAAAGGTAAACAAAGAAGAAGTTTTATAGTTTTGTTTTTTTCATTAAATTAAACAAAAAATTAATAAAACTAAATGAACTATTCATTCGACCAAAGATAAAAAGACTAAGATATTTGTTTTAAGTATACATATCGTCGCCTAAAATGCAGAAGGGCGTAACAACAAAAAAATCGAAATCGGGTTTTTGATTGACTAGACTAAATACATGTCCCTACAAAAATTAAAACTTATATACAGAACAAAGTCTATAGTCAAGAGAATAAATATATCCTTTAATTTAATGCAAAAAAAGTGTTGTTACGCCATTTTGCAATGTAGGTGAAGATATATCGATTGACTTTCGTTTGGTTTCATTCATAGCTCAACAAAATGACGAATTGTAATTGTTCAAAGTTGGTTGAATTTTATATGCTCGATCATATGATGGATCGTGACGGCTTGGTTGCCGGACATTGTTTGTGATATCCGAATTTCTTCAAATCTTGGCGGAACCAAAATATTTGATACAAGAGGCACAGAGTATACTGGTGATATTAATTGGTGGGTTTCATAATTTTCACATGCGTTAAGCAATTCCACAACTTCATCCGCTGCATAAAATCGACGCTGATTAGTTCTTTTATTCTTGCAGTTATATATTACACCGTGCAACATTTTCAAATTTTGCTCCCACCCATGGAAGAATACATATATGTGAAGGTAGACATCATTTGTAGATGAACTGCATACCCACCACGTCGAGGCCCTATGCTCCTTATAAGAACGAAAGGAATCAATATATACATATACCCTTTACGTCAGATGTCCTTTTTAAAGAACTTCGAAATAATAATGCATACTAAAATGGCAATATATTTTTTTCTCACTTCTCTCCAAAATGGGCATCAAATAAGAAAGGATAATCAGTGATAATGTAAATTTTGATAAAAAATGACGAAGAAAATATTTTTTGAAAATTTTCAGTACATTTAACCTGTATGTATTGTACTGTATATATATGTCGATTTTTAGCTGGGTAGAAAAAAAAAATAAAAGCTTTTATTAAAATGTAGAAATTCTCCTCTTTCATTTGATCTCATATCAGCAGCATAGAATGTATAAAATATCCTTAAAAAGGGTTTGCCAAAAACCATGCTTCGACAATTTAAAGTCCTTTTATAAGGACTACTGAGGTGATCATGAAAAACTGAGTACGCAGTTTTATTAAACGTGGTTACTTCTTTAACTTGTTAATCGATTTTTCCAAATAATCAAAATTATTTTGAAAAAAAGTTAGAACACTCGACTTTAAGCACAAAACGCGATATGCAAACTACTTCGCATGATAAGAAAAACAAAAAAAGTAATAATCTACAAATCTGTAAAAATTTACAACAACAACAAAACCAGAAATGCAACTACTTCTGCAAAAACTGAAACAAAATACACTATACTCGCTACGAGCAGAGTAAGTTAGTTGTTCACATATTTTTACCGTTGACGACCAATGGGATATATATGTCCTATGCATTTTTTCCATGAAGGAGTGGAAAAAAATATTTTTGACGACACTTTTGTTTAGAAATGTTGGGTCGATTATCACGAATCCGCAAAAAAAAATACAAATTTTCCAGCAGTTTATGTTCGGTCGTGAAAGGGTTAAAATTGCTAGTTACAAAATACAAAAGCTGTTCTTTGGTTATTATGTAAATTTTATTAATTTAAAATAAAGATTTAAAAAGAAATTGCAATTTTTTTGCAGAAAGAATCATTTGAGTTTGACTTCCATTTTGAAATTAATTGTTAGTTTTTGGATAACAAGTAGTGTATTATTATTATTAGGTTTTTTCAATTACAATAGAAGAGAGATGAAAAATTAGGAAGTTAATTTTTGTTTTAAATATTTCCTTTTATTTAATTCTTAAGTATTTAGTAGTTACTTCTCCGCAAAATGAAGAAAATTCTTTAAAAAATTAAATTAATTAATAACATAATAAAAATTTCATTTCTGCAATGAGGCAATATGAAATAAATTCATTTATAAATATTTCTTCCAAGCCCTAGCTGTATTTATTTTACTAATATGTGCAATTCTTTTCAACGCACAATATGTTTTTGTTTGTTTTCGTGTTTTCTCTGCAACATTGTGTGTTTTTTGTGTGTTTTGGTTCGACATTTTTTACAGCACATTTCTAACATATATTTGTGTTTTAACATCATGTATGCAGTCTTTAACATCGTGTATGTATAAAAAATACATCACAACAGTACACGATCTACTTAATATAAATACAGTACTAAGTGCCTGATGTGCGGAAATATTTAAAATTTATAAAAATTTTTAATTTACAAACATATGAAACATTTTTAGGGTGTGCAGGGTGTGCAGAACACCTCCGCACATTAGAGGGAACGTCACTGCTTCTTACTCTTTTTGTCAATTTTGTATTTGATGGAGCTATTTCTTAAAAAAAGACATGTTGAGATGTCTTTTACTTGCAGACCGAATGAAAATAAAAATTGTCACAAGGTTTATTACATAAGATTAAAAAATGGGAATCCACAGTGGGGCGTTTTCAAAATATTTTGGAAATAATTCAGCCATTTTTTTATTGGCTGGACGGTAACAGGAGCTACGCTACTGGACTTCAAAGTAGGGTACCTCGAGGATGTGAAAATTTTGTAAGCTTGCCATTTTTTTAATTATGAACAAATTTTAAAAAAGTTTTATTTTTATAATCTGCTAGTAACGCCCTACAATAAACGTGCTAATACGTTTGTGATGAATATAAAAGTTATTACACTAAGCTGGGCCTTGCTATTCATTATATTAAAACAGAACAAAATTTTGAGACATGATGAAACAAATCCCAAAATTCCCAAAAAACTCTAAAAAATTTCCAATAATGGGATTTTTTACTTTTCTTGCCACCTTGCCCACATTTAAAGCGATCTGGGGGTAGAAAACTTGATAAGTGGAGAATATTTTTTCGATTAGCCACTTTAATCGTGAAAAAGATATGGCATTAAAATTTTCTCTGTGAAATAAAGCATATAGTTGCAAATAAGTATAACAGCAATTTTCTTAAGATTATTGGACTTGATTTTGCTTTGCTATTGGCAAAAAAAAATGCAAATTTTCAATTTTCAAATGCGATTAACTTTTATATTTAAAGAGATATCGCACACGTGTAAACACGTTTATTGTAGGACTTTACTAGCAGATTTTTTTTTTAAATCGGTTCATAATTAAAAATATGGCAAGGCTACAAAATTTTCACATCCTCGAGGTACCCTACTTTGGATTCCAGTAGTGTAGGTCCTGGTAGGTGTGGGGTTCGGCCTACAAAATTTTAGGTCAGAATTAAGTTTTTTATGGGCATTCCAAATTTCATCTAAATCCGGCCAGCCGATAAAAACTGGCTGAATTATTTCCAAAATATTTCGAAAACGCCCCACTGTGGAATCGCCGGAGTTTAATTATACCCAATAAGCATTCGGACCAATAAACATTTGGAAGAAATATCACCCAAAAGTTATGACGACAATATCACAGTGCTGCCAAAAGTAAAAGAAAAAATTACACAGCTGTAGGTCAAAAACTCTCCAAACCCGTATGAAATTACACAAAAAATTATAATTTTTTATATTATTTCAAAATAAACTCTCTTGAGCACAGTGGGGAAGAATAAAAGTACTTTGGACTCATATGAAATTTCACACTGTGAATTTCGAATCCAAAGTTTTGCCGTTTTTCTATTTATAAACTGATTTTAAAAGACAGCATTTTTGTCACCTGTAAACAGAGCTTTGAAGAATTAATTCTTTTTTGAATGAATCGAATTCAATTTTCTTTAGAATTGAATAAATTCCTTTTCTTAAGTAATTCACTGAATTCGTTCAACTGAACGCATTCATCAAACAATAAATTCAAATAATTAATTCCATTGCAATAGTTCTCTTTATTAAATCAAATGACCCGACTAAAAAAAATGTTATATAATCATATATCACCATATATAAACCAATATATATGTCCATATCTAATTTGATCCGAATATTGGAATATATAATTATATCAAGCGAGATAAGCATGTTATCTCACCTGATACAATTTGATCCGAAAAATGGGTCTATCTAACTGCATCAAATTATATATAAATACATATAATTTGATGAAGATTTTCAAAGAAAATTTTAGTAAATATTATTGAGATCACTTATTTCATTCATATTAATTCTAATGCTTAATGTTTAGAACAATTTTTGCTAATAAACTTGGAAATAGGTGACATAATAAAACATTACAAAAATTTGTCGGAACAACTTTTTCTAGGTTAGAGTTTTTATCTTTCTTATAAAATAACTGAATTAACTAATTAGAAATTTATTAATTCAGTTCGAGGCCAATTTACTTATTATGAATTAATATAATAAGTACTTTTTTTTTTAAAAAAACTGCTATTTTTCTTCATCAGGATACTCTCCTGACAAATACTTCACAGAGTTTTTGCTTTCAAAAAACCTCTACACTTTCAGGAATGAAAAGACGATCGTTTCGGGGATTACGCCACCACTTTCTAAAGAAAACTGATGAAGGGGACCTGGAAAATCCCCGAAACGATCCTCTTTTCATTCCTGAAAGTGTAGAGGTTTTTTGAAAGCAAAAACTCTGTGAAGTATTTGTCAGGAGAGTATCCTGATGAAGAAAAATAGCAGTTTTTGAAAAAAGTACTTATTATGTTAATTCATAATAAGGTAATAGTCCTGGAACTGAATTAATAAATTTCTAATTAATGAATTAAAAAGGTCGAAAAAAACAAATTTTATTTTTTAAAATAAAAATTAAAAACCAACATGATAAAAAATTAACTTTCACAATTAATTTTTTTTTTTTCGGAAAAATAGATGAACTTAAACCATATTTATTTCAACATATGTTTGTCTAATTTTTAAATTTAAAAATAAAAATAATTATTTCGACCTTTAATTCCACAATGAAAAAAAAAAAAAATTTCCTTTATTTATTTCTTAAAAATTATTTTGAGTTTAATAAAGAATATTTCGCTAACTATTTGGAAAATATATGTTAAATTCAATTATAAACATTTATTTATATGTCAAAGTGCAAAATTCAAAACCAGATCCACAATTTCTGAGTTTTTTTTTTAATTTTTATAGTGCAATTAATCTTTATAAAATTTTATATAATTAGATATCATGTCAGATAAATTTATACATAAAATTAATACAATTTTATATTAACTTTGTTATATATTTTGATATAAGATTGTTTAGAGAAGCTTATACGCCATTATATATAATTATGTATAAAGTATATTTGCAGATCTCTCAATATATGCCTGGAGACCAAATCGCATATGATTATATATAACGTCATATCAAACATATTTATAAAACCAAAGTGTTAATATAAATGTATATGGTCATATAAAGCCACACATATAAACATTTATAATTATATCAAATCATATAAGATTATATGAAAACTTTTTTAATCGGGGAATTAATTCACTGGTGAACGCGTTCAATTTTATAAATCGAACGGAAAAAAAGTGAATTAATTCCTTAATGAATTCCTTAATGAATTAATTCACCACAGAATTCGTTCAATTTCACTTTCGTTCAGTGAATTAAAAAAAAAAATAAAATTACATTCAGTGAACTAAAAAAAAAATAAATTACGTTCAGTGAATTAAAAAGGAAAAAATACGTTCACTGAATTGAAAAAAAAAATTAGGTTCACTTAATTGAAAAACAAAAATTACGTATGCTGAATTAAAAGCCTGTTTTCTGCCGTTCAGTAGAAGAAAACATTGTATTGTAAAAACGTATAAATGAAATACGTCATAGTGAAGCATCTACATTTTACTGGGAAGCATAAGTTTGAAAAACTAATAGTTATATTTTTTCCAAATTCATCTATATCTGTAAAGTTTTTATTTTTAATAGTAAAAGGCTTTATTTTTTAATCATGTAGGTTAATGAAGTGCATCGGGTTTCTCTAACACTTAATATATACATATATGTAATTTCTTTACTTTTACTAGCAAACGCTGTAAAATTGCTTAGTTGCAAATTTTATTTGTAAATAAATACTTTCTTCTACTGCACGGCAGAAAACAGGCTTTGAGTTCAATGATCGTATTTTTTGTTTTTTTTAATTCAGTGAACGTATTTTTTTTTTAATTCACTGAACGTAATTTTATTTTTTTTTAATTCATTGAACGTAATTTTATTTTTTTTAATTCACTGAATGTAATTTTATTTTTTTTTAATTCACTGAATGAAAATGAAATTGAACGAATTCAGTGGTGAATTAATTCAATAAGGAATTAATTCACTTTTTTGCCTTTCGATTTATAATATAGAACGCGTTCACTAGTGAATTAATTCATTTGATTTAATAAAAAGAACTATAGGAATTGAATTAATTCGCAACAAAATAAATCGAACGAAAACAATTATGAATTAATTCCATTCAATATATGGTGCTTTGTAAATTAATTCATCGAATTCTTAATTCAGAATTGAAAAATTGAATTAAGGAATTAATTCTTCAAAGCTGTGCCTGTAAAGTGCAAAAGTTATTTGCATTTTAAAACTAAAATTTTGCGTTTTGCAATAATTTGGTCCGGGTTTTTGTCTTCTGCAAAAGCAAATCCAGGCCAATTTTTCTGAAAAATATTACACTAAAAGTTCTATAATTGTCACCTACTTTAAATGTCGGGGTGCTTTAATTGTCACCCCCCTTTAAAGGTCGGAAAATTTGATTCATGTAGTACTTTAATTGTCACCATGCTTTTAAAGTCTTAAAAAATATATTAAATGATTCTATATAACATAGGCACCAAACTTTGTTACATGAAATGGGTATTATAGTCTCTAGATTATATATTTACAAAACCGCACCTTAACAATTGCAAAATATTGGCGGAACGCGAAAAAAGGCTTTATGATACAAAAATTATATTAAGAAACCTTATCAGCGATTTTAATTCTGCAAACAAATATACTGATGTAAGAACTTACTTTTGTGCAAAAAGTTTTTTCAACGAAATTGTTTCGGGTTTTTTTTGCAAAAAAAAATTGTCAAATATTCGCGGAACGCGAAAAAAGATTTTATGCTACAAAAATTTAATTAAAACACATAATCAGCGATTTTCATTCCGCAAACAAATATACTGATGTAAGAATTTTCCTTTTTGCAAATTTTTTCCCGCGACTTTTTTTGCGATTTCTTTTCTCATTTAATCAACGAACTTTGTTCTATGAATTGGATATTGTAGTCCCTAGATTATGATTTTAAAGAACCACACTCACAAATTGCAAAATAATGCCCGAACGAGAAAAAAGGCTTTATGGCACAAAAAAGGAGTAAAAAACGTAATCAGCGATTAATATTCTGCAAACGAATATAATAATTCAAAAATAAGTAAACTTTTTGCAAAAATTTGTTTTTTGTTGGACAAAAAAATTCGCGTTAAAAACAAAATTTTCCTAAATTTAAAATTTTTGCATCATTAAATTCGTTTGCAGATTGTTAATCGCTGATTAAGTTTTTTATTAATTTTTGTGTCATAAAGTCTTTTTTTCGCGTTCCGCCATTATTTTGAAATTGATTACGTGTGGTTATTTAAAATCATAACTTAGGCACTATAATATCCAATTCATAGAACAAAGTTCGGTGGCTAGTTGAAAAAAAGCGCAAAAAAGTGTCGCGGAAAAAATTTTGCAAAAAGGAAAATTCTTACATCCGTATATTTGTTTGCAGAATGAATATCGCTGATTCAGTTTTTTTATTAAAAATTTGTACCATAAGGTATTTTTTCGCGTTCCGCGATTATTTTGCAATTTTGTAAGTGCGGTTTTTTAAAATTTATAATCTAGGGACTATAATACTTAATTCATAGAACAAAGTTCGGTGATTAATTGAAAAAAATAAATAAATAATAAAAAAAATTGATTCCTAGTACGCTTTAAATTTGAATATTAAAAAAAATTGTAGTATTTATGTTTTTCAGAAAAGCTACTTCATTCAGATGCGTTGCATGCAAAAATATTACCTACTTGATAATTATTCTCTCCCATACCCCTCAAATTAAAAAAAAAAAGCTGGAGTAGATTGTCCAAGGCGTTCCTAATGTGATGACATAAGTCCTGTTCAATTCTAGCTTTAAATGTTGGCAAGACAGCAAAACTTGTAAAAATTCCATGTTTGTAAAATTTAGCTTGTTTTATTTAATTTTTAAATTACTGATAGCAAGGCATGACATTTCTTTGCAGTATGTACATCAACAAATTTGGAAAACAAAAATATAAAATTTTCACAAAAAATTCCCGATATTTTTTTTTTAATTTCATACTATTATGTTGAAATCTGGAACATGTTGGATTTACAGAATTCTAAAATATTTTGATTCTGCTCCAACTTGCTGCGTTAATAAAATTTTTGTCTGGTCAAAGCCTTGTATCATGTTAACTACAGCAAATAAAAATATCAGAGATCAGAAAGTAACAATCATAACAAACTCAAATTTTCCCACTCTTTCCCTGCATTTTTAAATGGTCTTGCAAACCAAGAGAATTTTTAAACGAAGCTTGACAATTATTTTCGCAAAAAATAAACAAAAGACGGTGTTTTAAACAAAACAAAAAAAGAATAAATATCATCATTTTTTGTAAAGTGTTGTTTTTTCAAACGCGTCGTATAGACCAAATACAATTAATATTGTCATTAATATGTATTTATATTAATTCTAATTTAGTAGGTTTGAGGTTAAGAAGAAGAATAAACCTTCCTCAAAAGTTATAAACACATTAAATTTGCAAATCAGACTAGATCTAGTTTCTGCCCTTTTATGGACAGGCTTCATCAGTGATCTTCCATTAAATTGTATTATTGTTTATATTTTTATTGTCAGATTGCTTCTATATGAATAATTTCAGAAGTGATCAAACAGACATATACAAACATTCTACTTCAGATTTTCTCTGTTTATCTTCTTATTTCCTCCGTGTCACCTTTTCACAAATATTGCCACATTGACATATGGTTTGTACGTACAAGTGCAGGCAATTTGTGTATATTGGAGACGGACAGCCAACAGGGCATTGTTTATTTTTTATAGTAAAGTGTTGTTTTTTCAAACGCGTCGTATAGACCAAATACAATTAATATTGTCATTAATATGTATTTTTATTAATTCTAATTTAGTAGGTTTGAGGTTAAGAAGAAGAATAAACCTTCCTCAAAAGTTATAAACACATTAAATTTGCAAATCAGACTAGATCTAGTTTCTGCCTTTTTATGGACAGGCTTCATCAGTGATCTTCCATTAAATTGTATTATTGTTTATATTTTTATTGTCAGATTGCCTCTATATGAATAATTTCAGAAGTGATCAAACAGACATATACAAACATTCTACTTCAGATTTTCTCTGTTTATCTTCTTATTTCCTCCGTGTCACCTTTTCACAAATATTTTTCTTATTTCTTTTAAATTTACATCAGTAATTCACCAAAAATTGAAGATTTGTGGTAAATGTTTCACAGACAAACTCGTTTCGTCAACTAGAAGTATTTTGAACAAATCTTCTTTTTATCAACTGAAAGATATGTCGGCGATATTTAAAGAAATGTCAAAAATTAATTTTAGTTTTTTTTGAAAATTTTTGTTCTGGGGTTCCGTTGAATTTAAGACAACTTGTGCAATTTATTTTGCAAATATGCCGATGATGTTCAATTATACATTAGCAGTAAAAAGGGAAAAATCGAAGATTGCACGCAAAAATTAAATGATGAATTACAACGTGTATCTTTTTGGGCTTCTGTAAATGGACTAAGTCTAAATCCAAAAAAATCAAAATTCATTCTACTACGCAAGAGAACACAAAAAGTAGTTGAAATACCCAACGTTTATATTAACAACCAGAAAATTGAAATCGTTAATAAAGCCAAAAATTTAGGTGTAATATTTAATAACACATTAACCTGGTCAGATCACGTTATAAACGCTTGTGGAAAAACCTATTCAATGCTTCGAACGTTGTAGCCTACTCAATGTAACACCCCGTTTAAAATCAGATTGCTGCTCGCAAAAACGTATTTAGTACCTATTCTAATTTATGCCTGTGAAATTTTTTATAGTTGTGATGCTAAAGCACATCGATGCTAAACGTAACATATAACAATATCACAAGATACGTTTTTGGGCTTAAGTTTTATGGAAATTATGAACGTATTACTCCTTATTCAAAGAAAATTTTCGGTGTACAGTTTGATGACCCGATGAAAATCAGAACCCTAATATTTTTACACAAAATCCTAACAAGTCGTGAGCCAGATTATCTCTATAATCGAATCAAATTCAGTCGTTACAGGAGAAATAAAACCCTGATACAAATAAGACATCATACACTAATATCAAATTGGCAATTTTACATCACTGCAATTCGTCTTTGGAATATCATTCCACCAATTATTAAAGAAACCAGCAACGCATTACAGTTTAAGAAAAGAATCTTTGAGTTTTACTCTTAAAATTTAATCACTTTAAAAAATGTGTCATTATTATTTTTTTTGTATTTTCTCTAACTTTACATTGTTTAATAACTAATATTACTTTGTATTATTTATTGTAACTTTATTTTTATAATATTATTTATATATCAGATTGTATATTGTATTTAGAAAATTGTATAAAAAGTTAAATTTACTTATTTTTTTGTCTAATTTTCTCTATTATAATTTTTCTTTTCTTAATTTAATTTAAATAATGAAAACTATAAATGTATAACAATGTTTGTACTTCTACTACTTTAAGACCCATGTTTTGCTGTAGATGTTACCAAATTAAATAAATAAATAAATAATATTTATGTAAGTAAACAAATTTGTTTTTACAATTGTACAATTGCGAAACAAATTCAAATCCACGAAAGAGTGGTGGATATATGAAAATGGAGATTAATATTGGTGAATTAAAAGTCAAAATGTTTATAATAAAAAATTATAAAAAAGCCTACTTTTATCTTCTGAATAGTTATCAGGCGATATGATATTTTGATATATACGCTACTTTTTTGATCGTCCAGATAATAATTTAGTGATATCGCATTCGGGACACGTTTTCTAACAAATGGGGTATATACCACAATACGAAGATGATTGTTGCCGCAATAAAATTTTTCATACAGGCAATACGATGGGGAATCACCTTCGTATTGCGATGCTTGCTTTGGACCAAACTTTTAAAATTAATTCAATCATCAGTAGTAATTCAATTTCTAAAAAAGAACCAGTAAAATTTGTTTTTGATTCGCGAATTATGTCTGGATTTATTTTAGTCGCGCGAATTATCATTTTATTTTTTGATTTTCGAATTAAAATTGTATTTCTATGATTTTAGTCATTAATATATCTATAAAAAAATAAACTTTCATTTAACAATAATTTCAAATACAAAATTGAATTTACTCTTAATAAATCAATGTTTTAAATTGTAATGGAGTCTTTTAAACGAATTAAAAAATACTCTCACAAGAACTTTACCATATAAGTTCAACAGTTGTTTAGAAAGTAAATCAGTAAAGTTGTTTCAATTGAATCAGTAGTTAAATTGCAAAGAAATATATTTTTTAATTTTTTCTATTAGTCATTCAGTAAACAAAATACACAAAATACGGAATTTCGGTAGAAGTTTAAATATGCTATAAAAATGTTCTCTTAAAAACAATCAGTTGTTTTAATACAATTAATTTTAAAATAAAAGAGAAATCTATTATATTTACCGACTTTGCCAGTTAGTTAATTAACAATTAAAAAAAAACGGCAAAATGCAATTAATTTAAACGAAAAGTGGTTAGTCCTTTTTTTAACTTATTTTCAATTGTTTTAATGTACATATTCGGTAGTTTTTAAGAACAAAAATATTGTGAGTGTAAACATTATTACGCGAATCAAAACAAAAAATTTGATTCACGAATCAAAAATATGGAAATAATTCGCGCGAATTATCTTTACTTTTTTACTATAAAATCTGCAGCAACCTAAGTAAATATGTATTCCATCCATCCATTTTTGAAAAATATCTTTTTATGTATGCAGAGCGCATACTCCGGGAACATTTTTTCGATCCACAATTTATTATGGAGACATTTGGTTAGTTTGAGGACTGTCCTCAAACTCTTCCTAGGTCTTGCGAATACTTTGAAGACATTTTTGACTAACATACAGCATAGTTTGGGCACATTTTTGGCTATGTCCCAAACTATGCGCTTTACATAGGGTGAGTTCCAAAAAGTCATTTGCTATGCAACTGAACAAAGTCATACATTGCTAAACGCAACCGTGTAAGCGTTGACAATGTCATACATCCCAAAATGAATAATAAAAGTTATCGATACGCAAACAAAACGCAAACTGTGCATCACTAGTTATGTTGATGCTTTGTTGACATTTATAAAAATTAAGTGCAAATATAACAATGGCGGATGAAAAGTAAGGAAATATTTTTGTTATTAAATTATTTTGAGGTGTTTCTTCCAACAATCCCATCAAATTTTCCAAAATAATATTTTTTACTATTTTCAAAGGAACTGAATGTTTCTAAACGTAAAAAATATGCAGTGTTTTTATTACAAAGTAAACAACACACTCGTTTGCTTTGTATCGAAACAGTAGTAAAACCGCATCACTGCAATGTGTTTTGACGTTTAGGAACTCACCCATACATACACTCACAATATAACCGATTGAGGTTTATTTAAAAAGTAATAGGTAAAGTTTGTTTTAAATTGAAAAAATCAATAAAAATACATTGAAAGATATTGTTTAACTTTTTTTATCAATCAATAAAAAAAACCTAGAAAAAAATATGTGTCGTCTGTAGGAGTTGTTATTTTCAGTCAAATATTCTATTTTTAGATTTATATTTTTAGAAAAAATAATTTAAATAATTTCGTTGTTTTCTGTTCCCGGGATAGCGGGATTTTTTTCTGAATTTCCCGGGATCCCGCTCGTTAGAAAATAAATAAATCCGACATATGTTGTACTTGAAAAACTCGATTTCTATTAAAATACCGTCCGACAAAGTTCATCTTTTGGTTGTACCCATGATAAAATATATTTAATATATTTTGAAAGGAGGGCTAAGTATAAAATATGCATGACGTCCACTTTTTCTAGATCAATAATTCGTTTATCAGTTTAAATCGCGAATTACTATATATTTAGGTAATAAATTTATATGGAAGGCCGTCTTAATTTTAAAATGAAATATATTAACTAAATATTAATTCGCGGTTGGAACGGTTAAACGAATTGATATAGAAAAAGTGAAATACGCGGGTGTTTTAATTTCTTCCTTTCTTTCAGGATATATTGGAATTGTTAATGTGTCGGTCCAGTTTTATAGTCGGAACTAAGATAGATTTTTTATTTAAGTATTTCTTAAATATGGAATCCAAAAATCTGTATTTCTCAAGATTTTGTTTCTATGCAGATTTTTAGAAGTATTCGTATAGAAGTATTTTATAAAAAAGTTTAAAAGTGAGTATTCTCCACAGAAATTATTACGCAAATTCTCTTAAAGATTTTTATAAAAATCGATACTAGTATATTATTAAATAATATTTTATTCATCTTAACACACTAGATATAGTGAAAAATATAAATCAATACGTATGCCTAATTGTTTACTGTCAACATGGATTTATGTTGTAGGTTAAAAAATAATTATGTAGAATATGCATTTAAAATTAACGGTTCGTTCTCATTCATAAATCTGTGGTTCATAAGTTGTCGATCAGAGCTGAATTCCATAGGAAGCAGCTGGATAAAAATAAAATTGTTAGAATTTCGTTGATGTTAGTCTTATTGAGTTGTTTCAATTTGCTTATTTGTTTCAATTCAATATAAATAGATCATCATCAATTATTAACCCATAAAGGCATAGAATATTGACGATGGGTTTGTATTGTATTCTATCCTGTTGGCCTTATCGAATTCTTTCTATGTAATTTACTTGTAAAAATTTTATCATTTCTCTTTTAATATGAAAATAATTTAAAGGAAAATGTGATAATATTTGATCTCAAATTGAATGAAAAACATTCATTAAATAGTTTTTTAACGTTATTTGGTATCTTTTAAATAGAAATTTTTTATACCACAACTATTTAAAAATAAATTATTTAATTTGCGTAGTTTCATTTTAAATTAACATGTAAAAAAATCCAAAATAATTTGAAAAAGCATCTGCATAATATTGAAAAAAACACATTTGAAATAAAGGAATAGCAGTTGAAATTTAAATATAATTATTTGTCAAAAAAACTCAAAATACTCAATTGAAAATACGAAAATATTACTAATTTTTTAATGCCTAGTTTTTTTGGAGGTATTTGGAACTGAGATACGAAAGTTGAAATGTTGTATATAAAAAAATTTTTTTTTCTCACGAGTATTTGTTTTGGTTTAATTTAACCAAATTAAACTGACATATAAAAACAATTTTGCATAAATAATATTTTTTATACTTATTCTGTTTATTAAATTTTAAATCAAATTTTTTAATTTCAAATGTTTCTTATTTAAATTAATTTCAAATTAATGCTTTAAATTTAAATTTATTTAACTTCCAAAATTGCAATATATAATAGCTAAAACTTCTGTAAAAGAAAAAAAAAAAATCCCGGGAAATCTCGCACAAAATTCCCGGGACTGCGGGATTGAAAAAAGGGCGGGATTCCCGGGATATAAACCCTGGTTTATATAAAAAATTATTTCAATTCAAATTACAAGGAATTCTTTACTCATACACACAAATATAGCCAATAAAAATATGAACGTGTGTGTTTGTGTATGGTGTAGTGTTTTGAAAATTCCAACAAAAAAAACTTTCAAATATGCAAAACAAACCACAAAATCGTTTTTTTTACGTTTTGTCAGTTAAAAATTGATGATTGTTTTAAAAGACTTTTCAATTATTTTTATTTCTTTTATGGATTGTTTAAACAATGTTTGAAAATAAATAGCAAAATGGTTTGAATATAATGAAAAATCAGTAGTCCTTTTTTTAATTGTGTTTTCAATTAATTTAATATGTATTTTAGGTTGTTTTTAAGGATAAAATATTATGAGTGATATATAAATATATGTATAAAAAAATATATTTGCAAATATTTTACTTCAGTGGTCTTAGAACCATTATTAAAATAGAGACTAAAAACATAAATAAATACAAAATTTAAGGGAGAGTTGGGGCGGGCATTGGTTTTTCAGGCCACATTCCTTTTGTTATCATTTTAGTTAGATTAACCCAGCGAAATTTTCTGTTCCAAAGAAGCTGCTTTTCCTTTGTAACCCCTTCTATTGTAAACCTTATACTTAGAAGCAATCGCTTCTAAGGCACCCAAACTGGAACCGTTTGCCTTAGAATGAGTTCTGGAATTAGTTCTAGAGCTTCTGGAATTAGTTCTATAACAAATTTCGGATTTTTCTTCAATACACACTCATGAAAAAAAGAATAGATGCAACGATTTTTCTCAAAAATACCAAAATTTAGGATCCGGTAGCGACCCCCTAAACCTTAATAAAAAAAATTTTTAAAAATCATGTGTTAATTTTTCACGGTGGCCCATACCAAAATCAAACTTTTGTTTCTTATGAACCAGCCTAATAGTATGGTCTAGTGTACATCGATCCGAAATTTGCAAAAATTTTGTCCGTTTTGCTCCATCTCGCTTAGTTTTCGAGATACGGGCCATTTAAAAAAATCGCCTTTTTACAAATATAATATATATAAATCGCGAAACAATACAAAAGTAAAAACAAATGAGTTAGTTCGATCCCGAGAGCATAACGAACAAAACGAGAAAGAATCAGCCAAATATGTTGTTAATATTCCCAGTTATGATGGAGAGTGCATACAAAAATTATTGGTTTTACAAATTGTCAAAATTTAAAACTTCTTCAAGACCATAACCAACAAAACAAAAAGGAATTGTCTTTAAGCAGTTTTAATTAAATTGTAAAGTGCACTTGTATTGTTTGATAAATATATTCTTTGCATTAGTTTTGTATAATTAGCACAAAATTTTGTTTGTTAATATAAAAAAATACCTAAAACAGTTTCTCTTAAGGCACATCTACACGACAGCTAAAATTTCTGGAGATAGAGCAAAAAGCACCTCTAATTAACTCTATTGTGAATGATTTAAGCTATTTAGAGGTGTTTTTTGCTCTATCTCTAGCTATTTTATCTCTCATGTAGATGTGCCTTTAAAACCAGGTGGCATTTAAAATTAAAGAGACTTCCTAACAGCGTTAGAGACGATTGGTATGTCTTTAGCCTATATTGTCGTTGTTCGAACTATTACTAACATATAAAAAATAAGAAATTAGCCAAATTGGTCAATTCGTTAGTGTTCATTTATGTATATCGATTTCATATATTTTGCCAAATGTCAAGGCGTAAAAATTTGCGTGGTCAATTAAACTTGTATGTGACATTACCCGAGGATTAAAGATCATTTCTATCAAGTTTGAGCGGAATCTGTAAAGAAATAAAATTTTTTTTATTTTTTTATAGAGCAAATTAGGGAATATTGGAATTTTCTTTCCCTGAAACCCTTATTCGGACTATTATGAACATTAATTAAAAATTATCCAAATCGGTCCAGCCGTTCTGAAGTGATGCTCTAACCAACGAACATCACTTAATTTTTATTTACGAGTATATAGAAGAAAAACTATTGAGCCACTTACGTCCTCAGAATTGTATAAAATTCGGATATCTGATAAGAAGACTGAAAAAATAAGTATTTGCACCTTTTTACTGGCCCAATCTAATATATGTATGAAGGTTAAAAATTGGGGTCGGAAATGGCTCCGATTTTGGATTTTTTCATGTTTATTTCAAAGAAATGTATACAAATTGGGTATTATTTCAAACTTTTTAACGACAAAAATCGGTAGTTAAAGTGTCAAAATTCGATACGATACGTATCTACAATTCTCGTTAAAACTGATACAGTAACTTTTTCTACCGAATTTTGTCGTTAAATAATATCGTTAACTTCCGAAAATTATTGTTAAGTTAACGACAGAAAAAAAATTGTAAAGTAACGGATAAAGAAAAGAATATGTGAAAATTAACGAAATGCGTTAAAATTTTTTATTTATGTAAGTACAGATTTAACAAAAATACTCAGTGGAGAGCACTATTGGATGTATGTCAGTACCTGAGGAAACTTATAAGTTCAGGCATAAAAATATCAAATCTGGCCCCAGAAATGTACTTCCGTGTCAGACTTTCGAGCTATATAAACGCGAAAAAATTAACTTTTCTTCAAAATATCTTTTTAATAGAGCCGGTTGTAAAGAAAAACCTGTTCTGGGACAGATTCAGACGTAACCGATTCTAAAAATTTTTGCTAGATATGTATAATATACATTAGAATGGGCCGATTTGTATGGAGAAAAATTGTTTGATATTGTGCCATCGATTTTTCGATAGCTTTTGGCATGAGGAAAAAAAGTTCCACTACGACATATCAAAAAAACTATTTTCGAGGCGCCCAAATTTAAATTTTTTACAATTTTCTAATAAATCCTAGATTAGCGCGATTTTGCGGTGGCTTTTTGAAACAACTAATGAAGTTGTAAATAGTATAGCATTACAACCTTTCCAGAAAGGTATTACTTATGAAAATCGGATAAAAAATGTGGCAACTAGAGGTAAAAGTATATAAGTAAAATTATTTTCTGTTTGATGATGAAATGATGATGATGTTGATGAAAATAAGCAGAAAATAATTTTACTTATATACTTTTACCTCTAGTTGCCACATCTTTTATCCGATTTTCATAAGTAATACTTTCTAGAAAGATTGTAATGTTATATTTAGCATTTTTTTTAATGACCTGGATTTAGAATTTTTCGTACTAAAAGGTTATTTATGAAATCCAAAAAAAAACTGGATTTAATAAAGCCACAAATATATGCGTGAGTAATGGCTGGCTGATGGTAAAGTTAAATATTTTTCGTTTCTGTTCAAATAAAAAAATGGAAAAGAAAACAACACTAACACACACACAAATATAGTGGAAGTGCCTTCAGTATGCCCCCGATTGACCAGTCACGGGATAGGTACTTTAATGGCAGTTGACTCGTTTTTTGCGTTGGCCACAATTAAATTAAAAAATCAATTAAAAATTAGAAAATTACCTCAAAAACTCTGATAATATAAATAAAAATTTTAAAAATTGTCCTTAAGTTAAAAAGAAAATTAAATGAAAAACCAATTGTTAAAACTAAAACAGCTTTAACACTAAAAAATATTGAAAATACAAAACTTAAAATTTTTTAGAAAAAAATTATAAAAATTTAAAATAAGAGCTAAAATAAGCAAATCGTAAAAAAATAAAGTTCAAAATAAATAAAAGAGTAAAATAAATAAAAAAAATATTTTAAAAAATATGCCGTGAATTTTATTTTTTATTTCGGTATTGGTCAAGTTTTTTTAAAGCAACAGTGAAAGTAACGAATCAGAAAATACTTAGAAAATTAATTCATTCACTTTGGTTCATATTTGTACTAAATTCGGAATATGCCTTCGGTTGACCGGTCACGGGATATTCCTTGGAGGGCAATTGACTCCTCATTCCCCGTAGTGATCCTATTAATTTAATGTCAGAAAAAAATACGAATGAAAATTAAAAGAGAAACAAAAAAATTGAAAAACTAACAAATGAAAAGTTTTTATTAAATATTTTTTATGAAATATGTTTAAAAATAACTACACCTCACCAAATACATATTTTCCATCTTGGCCATGTAGAAATAGCTGAAAGAGAAATGGTAATTTTTCACTCTACTGTAAGTAATTAAATTAAATCCAATTAGTGAATATTAAATATTGCAATGGAATTTTTCAATTGTGTAAAAATATAAATTGAAGTGATAAAACTGAAAAGGCAGACTGTCTATCGGGGTTTTATATAAAATATAATTAAAACTTAAAAGTTAAAGTAAAAGTAAAATTCTTCATCATCGAATTCGGTATTAAAAATTGGGGTGAAAGAAGTGTCGGACAGAAAATTATTTTTAAAATAGGGAGAATCTAACCACATCTGTTGAGCACTTTTATAACTACTTTTTGGATTTATTAGAAAAAGCGGCCATTGTTTATAACTTCATTAGTTGTTTCAAAACGCCACCGCAAGATGGCGCTAATCTAGTATTTATTAGAAAATTGTAAAAAATTTAAATCTGGACGCCTCGAAAATGATTTTTTTATACGTCGTAGTGGAACTTTTTTTTCCTCATGCCAAAGGCTAACGAAAATCGACCTACCCTATTATAGATATTTGATTAGTACAACATTCTGACAAATCTCTATGAAATCACTTCTAATTTTCTCAAAATAAATCTATTATGATACAATTCGAAGTGGCTCGATACAATTTAATAGATTAAATATTTCAGATCATCATATATGGGACCACGTTAAAGTAGATAAAACTTTATAAAACTCCATATAAATTTTTTTAATCTGCTATATATAGTTTATGTTTTGTCAAATTTACGTAAACCATTATCTAAAAGTTAAGTACTGACATAAGCGCATTAAATTGTATTTCTTCTCATCTTCTTTCTGTTGTTGTTCTTTATGTATGTCTTATTTCCAACCATATTCATTTACAGTATACCCTGTGAACCTTGCCCTAAGCTCTTATATTTAGTAAATACACCAAGGTTTGCATCTTTGTGGTTTAAACTATTGGTCTTGTTTCTTTTTGTTCTAGGGTATGACTGGCTTTTGATATATTGGATAAGGGAAAAAGGTCAAAAAAGTTTATATTTACTAACTGCTGTTACAAATGACTCAAAATTAATTGCTTTCAATTGCAGTTTCCTAAAGTCCAGTGCATATATTTTTTATTTAGAACTGATATGTTTAGTACGTCCATTATTCCGGATCCTTTTTTTTTTTGTTTTTTAATTTTGCATAATTAGATGTGACGAAATGAAAATTTGTTACAATTTAAATGGTTAAGCATAAAATACCATGAACTTATTTTCAATCTTATCCAATGTAACTAATAAATGTAGTATATACAATACAAACACTTTGTTATTTTGCTAGTTATCAAACCAAATTTTGTTGTAATTGTTTTTAGCAATTTATTAAATGGACCTAAAAACCATTTTTAGACAAACCACAAACTAAATGAACTTTTTTACATGATATTGTACACACAGGAAAAAAAATGCCAACCGAATTGCTAAACCTAATTTGGTTGCTACAACCAATAGATTTGGTTGTTGAAACCATATTGGAATGCGATTCCTAAATATTTTGGGTATTGCAACTAAAATTCAGTTGTATAAACCGAATTTCATTGTTATAAGCAATATTGAGTTATACCAACCTATTTTAGTAGATGTAACCGAATTTCAGATGGAAAATGACATATTTTTTCTATGTGTGTAGAGAATATTTACAAAATTTGTATTGAATTTAACCCTGTAATGCCCTTTCTTCTGATTACAATAATATTTAAACCATTTATTTGGCGTTGAAAATCTACTAGGGAACAAATATTAAAATTTTAATTTATCGCTTTATTGAGGCGACATAGCACAACAAAAGTTGAAGACGTATCTTAAAATCCAGTAGTCAAATAATTTCAGTTTTTGCTGTAAATAACACTATCAATAAAATAAAATTACATACCGAAAATTGTTGATCAATTGTGTTATGTAACCTGCCTAAATTTCTATTCACATGGGCTGATGATTTTTGAATCATCTATCTAAGTGTGTACCTAGAAGATTCCGGCTGCTTCAATCAACGTGGATTCGTTTGTCTATATAGAAAGATGATCCCTGCCCCTGTAGACTGGCATAACTAGAAGTTAGTACACACTAATAATTTACGGACTGACAGTAGTAACAAAAATGGTATCGGACGGACCTAACAAAAAGGGGAATGAATAGACATCTCAGCAGAGCTCATTCTTTGCCTGCACCTAACCCCTACCCAACCAATGTCTTCAGGTGAATTCGAAGACCCACCAATTAGAACTACTAAACCCTTCAAATAATTTCAGTTTTACCAATTCATATTCTGTTTCTTTATTATATTAACGAAATATCATTATATACATATTTTCATATATGCCCGTTACGGACAGAAATTCTTGAAGAGACCTAATACTGAATAACCAACCAGCTGATTTTAATTATTACTACAATACAATTAATTTAAAGCAAACTTATGTTTCACAACAAAAAAACTAGAAACTATTGAAAAACAAACCAAAAAAAATGTAGTAAGAGTATTTAGTTGGAGTAGGAAGAGAAAAAATTCCAATAATTTCACCAAAAACAACAATAGCAGTGTCTTGTATGATTAACAAAACAAAAACAATTTTACCTTCGTACTCCAACCAAAATATATATATATATATATATATATATGTACGGTATTGAATAAAAAAATCAAACTCAACAGAATTAAAAGAAACCAAAATATTATTACTTACAGGTTTTTCGTTTTTATGGAGATTATGATGATGAAAAGGCCTTTTTGCATCGTAGAATCCAATTGATTTAAAAATTTTGTAAAGATTGAGTTCAATTCTATAAAGGATTTTTTTTTCATAAACTAATCCACACTAAAATAATTCTCTTCCTCATAACTCGTATTATTTCGATTTTGGATATAAAAAAAATCACGGTAATTAATAACTCTTATGTTTTTTAACTTAAACTTGAATTAAAATATCAATATTTTTACACTCCCGAGTAAAAAAAATTATATATAATCATATGTGGCATATATTACAATATATAATTAGACATGTCGTTATGTATATCCATATATAATTATATATGACGTCTTTTTCCAAAATTGTTCCTTATATTATGCCATCTATAATTTCATCTAATTAGATATCGGCCTTTATAATATTAGATATGGTATATATGATTATATATTACATAGCATAGCTGATCTTATTGCATATATAGTTGTATATAGAGCTATATCTTAATATATATGGTGGAATTTTAGCAATATATAATTATATATGGTATCATTTAAACAATATATAACTATATATGGTGCCAGTTAAACTATATATTATCATATATGGTGGCATTTAAACAATATATGGTCATATATGGTAGCTCATGAAAAAAATATTTAATACAATTGCAGATATGATAATAAATGCTACAAAATATAGTGCCATATATATTTATATATGGTGTTATTTACGCAATATATTAGCATATATGGTGCCATTTCAACAATATATGGCCATATATGGTACCTCATGATTAAAATTTTTAATACAGTTCCAGATATGATAATATATGATTCTATATATAGTGTCATATATATTTATATATGGTTTTATTTAAGTAATATACTACTATATATGGTGCCATTTAAACCATATATTATCATATATGGTGCCATTTCAACAATATATGCTCATATATGGTACCTTATGAACAACATTTTTAATACAGTTCCAGATATGATAATATATGCTACCATATATAGTACCATATACTTTGATATATCGTATCATTTAAACAACCCGAGTAAAAATAGTTACATATATGTGATTAAGTTATATCTGTATAAATATACAGTTTCATCCGAAGAATGGCCCGATATAGTTTTATCAATTGTTTATCAATTTTTATCTAAATGTATCCGTTTAGATCTGACCTGATTAAATTATTTGTTTAATAAATTATGTGTTTTTGACCTGATAAAATTTTATTGGTTTGATCGTAATTGGTTCAATTTTATATAAATAAAATATAATTGTATCCGACATTTACCTTATACAATTGTATCAAAGTTTTAAAATTGGGATATAACTATATAATTTTGTATACAAATATATCTATTTGGACCTAAACTGATACCATATGATATAAAGCAATAAAATTGTATCAAGTCAAAAATCTGATACAATTTCATCTGATTAACACATAATTTAATCTGGTCAGATCTAAAATGATGCAATTAGATAAAAACTGATAAACAACTGATACAATTTTATCGGGCCATTTTTCGGATCAAATGGTACATGGATCACTGTAAGTTATATATTACCATATAAAGCTCCATATTGTTTTTTTTAATAGGGAGCATACCATATATGGTGCCATTTAAACAATATATGGTCATATATGGTAACTCATCAGCAACTACAATATTAACTGTATTTCAGAAGCTATTAATTGTATTTCAGAAATTTTAAATGTATTTCAGAAATTATGGAATGTATTTCAGAAATTTATTAATTGTATTTCAGAAATAATCAAATCTATTTCAGAACTTGTTGATTGTTTATCATAGTTAATAGAGAAAAATTTCTAAATTACATTTGATAATTTCTGAAATACAATTGATAATTTCTGGAATACAGTTTGATAATTTCTGAAATATAGTTGTGAATTTCGGAAATACAATTAATAATTTCTGAAATACAATTGATAAAACTGAAATTAAATTGACCAGTTCTGAAATACAATTCATAAATCTGAAAAATAATTGATAAGTTCTGAAATACAATTGATAAAACTGAAATTCTAATCTAATTTTATCTGTCATTTTTCTGGATAGTTTTAGATGTCAATCCCCAAATATATTGCTGTTTCTAATTCGATCTGCCATTTTAATACTGAAATAAATTGCTAGATCTAATTCGATCTGCAATTTATGGGATAAATTAAGATATTTCCAAATCCCCAAATATATAACTGGATTTAATTCGATCTGCAATTTATCGGAAAAGTTAAGATCTTACGCAATCCCGAAATATATTACTGGATCTAATTTTTGATCTGTCATTTTTTGGATACAGATCGAATTAGATCCCCAAATATATTGCTGGATCTAATTCGATCTGCCATTTTTCGGATCAAATTAGATCTAAGTTTATCCACAAATATATTGCTGGATCTAATTCCATCTGCCACTTTTCGGATCAATTTAGATCTAAGTTTATCCCCAAATATATTGCTAGATCTAATTCGATCTGCCACTTTTTCGGATCAAATTAGATCTAAGTTTATCCACAAATATATAGCTCTATCTAATTCGATCCGCCATTTTTCGGATCAAATTAGATCTAAGTTTATCCACAAATATATAACTGGATCTAATTCGATCCGCCATTTTTCGGATCAAATTAGATCTAGGTTTATCCTCAAAGATATCATTGGACCTCCCTTTTGAGATATAACTTGATCTTAGTTTATCCCCATATATACAATGGGATCTAATACGATATCATTGGATACACCCAATTTTGAGATCTAATTGGATCAGCTAGATATTACAGCAGATCTTAGACAATATCAAATTGGATATGATTAGATATTGCGCGAGATCAATTTTTTTTACTCGGGCTTTCACTTTTGATACCCTGATCTCTCACTGTTTACTGTAATACTAAATTCTTTAATTAAGATTTGTATTACAATTAAGAAGTCGAAATATAAAGAGCCAAAGAAAATAGCAATACGAATATAAGGAAGAGGATTATGTGATAAATATGATAAAAACTAAAATTAAAAATTATTTTATGAATGAACTTAAGACAGAGAATTAAATAAACAAACAAAAAAAAATTTAAGAAGTATAGCACTTATGAATGAAAATAATTTTATGAATTAAATAGTAAAACTATTGTAAAGTATATTAGAAAAACGTAAACAAAATTTAGATTTTAATTTACAGAAATTAAGTGCAGTACTTTAAATAAATTGGAACTATTTAGAATATGTTAAAATGTCCCAGAGGTAGTTAATAGTTATATTAATACAAAAATTTCTGAAGAAATTTATAAAAAAATTACCCCAAATTTGGACTTAAAAAATTTTTTTTAAGTGCAAAAGCGGGCAAAAAAAATCAAGACAATTATGATTTTTACAATATGATCCTAGTCATCAATGATTTACCAAGGAACTCTTTGTCATTATATATACAATACTACGCTAATTGGTATACTTCCCGAAATCATGAAATCAGATATATATACACACAGTATGTAAGAGCTAAGAACAGGTGGTTGAAATTTCGCTGTTGGATAGGATATTTTTTTGTAAGGTTAAATAGCTGCGAAGTTCCAATTTCAAATCGGGAGCAATTCTTAATAAGCGAAATTGTAAGACATGTGAAAATTCACACGTGGTGTACTGGTTTTCTACCAACGTGAGCGAAATTTCAGAAATTATAAAGTTGAAAATCAATGATCTAGCAAACTACACAATTTTTCCAAGCCGGTATACTTATGGATAATTTATTTTGTAATATTTGACACAAAATAAAAAAATTTAAACTCACAAAAAAAAAATTAACCATGTGTCTTGAGGATTTTCTTTTTCTATACGTTGATATAAAAAAATTTTATTACTGATCGGAGATTGAGGTTTACACACTGTAAACGGTTGTAGCTTAATGACGCCTTCGCATCACGCCATTCCCGCACAAACCTAATTTCATAAAGCAGAACGCAATAATGGGGAATTATATGAAACTGAAACAATCGGTAACTCTTACTAATTTGTTAAACTTTCGATTAAAGTAGGGTTCTCAATTCAGGGTTTGTCTTTAAATTGAATTATACCCTAGTAATTTGATGTTAAAACAAAACAACCTAGAACAATTGTTGTAATTTCGTAAGTTATGGCGATTTTCGCTTTTTAAAAATTAGTTCTGCAGTAGTAAGCAGAACTAATTTCTCTGAGTATATAATCTGTGTTTAATTTCAAGAAAATCTGTTGGCTAGTTTTTGAGTTAGAGAAATATTTGTAAAACGTATCCTGGCGTTATCCTGTTAGTCCTGTGGAAATTTTTTTAAATGATTTTGCAATTAGAGACTCTAAACTAAGTAGCTTTGTTATTATCGGTAATGTACGCCAGATCGTAAATGTATTTTTGGCAATTTTTCAAATATTTTTTTCTGTTTTAAATTCCCTAGTAAAAATGATTTTTATATATTCATTTATGATTTTTATATAATCATTTATGATTTTATATGATTATATCAAAAGATATTTAATTATATAAAATTATATTAACGAGATCCATCATTTTTCGGATCAAATAATATATTTTTTATATAATTATATTAACCCATACATGATTTGATCCGGAAAATGGTGGATCTGGTTAATATAATTTTATATAAATAAATATCTTTTGATATAATCATTTAAAAATATGTGTTTCACAATACTCGACAAGTTATAATTGTATAACATCATAAATGATTATATAAAAATCATATCTGATTATATAAAAATCATTTTTACTAGGGTTTAAATTTTTTCAAATTTTCTAAATATTAATTTTACATGCTTCTCGCTCGAAATCCGTTCCTTAAACAAAAAAAGTTTGAAGGCAAAAAAAAGTAGGCAGTTAAATTTTCTATGGATGTAAAACAACTTGTTTAAGAAAATGTTGTTATTTACCAAAAATCTGAAGACCGCCTTTTGGCGGCCTTGTGCATTAGAGGGTTAAGTAAAACAAGGAAGGTATCACAGATGTTACAGAGGAGAGAATATTAATAAACATTCATATTTTTTTAAGCAGACCAATCTCGTGTTCAGTAGGCAAAAGTTTGGGGTAAAAAGTTCTTTTTTTTAATTTTTGAAAAAATTTTAATTTTATGTAAAGAAAAAAATTTTTGTGTATAAAACAATAGGTGTTTGGTGCACAAGACATGCACCACTATGCTAAATTGTTTATGTAATTAATAATAATTTTAGGGAGCTTATTATATCAGTGGTATGAGAAAGTTATGAGTTTAGCCACCAATTGCATATATATTGCAAATAATGAAATATAAGGAGAGGGTGTTTCAGTTTTTTAGAGTTTTAGCATACTTTTCCCGGAGCGCTTTCTTTTGCCTACAGTTCTAAAATTTCAAATAGGCGGCAGCTCTGTTTATACGTGTTTTTCTCCCCTGCTAGCCCCAAGATATGAGACTGGGCTGAAAAACAAAATGTTTATTAATTCCAACACAGAGATACCTTCCTTGGAATTTTATAACAATGGTAGCATTCGGCAGAGAAATCTTAAACTGATACCGGTGACTTGTAGCGCTTTGTGATTACCCTACGGGGAAAGGGACCGGTCCCAGATGACATGCAGGATAGGTCCCAAGGGGGCGGAGACCGGTCGTTGATCGGTCTTTTTGTCTGAAAGAGACATATCACTTTAACATGGCGTTGTCATTGGAAATGACCAATTGCCACAGTTTAGACACCTTGTGACAGTAAGGTGGTGTGTCTAAAAATAGATTTTCAAATAAACTAATAAAAAATTAAGAATTAAAAATAATCTACTTGGCGTCGAAGTAAGGCTCGATAACACAACCTTCTGCTTGTAAGGCAAATGCTCTACCGTCTGAGCTATCGGTGCTTATGCGTGATGGGTGGTTGATGGTTAAGTTATATCCCGGGTAAAAATCTTAATATGGTGTTATATATAATTATATCTTATTTGATAAGTCCACATATACAACCACATACAGCTTGATCCAAAAAATGGGTCATCTACATGTATCTAATTATATAAAATTAGATATAATTTGATACAGTTTTATCCGAGATTTGTCCATATCCAGGACATCATATTATATCTAATTCGATATAAAAATATCTGATTTTATATAATTTTGTCTGATAGTAGGTATACTTTTTATGCATAACAGCTATTAAATTGACATTGAAATTTGTATAGTTTGAACAATTTTAAAGGCCCAAATTTTATAACATAAAATAAAAATTTAGTTGAATGCTTTTGTCTTCTAAATCGTACGCATCATTTTTTAACGTGATTTTACATGAAAAAAAATCACGTGAAAATTATTTGGCTATGGAGTAATTAACTCTTAATTTGCAGACTACTAAATTTGATGTTGAACTATATATTAATTTCTACGGGATTATATAGAAAGTTATATAAAATTACAAGAATATATTTTTAGTATGATGAAACATACAGTGTTATATAACTTAGTATCGATCCATATATAATCATATCGGTCACTATATATATTTTGATTAGTTTTATATGGCTTATGTAGTTATATATGGAGTCAGATGGAGATGTAATAACATCATTTACCATACAAAAAATTCGTTGAGAAAATAATATCAGATGTAGTTGTATATAATGATGTGTCTTAAAGTGACTCCATTCATTGTCAGATATTACCCAATCACATTATATATGATAATATATAACTATTTTTGCTCGGGATGTGTTTCATTTCTGTTCAAATAAAAAAGAGAAAGAGAAAGAACCCTACGGGGAATGAGGAGTCAATTGCCCTCCAAGGACCTATCCCGTGACCGGTCAACCGAAGGCGTATTACTAAAATAGTACAAATATGAACAAAAGAAAATGAATTAATTTTCTAAGTATTTTCTGATCCGTTATTTTCAGTGTTGCTTTTAAAAAAACTTGACCGATACCGAAATAAAAAACAAAATTCGCGGCATATTTTTAAAAATATTTTTTATTTATTTTACTCTTTTATTTATATTTAACTTTATTTTTTCAAGATTTGCTTATTTTAGCTCTATAATGTTTTGCTAAGAAATTTTAAGTTTTGTATTTTCACCGTTTTTTTAATGTTAAAGCTGTTTTAGTTTTAACAATTGGTATTTCATTTAACTTTTCTTTTTAACTTAAGGGGAATTTTTTAATTTTTTATTTATATTATCAGAGTTTTTGAGGTAAATTTCTAATTTTTAATGGATTTTTTAATTGAATTATGGCCAACGCAAAAAACAAGTCAACTGCCTTTAAGGGGCCTATCCCGTGACTGGTCAATCGGGGGCATACTGAAGGCACTTACACTATATGTGTGTGTGTGTTAATGTTGTTTTCTTTTCTATTTTTTTATTTTCCATGTTTTTTTATTTGCTGTGTGTGTGTTTTGTTTTTTCTTTCTCTATTTTATTTGAACAGAAACGAAAAATATGTAACTTAACCATCAGCCAGCCATCACGCATAAGCAACATTAGCTCAGACGGTAGAGCGTTTGCCTTACAAGCAGGAGGTTGTGTTATCGAGCCCTACTTCGACGCCAAGTAGATTATTTTTAATTCTTAATTTTTTATTAGTTTATTTGAAAAGCTATTTTTAGACACACCACCTTACTGACACAATGTGTCTAAACTGTGGCAATTGGTCATTTCCAATGACAACGCCATGTTAAAGTGATATGTCTCTTTCAAACAAAAAGACCGATCAACGACCGGTCTCCGCCCCTTGGGATCTATCCTGCGTGTCATCTGGGACCGGTCCCTTTCCCCGTAGGGAAAAAACAAACACACACACAGCAAATAAAAAAACATGGAAAAGAAAAAAATAGAAAAGAAAACAACATTAACACACACACAAATATGGTGGAAGTGCCTTGAATATGCCCCCGATTGAACGGTCATGGGATAGGTCCCTTAATGGCAGTTGACTTGTTTTTTGCGTTGGCCATAATTAAATTAAAAAATCAATTAAAAATTAGAAAATTACCTCAAAACCTCTGATAATATAAATAAAAATATAAAAAAATATCCTTAAGTTACAAAGAAAAGTTAAATGAAATACCAATTGTTAAAACTAAAACAGCTTTAACATTAAAAAAACGTTGAAAATACAAAACTTAAAATTTCTTAGCAAAACATTATAGAAATTTAAAATAAGAGCTAAAATAAGCAAATCGTGAAAAAATAAAGTTAAAAATAAATAAAAGAGTAAAAAAAATATTTTTAAAAGTATGCCGCGAATTTTGTTGTTATTTCGGTATCGGTCAAGTTTTTTTAAAAGCAACAGTGAAAATAACGGATCAGAAAATACTTAGAAAATTAATTAATTTTCTTTTGTTCATATTTGTACTAATTTAGTAATATGAATTCGGTTGACCGGGCACGGGATAGGTCCTTGGAGGGCAATTGACTCCTCATTCACCGTAGGGTACTTACTCTCCTGAACGGAGTTTCCTTTGTTTTATTTTCAAATACACTTTTTCTATAGTTTCGTTTTATTTTAAAAAATTTTTTTTCGAATTATATTTGTAATAGTGCTGCTAAAAATATGAGTAGTGGGTATCGAGTATCGAGTATTTGTCTTTTTATTGGGTACTCGATACTCGAAACTACTACTCGATATTTTCGGAGTTGCATTTTGGACAGACAAAATATATAAAAATGTGACTCCGGTAAAATATTAACCACAAAAATGTGACTCTGCTAAAATATTTGTCACAAAATTAAAACTCTGCTAAAAGAAAAAATTATAAGTAAAATTTTTAAAACAATATGTTAAAAAACTATGAAAAACGCAATTAATAGTTGGTCAAAAAGTTTAAAAATATGTTTATAAATTTAAATATTGAATTACCATAAACACTTTCAATGAGTTTTACTAAAAAATTTTAAAAATTTTCAAATTTAAAAACCGTTAAAAGTATCGAGTAGTATCGAGTATCCAAATCATAAATATCGATTAGTATCGAGTATTGAAAAGTAACTGAATTTACCAGCACTAATTTGTACACTCACAATATTTTTTCCTTAAAATCAACCGAATATGTACATTAAAACAATTGAAAATAAGTTAAAAAAAGGACTACCCACTTTTCGTTCAAAACAATTGTATTTTGTCGTTTATTTTTAATTGTTAATTTATTAAATGGCAAAGTCGGTAAAAATAATAGATTTCTCGTTTATTTTAAAATTAATCGTATTATAACAACTGATTGTTTTTAACATAAATTTTTGATTGAATATTTTAACTTCTACCGAAAGTCCTTAGTTTGTGTATTTTGTTTATTGAATGACTGATATAAAAAGTTAAAAAATATATTTCTTTGCTATTTAACTACTTATTCAATTGAAACAACTTTACTGATTTACTTCCAAGAAAAATATTGGTAATGACACCTCATTACTATCTGCATTACCAAAAATGATATATCATTACCTTTTGCATTATTTTATAATATAAAATAATGAATTCCTAATAACGGCCTATTGTATTCATTGTTTCTAAATATAAAATAATGACTTACTCGTATTAGTTGAAATAAGTACTTTTACACAGTTAAATTTTTTTATTATATGTAAATATGTTTTATGTTTAAATTTTTATGACGAGTCCTAAAATTACACACTACAGAAATCTTAAATTTTTCTGAATGTATTTCCTTAGGCTAATAGTATATGCCTAACTACTTATTTTTAAGAATCAAGTAAGCAATCGGATAACCACTTATAATTCAACTTTTTGTAAGCATGTGTGTAACCACTTATTATTCAAAATCTCATAACTACTTATTTCTCATTTTTTCGTAAGCGAGCGGGTAAGAGTGACTACTTATAAAAACGACCACGCCAAACAAAAATAATGAGTTTAGACGCCAAAAAATAAGTTGTGCGGAGCTATGAATTTCTATTATATAACCACTTATTTGGTAATGAAAGATTTTGCTGGGTTTTTAAACAATTGTTGAACTTATACGGTAAAGTTATTGTTAGTGTATATTTTTATTTGTCATTCTTACAAAACAATTTTTATTGTAAATGAACAACAACAAATGTATCACTTATTGATCAAAATTAGTAAAAATTTTTTATGCTACCAAAATATGACAGCGCTACCTGAGCGCACAGACTGAGCGGTTAGTGATCAGGTCGTTCACCAGATAGTTGTACAACTGTTGCAGAACTGTTGACTATTAAATAGTATCTGCCGAACGCACCCAATATAAATATAGACGTTAATATCTGAAAATTAATACATATTTATTAAGGGTATTCAGAGTACATGCTATTTTAAGTAGTAAAATAGCATTTATACACTCATACAAAAAATTTTGTAGAAAAGTTAGTAAAACTGTTGGTACTTCAACTTAACAAATTTTTAACTAATTTTTAGTTAAAATTTAATTTTTATTTAATTTTTTTGCTACCTCCACATTACTAACTTACAAATTTTTTTGCTATTTTTTTTTGCTGAATTTAGTAACTAATTTTTAACAATAAATTTGCTAACTTTACAGTATTTTGCTGAATTTTAGTTACAAATTTTTAACAGAAGATTTGCTAATTTTACAAATTTTTTGTAAACTAAACCACCAATTTTGGAGCGCTTATAAACAGTATGTTAAATGACTCATAAAAATTACTGCATATTTTTAACTCGCCAAAAATAATGCAAAAAATTTTTAAATAAAGCTAAATTGAAATGGTTGAAAATCTGTCCTACTCATAAAATATCTAAATTATTAAAATTTATGAGAACAGTTTCTATTTATCGTAATACATTAATTTTCAAAGATCAAGGTTTATTTTGAACGAACCATTTTAATATGAAAATTGTGATTAAAAGTATTTCTGGGGAGCAAGTTGAGTTTACGGGGATGACCCTAATTTTTTCCCCCAATATTGTACTTTTTAAGCTTATTTAAAGAATACGATATTTTTAATCGACCACACCTTTCCTGTGGGTGGAGTTTTAGAGGTGAAAATGGAAACTCAAATAAATTCGGAAGTACATAGCCGATCAGCTAACAATGAAAATCAAAAGAAGGGTCTCTGATATACATTTTGTTATGGTTAACATATTATGGTCTATAAATATTACCACTTTTACAAAAAATCATTCTTGGGAAATTTTCATTGGCATTGAAATATAATTGGCATTACTTTATCTTAATGTCAATGCCAACAAATTTCATTACCATTCAATGCCAATGAAATTTTTTTCAATTTGCATTGATGAAAACAGTGGTAATGAAATGTACACATAATTGAAGAAAAAGCATTGTAATATAAAAAAAATATAAGAAATACGCGAATTTTTAATTTTTTTTCTTATTTTTTTCTTTTATTAAAACATGAAAACATACTTCTTTTATCATGGGCATTTATAAATGGGCATTTAGGCATTGAACAATGCCAATTGAAAAAACTTCAAAATTGACACATTCAATAAACAGGTCCCAAGTATGTTTTTAAATACACATTTATTTTTTATTTATTAATTTTCATTTCATTTGCTCCTTTTTTACCATTTTCCAGTCCACTAGTAATCTGCAAAAGTTTTGTTGATTTCAGAAAATTTTAGCAAAAATTTTGTAGATTTAACAGTTTTTTTTTCTATTTTCATTCTACTATTATTTAGCAATTTTTTTTGCTGATTTCAGCAAGTTAAATTGTGATTTGCAATAAACAAAAATTTAGCTCAAATATTACTAAAATTCTGTAAATTTAACAGTTTTTTTTTTTTTGCTGTTTTCATTTTATTAATATTTAGCAAACTGATTCTGCTAATATTAGCAGTTTTTTCTGCAGCATCATTTTTAACTAATTTTTAGTAACTTTTTCTGCTATTTTTACGGACTTATTTGTATGAGTGTAGTAATTTAACAACTTCCTATGGGTTAAACTTCAAAAATCATGCTATTTTACAACGTTAGCACATTAGCACTTAAACTGTCAATTCCTTCATTGTGTTTGAAAAACAAACTTAAAGTATTTATTTTTGATATTAAATATTTTTAATATCAAAAGCAGCCAGCAAACAAGCCCAAAAATGAATCAAAAAAAAGCTCAAAAAATGTTAGCCGCTTTTTCTTATCACTTTGATTTAATAAATCCAAAAAGTAGTTCTACAAATTCAACAGATGGGGTTAGATTCTCTCTATTTTAAAAAGAAATTTCTGTCCGACACTTCTTTCACCCCAATTTTTAATACCGAATTCGATGATGAAGGATTTTACTTTAACTTTTAAGTTTTAATTATATTGTATTTAAAACAGCGATAGACAGTCTGCCTTTTCAGTTCTATCACTTAAATTTTTTTTACACAATTGAAATATCCCATTGCAATATTTAATATTCACTAATTGGATTTAATTATATTACTTATAGTAGAGTGAAAAATTGCCATTTCTATTTCAGCTATTTCTCCATATCCAAGATGGAAAATATGTATTTGGTGAGGTCAGGCGGCATACAAGGGGGGGGGGGCTATCCCCTGAGGACCAAAATTTTTTTTTTCAAATAATGCTATAATGGAAAACATGAATAATTTAGTAAACATAGCTACATTTTAGAATTTGACATTAAACTATTTTTTACAATTTAACACGTGTTTTGGAGCATTTTACCGAAAAATTAGTATTTAGGGCCAGTTTTATTGTCCGAACAAAGATAGATTTCAAACGAAATTACTTAAGATATATTTCAGAAAAGAACGTGCTTAGTTCTGACTATAAAACTTACCTTTTATTTTAAAGTGAATACTACAATTTTGTTGTTTTTTAAACTTAAGTGCACTACTTTTAAAACCTCTTAACATACGTTCTTAATATTTTTTTAAATTTAATGGTCTTAGGATGACCATCTCATCCGTAAGTAATGCTCAAGCTACCATTTTCTTATTGCAAACAACTGAAGAGTTGGGGTGATGCCCACGAAATAATTGTATTGTCTATCATGAAAATGATCAACCTTTTTGAAACAACAAATAAAATCTAATATGAAGATATCATATTAGAATTGGGACTTAAGGTATAACAATATTCTAACTAAATATATGGAAATTTCCTTTTATTTATGAAAAGTATCATATATTCAATGAAAAAGTTTTATAAAATATATGAAGCTTTTTCATAAATTTTAAGAATTTTTTTATTTATTTTGTTAAGAAAATTTTATTAGTTTAATGAAAAATTTCATTAAAACTCGTCGAGCAAATCTGTGTGTGTGTAGGGTTAATGAGTGTTTCTAGGGAGTTACCTCAATCGACATGTCCTTGCTAAAATAATACGTTATATAATAGAAAACTAGGAAATATTCTAATCTCCAATCGCATAACTTAGCTTGTTCTTATAAAACTCATTACTGGGAAATAATAAGGGTATTCAATCGATTAATTGTTATTCGATTAATCGAACAATTTTTCTCAAAAATTGTTCGAATAATTTAAAATGTTCAAATTTTGAATAACCAATAATTCGAATAATTTCATACGATTAATCGATTAATCAAAATTGGTGGAAAATTACAAAAATGTTTAAAAAATTTAAATTTTTTATTAAAGTAAATGTGCTAAAATCTCAAAACTTTTTTAAAAAATTGTGGTAAATAATTTGCTGTAGTCTTGTACCTACCCGGATTTCATTCTGGCCTAAAAAAATAATTAAGGGACGATCTTTTAGAATTTCTAGAAATGTATAATATAGCTTCAACCCAATGAGAATTTCATGCTTTCAAGTAGGAGCGTTAATAAACATCTTAAATCCCAAAGAAAAACAAAAACAACATAAAATTATCATAGTTTGCTTTGTCATCTTCCAAATTACTACTCTGTTATTGTGACTTATCTAGTAAAATAGTTGTGTCTATTTACGTACGTTTCCAGACCAACTAGTGTCAAGAACAACACCACTTTGTTTTGTTCTTCCACTACATTAATCTGGAACAACTGATCCAATCTTTCCAAATATTTTTCAAAGTCATCCCCAAACGCAAATTGTTCGATGGTACCAATTAATGCCATTTTTTTTATTTTTTGTTCTTGTTTTTTTTTTATTTCGGTTTATTTTTTATGTTTTCTCCTTATTTCATCGTCGCCAAAATATGTTGTGTTTTATTTATGAAATTTATTTATTCGGTGTTGTCTGTTCTAAATACAAAAAGCTAATGAATCAACATTACAAGAGACTTAGATATTAACCTTTCGCAAAACATACATCTTCACTGTCGTTAGCGTAATTCTAACCATGGAAAAAAAATTATATATAATCATATGTGTCATATATTACAATACATAATTAGACATGTCGTTATGTATATCCATATATAATTATATATGGCGTCTTTTTCCAAATCTTTTCTTTATATTATGCCATATATAATTTCATCTAATTAGATATCGGCCTTTATAATATTAGATATGGTATATATGATTATATATTACATAGCATGGCTGATCTTATTGCATATATAGTTATATATAGAGCTATATCTTAATATATATGGTGGCATTTTAGCAATATATAATTATATATGGTATCATTTAAACAATATATAACTATATATGGCGCTAGTTAAACTAGATGTTATCATATATGATGCCATTTAAACCATATATTATCATATATGGTGGCATTTAAACAATATATGGTCATATATGGTACCTTATGAACAAAATATTTAATACAGTTCCAGATATGATAATATATGCTACTATATATAGTGCCATATATATTGATATATGGTGTCATTTATACAATATATTAACATATATGGTGCCATTTAAACCATATTGTTACGTTTTTACTTTTAAAAACGTTGGTTTATTTCCCTTAAATAAACCGGATTCTTTTCTATTGCAATCAAAATAACCAGTTCCAACGCTGACACCAATTATTACGTTTTACCTTACAAAACGTTCGTTTATCTCCCTTAGATAAACAGTCCTGGTGCTGTCGCAGCGATAATAACAACCAATTAGCCAATAACCAAAACACGAACACACTTAAGTTTGAATTAGCTTAGACTCTCGTATTTATTTACACACTATTACTTATTTACAAACTCTCTCTATTATGACGATTACTAAAGCGCTACTAACTTTAACACGATACTAACTCGCGGTCTTTACAACACAAATGTTAATAATCAACTTCCTCCCTACTAATGTTAACGCGCGCCTTATATACCCTACCGGCAACTCAGCTAACTTTTAATGCACTTAAATCTAACTATTTCGCAACTAGTGGTGGTTGATACTTGGATTATTTTTAATGGAGCCAACTGACTATTTTAACGTTGCGATGTCATAGGCGGTAGTCAATTGTCCGACTCTGCATGACTTTTCAACTAACTTAAAGTTAGTTGAATATAAGTTAGCTAAAAGTTATCTAATTTATAGTTAGCTGTAAATTAATTTTTTTTTAGTTGGCTATAAATTGACTTTATTAAAATCAACTATTAGTTAGCTTACTATTAGTTAGCGTATACTTACTTTAGTCACAACTAAAAAACCCAAAAGAAAGGTAAATGTATAAATACAACAAAATTAAAAACAAAATATTTGCTTTTTGTTTAAGCATTTTATTCCTTCTTCATTGGAATTATTAAACTCGATAATCAGAAAATTATTCACATTTAAATAACTTTGATATCAAAAAAAAAAAAAAAACATAACATAAACATAACAGGAAACTTCATATAAAAATACAAAAAATATATATATATATATATATATAAACATGTATTAAGAATTAAATTAAATTAAAAAAAATAAAAATTAAATATATTTACATACATATATAAAAAACTAAATATCTTCAATCAAAAAAAATTTTTAGCAATCACATTTAGCAGGGATGGGATGTTTTCCTATTTATTTTATTTTTTTTATTTTTAATGCATTCCGCATGGAAATGACGCTTTTTTATAATTTTTAGAGCATCTCTGATGTCCTTTTCAACCTCATTAGAGCCAAGCGATCGACAGGCATCTGTTTAAAATATAATTGTCCTATGTTATGCGAAATTAATATATTTTTAATATATGTATTAGTTACCCGTTAAAGCTCTGAAGAAAGCTTTGAAGTCTCTTAGTCGCTTCTTGCCATGGATTCCATCCATATTTACTTCTGTGCAGACACTAATTGAAATGACCTCTGTTAAAGTTTTTGAAAGCCGTCCTTTCAATAATGACTTCATCATATTAACCTGTACAAAGCATTAAACTGTTGGGTTAGTTGAAAAAAAAATTATTAATATACAGTCAAACTCGGTTAATACGAATTCTTGGTTTATACGAACTAATTTGAAAGTCCCGACTTTTTGGCATCAATTTTCATATAAAAATCATATGTTAATATGAACTCGCTTTAGACGAATCCTCGATTATTACGAACTAGTTTTCATAGTCCCACAAACTAAATTTCATATATTTTACCATCTTTAATATGAACTCCCAAAAACATGTAAATTTTCACATTTTTATATTTGGCAACCTTGTCAGCTGTTGCACAAAAAATAAAAAATATGGCAGTACCTAAGAAAAAGTCTATCGTTTAAAAAGTGTTTTTAAAACGTCTAAGAACAAAAAATTATTTACTATTCATGAAAAAATAAAACTTCTACAGGAAATAGATGACAATATCAAATCAAAAGTCGATATTTGTAATGAATACAAGATAGCAAAATCAACATTATCTACAAATTTAAAAGACAGAGATAGAATTGAAAATTTCTATAAGAAAAGTCAGAAATCGACAGCAAAACGAATTCGAGGCTCAAAAAATGAAGTGTTGGAAAGAGCTTTATTGTTGTGGTTTCACCAGGTGCGATCAGAAAACAGACCAGTATCTGGGCCTTTAATTATGGAAAAGGCCGAAATATCACCTGAAGACCTTAACATAGAATTTAAAGCCACAAACGGCTGGCTGGATCGTTTCAAAACTAGAAACGATATTGTTTTCAGAAAAATTTGGGCATGCAGTGTATTACCACAAATGACCACTACTTCGACAACATTGACATTACCTTTGCTTTGGAACAAATATTCCATTAGTGACATTTATAATTGCGACGAGTTTGATTTGTTTTATCGTTGTCTACCAGACAAAACGATGGCCTTTAAAGGATATAAATGCTTTGGAGGAAAAAACTCAAAAGGTTAACCGTTTTAGTTGGATGTAATGCTGATGGATCTGATAAACTTCCAATTTTGGTAATCGGCAAATTTAAAAAAACTCGCTGTTTTAAAAATGTAAACAAACTTCCATTGCAATATGAGGCCAACAAAAAGGCTTGGATGACATCAAAACTGTTTCTTATGTGGCTAAAAAATATGAACCAATATTTTAGAAAACATAACAGACACGTTGCATTAATTTTGGATAATTGTACTGCACATCCCTCAGTTGAACTAGAAGCAATAAAATTATTGTTTTACCACCAAATACAACATGCGTTTTGCAGCCATGCGTTCCAGGGATTATAAAAAATCTTAAACATCAATAGAGAACCAATATTTTAAGAAAATACATCGCTGCCATAGAACTTAAACAAATATTGGATGTTAACGTACTGGAAGCGCTATACACTTTGAAAATCGCTTGGAATAATGTTACACAAAGTACAATTGGAAATTGTTTTCGACATTGTGGGTTTGAGCAAGAATTTATGATACTAGAAGAAAATGTCGAAGAACCATCACCATCTACTTTATGCGAAAAAACTAATATGGATTCTATATCCGTTATTGACTTTCTAGATATGGATGAAAATGTTATAACATCACATACATATATTATCAGGTGAATAAATATTATAAATTGTAAATCCAGAAGAAGCTGAAAGTTTGTCAAGTGATGAAGAAGTAGGAATGGGGGAGGAAATTCCTGATCTACAAACAGTACATAACAGCTTAATAAACGTAAAAAAATATATACGAACAAAATCGTATGCAGAAGAGGCTAACAACCATATTTTGAAAATCGAAAAGATCATAACGAATGAAATCGTTAATGCGATAGTTTAGAAACAAATAACGGATTTCTTTTAAAAACAGATAAGAAATTTTTAAGTTATTTATTAAACTTATAACATTATTTTTATGTCAATATGTACTCGTACGAGTATATGAATATAAATTTGTTTTAATAAACATTACGATATTTAAGTGCCTATGCATAATAATTTGAAAACCTTATAGCACATTTATAAAATGAATTTTGTATGGAAATTTTGTTTAATAAGTCCCCGAGTAAAAAAGTTTATATATCTTATATATAAGAATATAAAATAATCATATAAGTGTTTATATAATCTGATCCGCAAAATGGGTCTATAAAATTATATCAGATTGTATAATTTTAGATACAATTCAATCTAATATTATACAATTGCATATCGTCATATGAAATCAAAAAAGCCGTAAGTTATATTTAAAAAATTTTACAGAATGAAAAACTTTTTAAAATTGTTTGGGCTAACACTAGGGACTGTTTAGAATTTTGTTAATAAAATCGTCGTGTTTATTCGTAGGAGTGTAAAATTTTGCAAGAATATGTATTTTGATACGGTGAATCATAATCGATCAAAAAGTCAATTTTGAATTTTTTTTAACTTACGGCTTTTTTGATTTTATATGACGATATACTCAGATGCAATTGCATCCCAAAATATAGTTATGTGTATCATTAACATTAACACATTTTTTGGTATATGATTTTATATGGTTATACATAAGAAAATTTTGGGAAATATTTGAAAGATATTATAATATATGAATACATATGGATGCAAAGCCATTTTATTTTACTATATGTTAATGTGTATTTTTGTATTAAAAAATATATTGTTACATATGAACTTTTTACTCGGGTCACTTATAAAGTTGAAAAGTGATTACGCATATGACCCTTAATTTTTATATTTGAAAAAACCCCGTTTAAAGCGAACCTCGCTTATAACGAACTAATCTGTATGGACCCCAGGAGTTCGTATTAACCGAGTTTGACTGTACTAATGCATATTAGGGAGGTATTAAATTCGTGAAATAAAATTTAGAAACTTACATAAAGCTCATGATTGTCCTCACTCATCGTGTTGTTTAGATCAATTAAATCATTAATACTTCCTATGGGGAAAATAGTGCGCACATTATTGTTGGTGACTTCTTGGTGAAGAACTCTTTCTGCCAACACTTTCTGCTCAGCCAGAGCCTTCATTATTACATCATTTTGGTTGACAATAATTTCTGTAGTTGCATATGTTAGGGAATAAGCATGGTGAATTGTAGATCAAATTATTTCGCATTTAATGCGGAGCCTGATTTAGAACCTTCAGGATATCGAATTGTTTGTGTTGCAAATATTGATAGTTCTTGTTCATATTTCACTAAAAGTTTCAGAAATTCCAAGTAGTCCCAAAGTTATAGCTAGTTGAAGTCAAACAAGGGCTATCGATTTTTGCAACAAAAATAAATTCCATATCCTGAAGATTCTAAATGAGAAAAGATTCTAAAAGTGGGTTACCATGAAGCTTTTGTATAGTATCTGAAAAATTATAAAAATATTAATTAAATTGAGCTTTGCTTATTTTTTTACAATTTTAATATCTTACTGTTTATCTCTTTTAATCTTTCCTCAAACAGTTCTTTCAGGTTGGAACAACCTCGGCATGGAATTTTTTCCTCGTTATCTATAAAAATCATTATTTATTAAACCAAGTTATGTACGTTTTTAGATAATACTTACATGGAGGAATTGGATGTAAATCTTGTATGGTGAAACGTTTAACATTTTGAAGTGACATCTATATTTCAAAGTTTATTATTATTACATTTTGTAGTTTTATGAGCAATATTTCAAGCGAGCAACCAAAAACATTGTAGGTGGTTCGTTTTGCTTGAAACATCCCAAATACTGTTTGTGACTGCTTTAAATTTCAATTATTTGCAACCGTGTAAGAGTGGCACTAAAAGAAATTGATTACCACTTGGAAATCCTGCAAACTTCAATTCAATATCTTCTATAGCAAATGTCTCTTCATCACACATGTTTTTCTGGTCAACTAGACAAGTACCCAAAATTTTAAATGAATCAAATGGCTCCTGGAAAAAACTCTCAATATTTCTAAATCGGCGACCTAATATTGATTTTGATCCAATTGTTGAGAAGCCTGTTATCTGTATGGGTATAAATGGTCGAATAGCGCAAAAGTTATTAGGGCAAACAGCAGTAAAAAAATATTCTGAAGTTGTGACACTAACAATAGCTCCATTTTTTTTATTAAATTTTAATTTACGCTCTTCTGTCACCATTTTTTCATATTGTGTGCGAATATGAATTTGTTGCAGAATTTGCGATGGCTTTTTCACGTGTTTTTTTAACTTTTGAAGATAATCTTCAAAAGGGTACGAAGAAAAATTGGTAAGCGGCCCAAGCTTTTTCACACAGTCACTTATATGCAGGAGACCATGAACATTGTGAGATAAGCTGTTTTCTCCAAAAATTACAGGGAAGTTTTCCACAAATAGTTCTAATAGTACCTGAGCATTTTCAACATTTCTTTCACACGTTCTTGGACAGGATAACAAACGGCAAGCACAGTGAAGTAAGAGAAATTCATAATAAAAATCGTCATGAACCCTGTTCTTAAAAACCAGCATACCTGTGTATAAGAGAAATTGACGAAACTCAGTGGCTCCAGTTGCAGATTTCATTCAATTCTCTCGGATAGCGGGAGAATTCCCGAGGGACGTATTTTTTTAAAGATTTAAGATGGGTGGAAATTTCTTCTTTTACTTCTTTGCTAATTTTAAATTTAGTTTTGTCTGTGTATATTCGAACAAGTATTTTCTTCATCACCCCGAGATCTATAAGATGCATTGGATCAAGTGGTACATCAGTTATCATTTGTAGACCAAGCGTTTCAAATGGAGATTGCTTAGAACGAAATTCCTTTTGATGATGGTTCAAATGCTTTCTTGATGCAAAATCGCCATTAGAAATAAGTTCGCCCGACATTGCGGAATACGTCAGCACATTCTCTATTTTCTTCCCGATTTGGGTACATTTTGTACAACCATGCGAAGAAGTGTGACCCACAATACCGCAAGCAAAAGCTTTTGCTGGGGCATCACAAATAAGTGCTCTAATTTGAAATGCAATCACCGTATTTTCAATCAATATTCCGTTATAAATTAAATCTTTTAACTCCGTGACCAAATCACTTAGGAAATTATCGATATTGCTAGGTTTACTCTTTCCAACATAAACACCAATAGGAAAAATAGAAATGTTAGGAAAGTCAACAATTTTTGCCAAAATCGGCCACAATTGCGTTCTGGAACTTTTAAATAAGGGTAGTGCGTCAATATTTATATCGATCACTATTTTTTGGCAATCTTTTATGGTGCTTGAAATACTGGATAGTTGCTTTTTTACACCAAAATGGCAATACACACCAGGAAAAATATTTCGTAGGCACAAGCGATCCCGTTTGCCAATAAATGTGTTTGCACTCAAAGGCACATCTAAATTTTCTTCAACTAAAATATTTAACAACTCTTCAAAACACTTGCGAGATGGCCTATTTTTAAAGTACCATTCACCGATTTTTTCTTTTATTGTTTTTTTTATTGTACGTTGTTCTTCGAAGGGATTGGTAATGCTAATATTTTCAATATCACCTTTTTGACTCTGCATAGCGGCAAAGGAGCTGGTGGCTTCTGATTCAATAACATTATATGAAATTAGTTTTTTTGAATACACTTCTTTTTCCTTTTTAAAAAGCCTTATTAAATGTCTTTTGCTAGTACCTCTCATTTTAGTTAAAATAATTAGAATTAAAAAGCAATCACAAACACAGTTTTTTTAATATTTTACTTTTTCTATTTATTAATTTTAACTCCACGCACGAGCACTGATTTTCACAATGAACAAAAGAAAATGAAAAATATGTAAAACAAAGAGATAAGAAAATGTCAAAATCAAGTGCAAATGCCTCTTAAAGAAATGTCTACAAATAACACTGCAAACAACGTGCAAGCTTCGTTTTTGGGGAAGTTCTGCATTACATTGTAGTTAGCTTATAGTTAGGTCATAAAAGTTAACTAAAAGTGTGTTTTTTTCGTAGTCGACTACCGAATTGCTTATAGGGTAGTAACAGCCATACTTCTACAACACACTGGATAATTCTAGCATGCTATACTTAACTCTACATACGCTTACAGACTATACATACAACCATTTATACATACAGTATTACTCTACATTAGTCTTAACACTATACACAAACACAAACTTTTATAATAAACACTTATCATTAACCAACTATACAATATAACTCTACATTAGACTTAACGCTATACAAACACACAAACACTTATAATAAGTCTACATCACGCTTAGAGACTATACAGACACACAAACATTTATAATTAACCAACTATACAATATAACTCTACATTAGGCTTGACATTATACATACACACAAACACTTATTATTAACCAACTATACAATTCTAATGCGTAATTAATCATGGCATATTCTTAGGTGTATAATTAAATGTAGTATTATGTTGCCAGATTGATGTATTTTGTCCATCCCGTCTCTTGGGCTATTTTCTTCTAGAAAAGTCCAGAGTTTTCTATACTAGGCCAAGCCATTTTCGTAACACTGCCGCCCACTTAAACCTATTCGTCCCGAATAGGCACAGATGTTCCCCTTCCATAGTTGGCTAGTTTCTTCAGATGTTCACACCTCATTTTAGATCGTAGGCTGCTATACTTGAACATTCATCAACCATGCCAATTAGCCCCTTGACTGATTTATAAAGGCCGTCCCGACGAGTTTGTGGTTTTGACGACAATCCTAGATTTCGTGTTGAGTGTAGAGAAATATAACCAACTGGCCCTCGTTGTATGCTACACAGCTTGCAGCTCCATCTTTTATTTTTCCTCTTTTTGATGTAAACTATTACCTCTTGGCGGTCCCGGACCGATACGGTTAGATAGCACATTTTCCACTAGCCAATGATGACATTTACGGTACGTGGCTTCCTTACTAGATGGTGCATCACGATTAGGCATACTCGAAGTATAAAATGCGTTGATGTCTGCATTCCAGCTTAACTGTGGTTTATTTCGCACCTGAGTTGGAATCAATGCATTACCTTCTTTAACCTGAACATCATCACAGTAAACATTCAGCACAGTAGGAGCGGTATCAACAACGTCGAGAACAACTTCATGTTCTGTAAAACTTTCCAAAGTCGTCATTTTAGCAAATGTCATTTTATCAACAATCGCAGTAGAACTTCTAGGAAATTTCATTTCTGTAGATAACCAAACCGGCAAAGTTGAAGCAATTTCTTTACTGCTATCAAAACATGATGTCTTTATTCTGCTAGAGCTTTCCCGAACAACTCGAACCAGCCCACCTTGGCATTGAAGATCGCTCACATTTGTCTCTAGGTCATTCTCCAAATTTTCCATTTCACTCTCAAAATCGACCAGCATCTCATCAAAGTTGCTGCGTTGTGCCTCAACACAACCCACTCTATGCTTTATGACCCCTTCGCTTGTCTTCGGTTTCTCATTTGTTGCTCTAGAAATTACACAATGTTCATCTAGCAGTTTCCCATCTGTGGCTCTAGATGTTTCCTGTGCTTCACCCAGAAGTTTCTCATTTGCAGCTTTAGAATTTTCGTGAATCTCATCTAGATTTTTCTCATTTTCGTAAAATTTGCTGCCTTGTGCCTCTACACAACCCACTCTTTGCTTCATGACCTCTTCGATTGCCTTCGGTTTCTCCTTTGTGACTCTAGAAATTTCACAAACTTCATCTAGCAGTTTCTCATTTGTGCATCTAGATGTTTCCTGTGCTTCACCCAGAAGTTTCTCATTTGCAGCTTTAGAAGTTTCCTGAACTTCACCCAAAAGTTTCTCATTTGCAGCTCTAGAAGTTTCGTGAATCTCATATAGACTTTCCGTAGTTGTAGCTCCAGCTTCAACTTGTAGTTCCTCATTTGCTCTCGAAGTTTCTTGATCTCCATTTAGAAGTTTCTTATTTTTGCCTCTAAGTGTTTCCAGAACTTCATCTAGTTTCTTGTTTGTGGCTCTAGTTTCTCTAGAGTTTTCTTCCATTTTCTCCATCATTTTTCTATAGTTTTCTTCCATTTTGCTAGAGTTTTTTTCTTCCCTTTCTCTAGAGCTTTCTTCCATTTTCTCCATTATTTTTCTAGAATTTTCTTCCATTTTTCTAGAATTTTCTTCCATCATTTTTCTAGAATTTTCTTCCATTTTTCTAGAATTTTCTTCCCTTTTTCTAGAATTTCGTTCAATCATTTTTCTAGAATTTTCTTCCATTTTCTCTATTATTTTTCTAGAATTTTCTTCCATTTTCTCTATTATTTTTCTAGAATTTTCTTCCATCATTTTTCTAGAATTTTCTTGAACTTTTACTAAAAGTTGTTCATTGGTGGCTCTGTAATCGGCTTTAAATTCCTTCAGAGCGAAAAGTATCGCGTTGATGTCCATATTAGCTGTAGCCGTACGTGTACTTACTTCTGTTTCTCTCTTTTCTCTTTCTTCTTCTTTGTCTTCAAACTCGTAAGTATCGATGTCTACGCCACGTCTCTTGAATTCTTCTATAAGTCTTCTCTGAAGTTCTGCCTTATTACCTGTTGTCGGCAGCTCCAACTTACTCAATTCCTGCTTGAGCTGTTCCACTTTAAGCTCTTCAAACTTCATTGCTTTTAGGTTTGTTTATTTGGCAATCTCCTGGTTACTTATTTTTCGCAATCCCACTTCTGACACCAATTGTTACGTTTTTACTTTTAAAAACGTTGGTTTATTTCCCTTAAATAAACCGGATTCTTTTCTATTGCAATCAAAATAACCAGTTCCAACGCTGACACCAATTATTACGTTTTACCTTACAAAACGTTCGTTTATCTCCCTTAGATAAACAGTCCTGGTGCTGTCGCAGCGATAATAACAACCAATTAGCCAATAACCAAAACACGAACACACTTAAGTTTGAATTAGCTTAGACTCTCGTATTTATTTACACACTATTACTTATTTACAAACTCTCTCTATTATGACGATTACTAAAGCGCTACTAACTTTAACACGATACTAACTCGCGGTCTTTACAACACAAATGTTAATAATCAACTTCCTCCCTACTAATGTTAACGCGCGCCTTATATAGTAACAGCCATACTTCTACAACACATTGGATAATTCTAGCATGCTATACTTAACTCTACATACGCTTACAGACTATACATACAACCATTTATACATACAGTATTACTCTACATTAGTCTTAACACTATACACAAACACAAACTTTTATAATAAACACTTATCATTAACCAACTATACAATATAACTCTACATTAGACTTAACGCTATACAAACACACAAACATTTATAATAAGTCTACATCACGCTTAGAGACTATACAGACACACAAACATTTATAATTAACCAACTATACAATATAACTCTACATTAGGCTTGACATTATACATACACACAAACACTTATTATTAACCAAATATACAATTCTAATGCGTAATTAATCATGGCATATTCTTAGGTGTATAATTAAATGTAGTACTATGTTGCCAGATTGATGTATTTTGTCCATCCCGTCTCTTGGGCTATTTTCTTCTAGAAAAGTCCAGAGTTTTCTATACTAGGCCAAGCCATTTTCGTAACAATATATTACTATATATAATGCCATTTAAACAATATTTGGTCATATATGGTACCTAGTGTTTCCAATTCGGTTAATCGATTAACCGATTCCTCGATTAATCGCCTCTCTTTCGGTTAATGTCGAAACAAATAATTTAAAACGCAAATAATTATTCGACCCGAATAATCGGTTAAAATATATCGATTAACCGGTTAACTTTTTAATATAGAATTTTTCCTTTGTTTTTTTCCCAAAACTTCATAATTTTCTTAATTTTGGCTAAAAAAATTGCAAGAAAAGCTTAAAAAATAAATACTAACTAAAGCACCATCAAATTCTTTTCAATTCAAGTGAAAGAGATTCTTAATCCTTTAGTCGACATTGCACCAGCGAGACACGTCATGTGTTTTAAGAAACTCTTAAAAACGGCCTTGTTTTACCTTTCTGCAATTAATTTTTAATACATTTTTTTGCAGATATAGCAAAAAATTAAAATTTCTATAAAAAAAGCTTCAAAAATCATCGCGAAAGGCCAAAATAAAGGTGTTTTTTAAACTTTTTAAAACACACGACATTGTCTGGCTAGAGCAGCGTAAAAGCGCTATATAGGCTTTAGGAAATGTAATAGAGAGTTTTCCATTTCTGTTTTAATTCTTTTAATAATTAAAACTAATGCAAATTATTTTTCAATGTCCTTCAAGACAAAGTTTCATTTGTTTTAAATTTGTGTCACACAACTCTCAAATGACATGTTACTTCCATAGGAAATCTAAATTTTCTTACATCTCCCAAGAAAGTGTATATAATCGGTTTAAAATCACATAAATTCCACAACATGTTCCAATCCATGGAGCCCGAACCCATTTCATTGAATTTAAATCAGGGTTGGCAACCGAGACTAATTAGGGTCGATTTTATTGTTCATAGTTTAATTCAGTTAGCGCCATACTATCAAAATTGAAGCCGATTTGAATGGATGAAGAGTATTTAAGTGCTGTATATTCTTAAATATAATGTTAATGTAGACTGAAAAATCGTCCATTATTTATTTCGGTTGCCATCCATGATTTAAATTTTCATTCGCATTGGTTTCATTAACAATAAACAAATAACCTTCAGTTAACACAAAATGAATGTTAAAAAATTCAAATTTATATGAAATTTGACATCTGTAGTTGTACTTTGAGAGAATTGTCTAGATGCTATTTATGACTTTTCTCATTGATTCAATGAAGATTCGCTGGAAGTCGTCCATTGAAAACTTTCATTATATTGATGCAGTTTTACATAAAACTTTATGAAAATTTTTATGTAATTTTTAGTAGCTTCAGCAATATTTTTAGAGAACTTTTCTATTAAATAGTACAAGAAATGTTTCAATTTAAAAATTTTAGATTCCGAAATTTTTCAACTAATATGAAATCTTTTCTAAATACATCGAGTTTATATGCCACAGTGATATTTAACAAAAACAGGCATCTCTTAGTGTTTTTATTAATAAAAAATTAAGGAAATACATTAATTTTGCATTATACGATTAATCGATTAATCGCCAAATGTCGAATAATTGGAAACAGTAATGGTACCTCATGATCAAAATTTTTAATACAGTTCCAGATGTGATAATATATGCCACTATATATAGTGCCATATATATTTACATATGGTGTTATTTAAGCAATATATTACCATATATGGTCCCATTTAAACCATATATTATCATATATGGTGCCATTTCAACAATATATGCTCATATATGGTACCTCATGAACAACATTTTTTACACAGTTCCAGATATGATAATATATGCTACTATATATTGTACAGGGTGGCGCAAAAGTATACCTCCTATCAGAAAATGCTATAAATTTTGCGATTGGCCCCTAATGTCAGTTCTGTTTTGACATTTGTGCAGTAAACACATGCGAAATACACGTTAATAAACAATGTTACGCTACACTGCTCCAGAACGCGGAATATTGGTGACTATTTATTTGACCAATAATCGGATGACTTTTCATCAAAAATAATCATGAGTGATGAGGCCCATTTCCATCTTAGCGGGTACGTAAGTAAGCAAAATTTATGCTTCTGGGGCACTGAAAATCCGCGTGTAACCCACGAAGAGCCATTACACCCGCTCAAAGTCACTGTATGGTGTGCTGTTTTCGCTGGAGGAGTCATCGGACCTTTTTTCTTCGAAGAAGTCGCGGGCCAAACGGTTACTGTGAATGGTGAGCGCTACAGAGCAATGATCAACGAGTTCTTTTTGCCGCAACTTGATGAATTGGGATTGGAAAACCTGTGGTTCTAACAGGACGATGCAACGGCACACACTGCACGTGCCACAACCGATATGCTGAAGGATGCATTTCCCGGGCGCCTAATCTCCCGTTTTGGCGATTTGCACTGGCCAGCAAGATCGCCTGATTTGACCGCTGCAGACTTCTTTTTGTGGGGCTTTTTGAAGTCGCGGGTTTATGTCAACAAGCCTCAGACTCTTGCAGCTCTTAAAGACAATATCCGTCAAGAATGTGAGGACCTATCGCCGGAAGTTTTGGCCAAAGTGATGCAAAATGCCATAAAAAGGGCCCAAATGACAAACAACTGTGGCGGCGGCCATTTACATGACATCATATTCTCGACTTGATGTAAAAAAAATTAAAAGACCAAATAAAAATAATCCACAAGAAGAATCAAAGTTTTTCATTTTTTTTTAAATTACAGCCAAAAAACATCGGAAGGTTATTTTTGCGCCACCTTGTATAATACCATATACTTTGATATATCATATAATTAAACAACATACCATATAGTGCCATTTAAACAATATATCGTCACCTTAAATGCAAAAGGGCGTAACAACAAAAAAATTTAAGCCGATTTTCCGATTGATTATGATGCACTAAACTAAATTACATTTCCCTAGAAAATTTTAAACTTATATGTAGAAATAAGTGTATAGTTGTCTTTTAAACAAGAGAAGAAAATATAGAATATCTTTTATTCTACAACGTTTTTTTCTAGTTCTCGTGTAAAAAAATAAAAAGTGTTGTTACGCCCTTTCGCATTTTAGGTGACGATATTGTCATATATGGTAACTCATCAGATACTACAATATTAACTGTATTTCAGAATCTATTAATTGTATTTCAGAAATTATAATTGTATTTCAGAAATTATCGAATGTATTTCAGAAATTATTAATTGTATTTCAGAAATAATCAAATCTATTTCAGAATTTGTTGATTGTATTTCATAGTTAATAGAGAAAAATTTATTAAATACATTTCATAATTTCTGAAATACAATTGATAATTTCTGAAATACAGTTTGATAATTTCTGAAATACAATTGATAAAACTGAAATTCAATTGACTAGTTCTGAAAAACAATTCATCAATCTGAAAAATAATTCATAAGTTCTAAAATACAATTAATTATTTGTGAAACACAATTGATAAATCTTAAAAACAATTGATACAATTGGAAATGGTGTATAGCGTCAAAAAGATGTAAATGGGCGCTGTGGTGTAATGTTTAGCGCGTTGGGCTGCTACACGTGAGGTTGCGGGTTCGAGCCCCAACCAAGGCTACAGCAATTTATGAAAAATAGTAATATGTATGAGCTTTTCTATCCCTCATACACATCGCAGTGTCCTCCTTCGGTGTTTCCATAGCACTTAACCCTCCCGAAGTAAAATAATATAACAGGACTATGAACTAAAAAGCTTCAACAAAGTTCGCCAACTCACCATCAGATGGCGCGCAACAACTGTTCTAAAATTCAACATCTCGCGCAATTACAGTGTTGCCATATTTGAAGCCCTTCATCTTACACCACCTTTCACTTCTTCTCTATCCCCTTTCCAAAAGAAGCAACACGTTAATTAATAGGAAGAATTTCCTGTGTTGCTACTCTTTAAAAAAAAAAAAAAATAATTTTATTAAAAAAATTCAATTTAATAAAAAAAAATATAATTTTATAAAAAAATTTATAAAAAAAAAAATTCATTTTATAAAAAAAACGAGTAAAAAGGTTAAAGTCGGGCATGCCGACTATACAATACCCTATACCAGTCCGGTTAAAAGCCAACTAATGTTTGGATCCGAAATTCGAATGGGTTAAAATGGGGCTTGTGTCAAAATTTTCTATAATGTGAGTCAGCGCACCAAATTTCATTAAAATATCTTAATATTTGCGACCTGCAGTTTGTAACTAAGCCAATTTTGGGGGGACCCTTATATGGGCACTAGGTCTAAACATGGACCGATGTTCACCAAAATCAAACTTGTTTGTTCTTGGGCCAACATAGGTCTGCGTCCCAAATTTCATCAAAATATCTTAATATTTGCGAGTAGAGTGCGCACAAGATTGCAGACAGACAGACAGACGGACGGACGGACAGACGGACATCTTTAAATCGAAATAAAAAAAAATTCTGAGCCGATCGGTATACTATAAGGTGGGTCTAGGACTAATATTTTTTGGTGTTACAAACATCAGCACAAACTTATAATACCCCGACCACATAGTGGTGTAGGGTATAACAATATATAGCCGTGAACGGTATGCAACTCGAGACCTTCTGAGTTTAAAGCTTATTTTAACAAAATATTGTAATTTTTATAAAATCAGTGCTCTGCCAGTGTATTATTTTTTGAACAGTTGGCAATATCTGGCTGGGATCTTATTTAATCCCAAATAAATGAAGATCTTTCATAGTACCCAAATATAATGCGGGATATATTTATACCCTACACCACTATGTGGTCAGGGTATTATAAGTTTGTGCTGATGTTTGTAACACCAAAAAATATTGGTCGTAGACCCACCTTATGGTATACCGATCGGTTCAGAATTTTTTTTTATTTCGATTTAACGATGTTCGTCTGTCCGTCCGTCCGTCTGTCCGTCCGTCCGTCTGTCTGTCTGTCTGTCCATGCAATCTTGTGCGCACTCTACAGGTCGCAACTATTAAGATATTTTGATGAAATTTGGTATGTAGACCTATGTTGGCCCAAGGAAGAACAAGTTTGATTTTTTTGAACATCGGTCCATGTTTAGACCTAGTGCCCATATAAGGGTCCTACCAAAATTATACTGTTTATACGCTGCAGGTCGTAAATATTAAGATATTTTGGTGAAATTTGGTACACAGACCTATATTGGCCCAGTAACGCAGCCTATTGATTTTGTTGAACATCGGTCCATGTTTAGACCTAGTGCCCATATAAGGGTCCTACCAAAATTATACTGTTTATACGCTGCAGGTCGTAAATATTAAGATATTTTGACGAAATTTGGCACACAGACCTATATTGGCCCAGTAACGCAGCCTATTGATTTTGGTGAACATCGGTCAATGTTTAGACCTAGTGCCCATATAAGGGTCCTACCAAAATTATACTGTTTATATGCTGCAGGTCGTAAATATTAAGATATTTTGATGAAATTTGGTACACAGACCTATATTGGCCCAATAATGCAGCCTATTGATTTTGGTGAACATCGGTCCATGTTTAGACCTAGTGCCCATATAAGGGTCCTACCAAAATTATACTGTTTAACGCTGCAGGTCGTAAATATTAAGATATTTTGGTGAAATTTGGTACACAGACCTATATTGGCCCAGTAACGCAGCCTATTGATTTTGGTGAACATCGGTCCATGTTTAGACCTAGTGCCCATATAAGGGTCCCCCCAAAATTGGCTTGGTTACAAACTGCAGGTCGCAAATATTAAGATATTTTAATGAAATTTGGTGCGCTGACTCACATTATAGAAAATTTTGACATAAGCCCCATTTTAACCCATTCGAATTTCGGATCCAAACAATACACCAGACTGGTGTAGGGTATTGTATAGTCGGCATGCCCGACTTTAACCTTTTTACTCGTTTTATCTGTCATTTCTGTGGATACCTATTATTTTATCTGTCATTTCTGTGGATACCTATTAAAAAAATTAATGAAGTACAACATACAATCATATCTTTTTTTTAATCCGGCCAAAATAAAATTTTATTCGAAAAATGGTGGATCGTACTGCAGTAATTTAGATCCACCTTGGATCTAATATGATGAAATACGATCGGAAAAACAAGTTTATCTAATTATATAAAATTGGATGTGACATAATGATAATCAAGAAATAATTTCAATAGAATGGACCGTTTAATGCAATCTGAGCGATATCTGAATGATTTCCCAACAAACCAAACGATATCGTTTCGAATTCGTAACGATATCATTTCGATGATACGTTTGTCCGAGAATGATATCATTAACGATTCATAAGTAATAGGTACTGTGAAGAAAAGTGCACATTCGCTAATGATATCGTTTTTTCATGAAATAACGATATCGTTATGATATCGAAAATATCAGGCAGTGCGATAATATTTTCGTCATATTGCAAAATTTAATTTATCACTATTCGATGAAAATATGATATCATTGACGATATCGAAATAAAGAAGTATATATGATATCTTTAACGATTAAATTAGAACAAGCAAATATGATTTTTTCAGAAAATTTATCGTTATTTTGAAAAATTATGATATCATTACGAGTTCATATTTATACCCTACACCACTATGTGGTCAGGGTATTATAAGTTTGTGCTGATGTTTGTAACACCAAAAAATATTGGTCGTAGACCCACCTTATAGTATACCGATCGGTTCAGAATTTTTTTTTATTTCGATTTAACGATGTCCGTCTGTCCGTCCGTCCGTCCGTCCGTCTGTCTGTCTGTCCATGCAATCTTGTGCGCACTCTACAGGTCGCAAATATTAAGATATTTTGATGAAATTTGGTACGCAGACCTATGTTGGCCCAAGGACGACCAAGTTTGATTTTGGTGAACATCGGTCCATGTTTAGACCTAGTGCCCATATAAGGGTCTTACCAAAATTATATTGTTTATACGCTGCAGGTCGTAAATATTAAGATATTTTGACGAAATTTGGTACACAGACCTATGTTAGCCCAATAACGTAGCCTATTGATTTTGGTGAATATCGGTCCATGTTTAGACCTAGTGCCCATATAAGGGTCCTACCAAAATTATACTGTTTATACGCTGCATGTCGTAAATACTAAGATATTTTGATGAAATTTGGTACACAGACCTATATTGGCCCAATAACGCAGCCTATTGATTTTGGTGAACATCGGTCCATGTTTAGACCTAGTGCCTTATAAGGGTCCTACCAAAATTATACTGTTTATACGCTGCAGGTCGCAAATATTAAGATATTTTGATGAAATTTGGTACACAGACCTATATTGGCCCAATAAAGCAGCCTATTGATTTTGGTGAACATCGGTCCATGTTTAGACGTAGTGCCCATATAAGGGTCCTACCAAAATTATACTGTTTATACGCTGCAGGTCGCAAATATTAAGATATTTTGATGAAATTTGGTACACAGACCTATGTTGGCCCAATAACGCAGCCTATTGATTTTGGTGAACATCGGTTTATGTTTAGACCTAGTGCCCATATAAGGGTCCCACCAAAATTATATTGTTTATACGCTGCAGGTCGCAAATATTAAGATATTTTGATGAAATTTGGTACATAGACCTATGTTGGCCCAAGGACGAAGCCTATTGATTTTGGTGAACATCGGTCCATGTTTAGAACTAGTGCCCATATAAGGGTCCCCCCAAAATTGACTTGGTTACAAACTGCAGGTCGCAAACATTAAGATATTTTAATGAAATTTGGTGCGCTGACTCACATTATAGAAAATTTTGACACAAGCCCCATTTTAACCCATTCGAATTTCGGATCCAAACAATACACCAGACTTTAACCTTTTTACTCGTTTTGTATTATAAACGATAGCAAATATGATACTTAATATGAATTCGTTAACGATACTGTATCGTTTCATGGTTTATTGGGTTATTTTTGTCTAATGGTATCAATTAAAATGTAACTTTGTATTAAATTTAATTTTATATAATTAGATTAACCCATTTTTTCGATCTGCAATTTTTCCAATCAAATTAGATCTAAATTTATCCCCAAATATATTGCTGGATCTAATTTGATCTGCCATTTTTCAGATCAATTTATATCTAAGTTTATCCCAAATATATTGCTGGATCTAATTCGATCTGCCAAAATTGAGATCAAATTAGATCTAATTTTATCCACAAATATATAGCTGGATCTAATTCGATCCGCCATTTTTCGGATCAAATTAGATTTAAGTTTATCCGCAAATATATAGCTGGATCCGCCATTTTTCGGATCAAATTAGATCTAGGTTTATCCCCAAAGATATCATTGGACCTCCCAATTTTGAGATATAACTTGATCTTAGTTTATCCCCATATATACAATGGGATCTAATACGATATGATTGGATACACCCAATTTTGAGATCTAATTGGATCAGCTAGATATTACAGCAGATCTCAAACAATATCAAATTGGATATGATTAGATATTGCGCGAGATCAATTTTTTTTACTCGGGTACATACAATTACTGAGCCTTTATTCAGCTTTGCTATGTATACATGGTTCAATAAATGAGAAACCTCCGTTATCATAAGAGATGTTATAACTTAATAACTACAGTGTATTGCAAAAGAATCTTAACTAAACTTTTAAATATTACAGATATTATAGTACTTGATGCATGTTTTTTATTTATCTTATAACCTAGATTACAAAAAGTCTAAAATCAGCAAAATCGGCTCATATTTGTAAAAGTTGCACGACAATAAAGCTTTTGTATACCAGAGATGGTCAACTTTGACACCCTGTAGCACACTCTGTGATAAAACAGGGTGGCTACAATTCTAATTTTCTAAAAGCCTGGATCTTTCTCTTCAGTTCTTGTGAACATTTTTTTTCGATTGGATCAGTAGTTTGAAGATCCATAATTATTGCCATTTTTATTAGGTTTGGACCACTGTGCGCTCTACCGTCTGAGCTAATGTTGCTTGTGCATGATACCTCGCTGATGGTAAAGTTATATATTTTTCGTTTCTGTTCAAATAAAAAAGAAAAGGAAAAATAAATACCACAAGCAAATAAAAAAATGGTGAAAAATAGAAAAGAAAATAACATTAACCCACACACAAATATAGTGGAAGTGCCTTGAATATACCCCCGATTGACCGGTCATCGAATAGGTCCTTTAATGGCAGTTGACTCGTTTTTTGCATTGGTCATAATTAAATTAAAAAATCAATTAAAAATTAGAAAATTACCTCAAAAACTCTGATAATATAAATAAAAATTTTAAAAATTCCCCTTAAGTTCAAAAGAAAATTAATTGAAATACCAATTGTTAAAACTAAAACAGCTTTAACATTAAAAAACGTTGAAAATACAAAACTTAAAATTTCGTAGCAAAAAATTATAGAAATTTAAAATAAGAGCTAAAATAATCAAATCGTAAAAAAATGAAGTTCAAAATAAATAAAAAAATATTTTTAAAAATATGCCGCGAATTTTGTTTTTTATTTCGGTATCGGTCAAGTTTTTTAAAAGCAACAGTGAAAGTAATGGATCGGAAAATACTTAGAAAATTAATTCATTCTCTTTTGTTCGTATTTGTACTAATTTAGTAATATGGCTTCGGTTGACCGGTCACGGGATAGGTCCCTGGAGGGCAATTGACCCCTAATTTCCCGTAGGGTATTAACACACATATATACAGTGGAAGTGCCTTGAATATGCCACCAATTGACCGGTCATGGGATAGGTCCTTTAATGGCAGTTGACTCGTTTTTTGCGTTGGCCATAAATAAATTAAAAAATCAATTAAAAATTAGAAAATTACCTCCGTAACTCTGATAATATAAATAAAAATTTTGAAAATTCCCCTTAAGTTAAAAAGAAAAGTTAAATGAAATAGCAATCGTCAAAATTAAAACAGCTTTAAAATTAACCCTTTGGCGAGTGGCGTACATTATAATGTACGTCGACTTTATCAACTCGTCACTGATTTGAATTTTAACCAAAGCGCTATTTATTAACTGTTATCGGTTCGTTATTTTGTTCTTATTAAAATTTTATGCAGGCTGTGAAATTTCAAAATAACATGAGATCAGTAGAGTGCCTTTTGTCTTGTGATCGTCAACGCTGCAGAGAATGTGTTGGAAGTTAGAAGTTAACAGAAAGGCTAAATTTTAGTCTCAAAAATTGTGTGATGAATCAAATTCAAAAACTCAAAGTATTTTATGTAGAGATTAGTAATAGAAAAAATATAAAATTAAAATTTAAAAAAAATTTTAACCCGCTCGGGACCGGCAGCATGTTAATGTTTGAACTTTAATTTCAAATATCTCGGCTAGGGGGTGCTGCAAAGCCATAAAAGTAATAAACAATATTTCTTGCGCATAGATCTACATTTCCACGAAATTTGGTCTGAAAATTCCCAGCCACTAAAAATCCCGTGTCAAAGGGTTAAAAAATCGTTGAAAATACAAAACTTAAAATTTCTTAAAAAAAATAAAGTTCAAAATAAATAAAAGAGTAAAATAATTTTAAAAATATGCCGCGAATTTTGATTATAGTTCGGTATCGGTCAAGTTTTTTAAAAGTAACAGTGAAAATAACGGATCAGAAAATACTAACAATATGAAAATTAATTCATTATCTTTTGTTCATATTTGTACGAATTTAGTAATATGCCTTCGGTTGACCAGTCACGGAATAGGTCCTTGGAGAGAAATTGACTCCTCATTCCCAGTAGGGCAGTTATAATGAGTTTTTCTTTTTAAAATTAAAATTTCGTTGATGTTTTGGCAATATTACAAAACAATTTTCTTAAAATTCCAATGGCTTCCAAACAATACATTTCATGCTATTTTAATTAGTAAATTAGCATTTATCTTAAATTTGACAACTTTCTATGGGTTAAACTTCAAAAATCATGCTATTTTTCAACGATAGCACATTAGCACGTAAAACAACTTAAATAATTCTTATGCAGCAAAAAGTTAAAGTACACTTAAGTCTTTTTTTATGCGGTAGATGCGTTCCAGAAAAAACCGCATAAAAAAGAACTTTACTTCCATACAAAAATGGGAGATGCGATCCGAATATTTCAAAAACCGCATAACTTTAAAATAAGGTGAGAAAATTTAACTAAAATCGCATAAAAAAAATCTATAGAATAAAAAATTAAAAAAAAAAAAATTATTCATTTATTTTTACTTTTAACTGAAAATTACACTTATATTCATACAGAGCATACCAAAAAAAACAAAAAATAATACCCCGGCTAAAAATCTACATATATGGATTCATACAGGTTTAATGTATGTTCGTGCATGATTATAATCATGAATGATTTTCAATACATGGATACATAAATCTCCATACATGTATCCACGTATGTCCACACTTGTATGTACGATCGTATTCCCGAGAATTCGATGACAATGTTAAACTCAGTTGTGAGCCAGAAATAACAGATTTTCTTGGTTGAGACGCATTCATTTTAATTGCGCTTATTGAAGATTCTCCAAGTTTAAAATATTTTCCAATAGAGGCATATCTTTCACAATTTTCTATGCGATCTAAAATTACCATTTTAGTTTCTAACGAAATTACTGTCTTTTTTCTCTTGGTTTTATCCATTTCTTTTAAGAAACCCTTTAAAAAATAAAACAAATTTTTTTTTTTTATTTCAAATCAGAGCTTTGAAGAATTAATTCCTTTTTGAATGAATTCACTACCAATCGAATTCAATTTTCTCTAGAGTTGAATGAATTCCTTTTCTTAAGTAATTCACTGAATTCATTCAACTGAATGCGTTCATCAAACAACAAATTCAAGGAATTAATTCAATTGCAATAGTTCTTTTTATTAAATCAAATGAATTAATTCACCGGTGAACGCGTTCAATTTTATAAATCGAACGGAAAAAAAGTGAATTAAGTCCTTACTGAATTAATTCACCACTGAATTCATTCAATTTCATTTTCATTCAGTGAATTAAAAAAAAAATAAAATAACATTCAGTGAATAAAAAAAAAATAATAAGTTCACTGAATTGAAAAAAAATAAAATAAGTTCACTGAATTAAAAAAAAATTTAATAAGTTCACTGAATTAAAAAAAAAAATAAAATAAGTTCACTGAATTCAAAGCCTGTTTTCTGCCGTTCAGTAGAAGAAAACAATAATGTACAAATAAAATTTTTAAATAAGCAATTTTACAGCGTGTGCTAGTAACAAATTAGAAACCGGATGCTGTTTATCAACCTACATGATTCAAAAATAAAGCCTTTTACTATTAAAAATAAAAACTTTACAGATATAGATAAATTTGGAAAAAAAATATAACTATATAACTAGTTTAAAAAATTAATAGTTATATTTTTTCCAGAGACTTAAGTGTATAACTAAAATTTAAAAATAGGTATTTTTTCATAATGCATTTTGAGAGGAAAATTTCCTTTTTATAGAGATTTTTTTATAAAATTTTACGTGGAAGTAAAAAGGACAGATTTTATATTTTACTGTTAATAAATGAACTTTTAAAGTTATTTCGTCTCTCAAAAAGTTTAACACGTGTTAAAAAATAAAAATATATAATAAAACTACAAATTTTATTTATTCTACATCTATACCTGGCTCTAGTAGTTTTTAGCTTGTCAAAACGCATATAAAAACGAGTAAAAAGGTTAAAGTCGGGCATGCCGAATATACAATACCCTACACCAGTCTGGTTAAAAGCCAACTAATGTTTGGATCCGAAATTCGAATGGGTTAAAATGGGACTTGTGTCAAAATTTTCTATAATGTGAGTCAGCGAACCAAATTTCATTAAAATATCTTAATATTTGCAACCTGCAGTTTGTAACCAAGCCAATTTTGGGGGGACCCTTATATGGGCACTAGGTCTAAACATGGACCGGTGTTAACCAAAATCAATAGGCTTCGTCTTTGGGCTGATATAGGTCGGTGTACCAAATTTCATCAAAATATCTTAATATTTGCGACCTGCAGCGTATAAACAATATAATTTTGAGGGGACCCTTATATGGGCACTAGGTCTAAACATGGACCGATGTTCACCAAAATCAATAGGCTTTGTCCTTGGGCCAACATAGGTCTGTGTACCAAATTTCAACAAAATATCTTAATATTTGCGACCTGCTGCGTATAAACAATATAATTTTGGGGGGACCCTTATATGGGCACTAGGTCTAAACATGGACCGCTGTTAACTAAAATCAATAGGCTTCATCCTTGGGCTGATATAGGTCGGTGTACCAAATTTCATCAAAATATCTTAATATTTTCGACCTGCAGCGTATAAACAATATAATTTTGGTAGGACCCTTATATGGGCACTAGGTCTAAACATGGACCCGTGTTAACCAAAATCAATAGAATTCTTCCTTGGGCTAACATAGGTCGGTGTACCAAATTTCATCAAAATATCTTAATATTTGCGACCTGCAGCGTATAAACAATATTATTTTAGTAGGACCCTTATATGGGCACTAGGTTTAAACATGGACCGATGTTCACCAAAATCAATAGCCTTCGTCCTTGGCCAACATAGGTCTGTGTACCAAATTTCATCAAAATATCTTAATATTTGCGACCTGCAGCATATAAACAATATAATTTTGGGAGGACCCTTATATGGGCACTAGGTCTAAACATGGACCGATGTTAACCAAAATCAATAGGCTTCGTCCTTGGGCTGACATAAGTCGGTGTACCAAGTTTCATCAAAATATCTTAATATTTGCGACTTGTAGAGTGCGCACAAGAATGCATGGACAGACAGACGGACGGACGGACAGACGGACATCGTTAAATCGAAATAAAAAATTTCTGAGCCGATCGTTATACTATAAGGTGTGTCTAGGACCAATATTTTTTGGTTTTACAAACATCAGCAATACCCTGACCACATAGTGGTGTAGGGTATAAAAAACAATAAAAAACTATAAGAAAAATATTTTTCTTTAATTATTTTGTTTTTATTTATGTCGGAAAAGTACAATAGTACAATCACTAAATCATATACTTTTCTGCTCTATATCATTTTGCAGATTTCATATGAAAACGCTATCATTCCCAAAATAACTTCGAATGCGATTTCGACTAAATTTTACGAAAAAATTATTATTTTTCGATACGATTTCGAGTTATTTTGCATACTGGGAAATCAGTACTGAAAATATTTTTCAAAATCTGAGTTTCAGTTTTATATTAGTCAGATATAAGAACGATTTTTGTCTCGATTTTTCTTAAGTTAGGAATTTTTTGTTTAAAAAATTTCTGACTTATGCAAAATTTTACAAAAAATTCGTTCTTAGTTCTGACTACAACACTAACTATGACTTTTTTCTATCAAAGCACTAAACATAAAATTATATAATTCTGGTAAATTCTAACACAATTTTCTTATTCCAAACATTGTAGAATTTTTAAAATTTTTTCATACTCTTATTCAAGGTACTTTGATACTTTTCATGGCGAAAATGTAGGGAAAATATTTAACATTTAAAATGTAAGGCTTATTGAACCTTACAATATATTTTTATGTTTTAAGTCATTTTTATAATCATTTTTAGAAGGACAAATTTTCTTTATTTTCATTTTGAAACACAGTTTTGTTGCAAAAGGTAATACATATTTTAACCTCTGGCAATCTTTGTTACAGTATCTTTTTTTCTGGTCATATAATACAATAAGTTGAAAATTCTTGAAAACATTCAGTAAAATAGTATTGCCAGCCCTGTTCTAGTCCCATTACGAAGTGGATTAACTGCTTATGGTTACTTAAGCCAGTTAATCCACTTTGTAATATATTAACTTTTCAGTGTAAACGAAGCATTACCAACTATTTTTGTGTATAAAATATTTTTATAAATAATAATAACAGGGTTGGCAGACAATACCGCTAAAATATCGTTATCGATTCAAAACCCTTTCCACTGACTACCGTTACCCCTAAAATACCGTTACCGAAATACCCGGAATACCGTTATCCTTAAAATACCGTTACCGAAATAACTGAAATACGGTTATCCTTAAAATACCGATACAGAAATAAATGAAATATCGATACCCTTAAAATACCGTTACCAAAATAAATGAAATAGCATTATCCCTAAAATACCGTTACCGTTATTTTTAATTTTCTGCTTTTGGTAATTTCACGTGGTTATTAAGAATTTTTTGTACATTAAGTTGATAAATTGGTTATGTTTTTAATCTCGTTTTTTTTTTATAAAAAAAAAATTGCGGGATGCATCGAAATAACTGACTACCGTTACCCTTAAAATACCGTTACCGATATAACTGAAATACCGTTACCGAAATAACCCAAATATCGTTACCTTTAAAATACCGTTACCGAAATAACTCAAATACCGTTATCCTTAAAATACCGATACCGAAATAAATTAAATAGCGTTACCCTTAAAATACCGTTACCGAAATAACATAAAATGTCGTTACCTAACGATAACCGCATTCGTTTCGGTTACCATCCATGAATAATAATAATAATAAACAGATTGCATGTAAGTAACCATTAAACTAACACTCTTTAGAGTTGTTAACATAATACCATAATTAGTTTTAATGCACACAAAACACTAATTAATTACAAAGACATGAATTATTTTCATATAAAAAATAATACTCACACATCTAGACACAAAAATACTCTAAAAAATATATAAACATAAGCATTCACTGAAATTGCCTAAAATGCATAGGTGGTAACCGAAACGATGCGGTTATCGGTAAGGCTAGCTTTATTTCACTTATTTCGGTATCAGTATTTTAACGTTACCGGTATTTCTGTCACTTCGAATAACGGTATTTTGGTTATTTCGGTAACGATATTTTAAGGTCAATGGTATTTCAATTAGTTCGGTACAGTAGACGCTCGCAAATTAGAACCGCTTTGTTTTTGAGACAATTCTAATTTCTGAATTATTCTAATTTCTGGACGTTTTTTTTCGTTTCGTTTCCAATGATAAAGTGTTTTTTACGTTTATTTAACATTTTAAATGATACACTTTCACTATTTAATAGAGACTGCCAAATAATATGTACACGCGTATCAAATTTCACAAATAAACTAGCCAAAAATGTACATAAATGCGACAAAAAAAAACAAATAGGGAAAAACATATATAATTTGGTGATTCCCCTTTTTAGTTTTACTTTATTCAAACAGAATAAAAATAAATTGGGGATTTCCTGTGTATTCAAATAACCAAAAAAAAAAAAAAAAACGCTCAGAAATTAGGATTTTAAATTCGAATTTCAGAGCGTTTAATGTATTGCAAACATTGATTCTAATTTCTGGACGTTCGAATTACTGAAAGCTCCAATTTGCGAGCGTCTACTGTAATGGTATTTTAAGTGTAATGGTATAAAGCGGATAAAAAAACTAAAATAAAAACAAAACAAATTTCTCAACTTAATATTTATCTGGTTGAAATCAAAAAAAAAAAAAAAATTATCTATAAATCTCAAAATTTATCTATAAAATGATAAACCAATGTAGAATAAAAGTAAGAAATTTTGATTTTGCCCAACTTTAGCTGTATTTAGAGTAAATCGGAAATATAATTCATATGGGCGATTTTTCCAAATATGTACCGATCCTACACCCAGAAAACAGATTCGTGGTGCTAACCGAATTAGTTGCCAATCGAACAACTATCTTTAAATTCAATGTAGTATCGGTTGGCATCATCAAACGTTCGGTTATGAAAATGATAATTTTCAATTGTGACTACCAACGTCTATAAATAATAGTTCTGTAGCTACCATTAAAATTTAAAATGCCCTACACCATTTCCAAATAAAAAAGAAACATAATTTATATTGTACTTATATATTTTTAATTGAAATAGAGTTAAAATTTAAAAATACAATCCTCCAAGGAAATCCTTAAGTATTAGGGAATTTTTTATATGAAAATAATAAATGTTTTAAAGACTTCTTTGAAAACACATTTTATTCACAAAAACCGCAGATAAAGATGGTTTTTTTGGTTCTCAGGTTAAAAGCACAGTTCTGAAATTTCATTCGGTCAAAGACATCACAATTTGGATTTCAGTAAGAATTGTTGTTCTTTCATGAAAACAGAAAGGCAGAGTACTTGCTTGTCGTTTATTTTCACAGAAAAGTTTTCTATAGGCACGTTTTTCAAAATATCAGATCGTGTGTATTCACAAAAATGATTTTGAAGGGATGTTTTTAACAAATTTCAGATTGCATGTTTTATACTGTTTGGTTGAAAAATCTTTTGATGCTTTGATGCAGGCTCCTGGAATTCATGAAGAATCTTGACATTTCAGATTTTCTAGTTAAATAGCACATGCTGCTGAAAAAGACAAAATATTGTTGTAGATAATTAATCAAATATTCTTACTTATGATCTTAACTTACATGACACATAAACGTTTTTTCAACCTTTTTTTATAATTATATAATTTAATTTATTTTGTTGTATTAAAAGAAGCAAAATGTTTGTTTTATTTTTGAAGTTTTTTATTTTTCAAGTGACATTGAAAAATGGAATATTGAAACTATGTTGTTACTAAGGATTTATAGTTTTTAGGACTATTTATAATTTTGGTGGCGGTTGGGTCCACTGATAATTGTCATAACGAAATTTTTGATGCAGTAATAGTTGAGTTCACCAATTATTGATCAGTACGGTATAAATTGGTTGTATTAAAAAATTAATTATCACAAAGGCAGTGGAATGGTCTTAAATTAAAAAATTTTATAATTGAGATAAATACTATGGGTATGCAAATGAATTTTAATAGTTTCAACCGAATTCCAACTTTTTAATTTTCTGCGTGTATCTAGAAATAATAGGCGTTGTCCATGGGCACAGCAAACCAAATTTTACTAAAATATCTTAGCATATGCGACTTGTAACTTGCGAAAAAAAACCTTTTTATGGGCACTTGGTCAATAAGCTTTATCCTTGAGCCGAAACAGGTTGGTTTCATCATTATATCTTAATATCTGCGACCAGGAGTGTGCCACAAGAATGCATGGACAGACAGACGGACATAATTAATTCGATACCAAATGTGATTCTGAGTCGATCGGTATACCAAGAGGTGGGTCGAGGTCAAGTATTTTGTGGTGTTATAATAATCAGCACAAATTTTTTATACCCTCTTCACTCTGGGGTATAAATAACGGTAACGGTATTTTAAGGATAACAGTGTTGCATTTATTTCGGTTACAGTATTTTAAGGTTATCAATATTTCATTTATTTGGATATCGATATTTTAGGGATCACGGTATTTCAGTTATTTCCGGTACTTTAGGAGTATCGGTAGGGTTTTGGATGGATAATGGTATTTTAGCGATATTGCCTGCCAACCCTGCTAAAATGTGTGCTTAATAATTTACAAAAACAGAAACGCACAAATACATATGCACATACACAAAATATTCATCTACACTCCAACAATGCAAATGCATATAAAATGTTACGTATTTAGGTGGTCCAAAAAATAAAAGTTGGAATTCACGAACTCAGAAATCCTACAAATATTCCATTGAAAAATAAATATTGTCTGCGAAAAAAAAACTCCAAATTAATTAGACAATGAGAAAAATTAAATTTAGTTCTTATAAGGGCAGCGAATTTCATGCAAATGCGTTTTTGTTTCCAGTAGCCCAAAAACTATGTTGACCAAATATTTTTACAAATCGAGGCATTTTCCGAATGAAGTAATTTGCATCGACTTGTTGTTGCATATTTTTGCAGGGTTGGCAGGCAATACCGCTAAAATACAGTTATCGATTCATAACCCTTTCAACTGACTACCGTTACCCCTAAAATATCGTTACCGAAATACCCGGAATACCGTTATCCTTAAAATACCGTTACCGAAACAAATGAAATATTGTTATCCCTAAAATACCGATACCGTTATTTTTAATTTTTTGCTTTTGGCAATTTCACGTGGTTATTCAGTATTTTTTTACATTTTATTTTATTTATTTATTTATTTATTTTGTTGTTCCACACACAAGACTCAAAGTCTTATATTGCAGTGTAGAACTGATTATTCGTTAAATATACTTTTTATAATTTAATAACTTAAGAACTAATTATGAAGAAAAAATAAAGTAATCAAACATATATATATAATATGGTACCTATGCATAATAATTTCAAAACTTTGTAACACTTTTTAAAATGATCTCTGTATGAAAAATTCGATTTATAAGCTATTTATAAGTTCAAAAAGTTGTCATGCATATGACCCTATATTTATAATAGCAAAGGCACAAATAATAATAATAATAATAAAAAAAAAAAAAAATAATATTTTTTTTTGTTTTTTGACATACAATTTTAAAAATTATAAACATAAAGCATTAAACACATAGACGACTGCAGCTACACGACTACAGCCTGTCAAAAATAAAATACACACGTTTATATGAAAACGATTATTTTGACACCAACACAGCTACACGGCTACACGACTACTTTTGCCGCTGTAGTCAACTTAGGATAATTTCTATTTTTGTTGGCTACAAAACAAAAATAGTGTTGACAATATAACGAAATATGTAAAACAGGACAATTTTTCCCGCTAGAGGCGAAGTAAAATCGTTAGTTCTGACTAGAAAATCACCGTTTTGGGAACACTGAAGAAACAGCTGTTTATATTTTACAATTGTTTGAAGGTTTCATTAATTTATATTTGGAAATAACTTTATTGTGATGTTTTGTAAAAAAAAATGGATCTTACAAAATTAACAAAATATTCCTCAGCCATTATTTTAGAAGCACAAACCAAAAAAGATTAATATTTATCAAAATGTCAAATATTTAGGATTATCTGTTTACATGTTGCTGTCGTTTTCAAAAAAATTAAGTAGCTGACTACACGACTACAATTGCAGCCAGCAGCATTTGTAGTCGTGTAGTCGTGTAGCTGCAGTCGCCTATGTTTTTAATGCATAATACTTACAAAAGAAAATAATTTAATTTAATCAAATACGTTTGAAAAATAGGTAATTATGGTTTTTTTGAACCGCAGTGCGTTACTTAAGATTTGATAACAATAAGGAATTGAGTTCCAGAGATGTATGGCATTGATACAGAATTGCAAAGTTGATATAAGGCTTTTATTTTTAATTGTTTTCAGTCTTTTACCCCCTACAAATAGGGTCTGAAAAAATTAGTTTCTCATAAAGATGTACAGGTTGATGCAAATAAATGATTTTATGTAAGAAAGTCAAAATTCGAGTTTTCAGTAAATCGTTGAGACTGAGGCCACATAGTTTTTTGGAAAACGCAGAAACTCGTGCACGTCTTTTTAAACCATATAAATACATAGCGAACGATATTATTGAAAACGACGTTTAATTTATTTTCACTTATTGAGTCACAACTAGCAAAGAGTTCACACCCGTACAACAAAATTGGAATAAGGTAGGTTCTAATTTTTAATGGTGTACAGTGTTGGGTTCGCCAGAGTGTTCTTATCATGGAGCAAGTTCGACCACATGCATATTTAATATGATCAGACCAGGTAAGGGTATTACAATTTCAATACGTTGATTACTTACAATTTCAATACGTTGATTATTTATTGAAGTGTTGGGAATAATTCTCTTCTTCGCTAATCGTTTTTGTATAATAAGACACTTATATTTTTTAGGGTTAATCCCCAGACCATTAGCCGTTGCCCACACATGAATGCGATCAAGTTCCGAATTCAAAGTTCTTACACACTGATCAAGCAAGGTTTCATTGCAACTAATGTAAAGTTGAACACCGTCAGCATACATTCTAACTTTACAGTATGTTAGAATATCCGGGAGATCATTAGAGTATAATGAAAACAAGAGCTGGCATAATATAGATCCTTGCGGAACGCCTCTTGTAGCAGCTAGTGACACAGATTTTCCAGTTGAGGTTTCAACGTACTGATATCTGTTACTAAGATATGATGACAAAAGACGTGTTGCAGTTGAAGAAAAATTGAACATATTTTGTAATTTGTAGCATAAGATGCCGTGGTCAACAGTATCGAAAGCTTTCGAACGATCTAATAGCATTAAAAAAGTGACTTTACCATCATCAACTTCTTTTCTTATCTCCTCCGCAACATCAACTAGCGCTGTTATGCAGCTGTGTTTCCTTCGAACCCCGAATTGATGAGATGAAAGTAAATTATTATCTAAGAAGGTAATCATTTGATTGTGCATCAGCCTTTCGAAGACTTTAGACAGAAACGGTAAAATAACTATGGGTCTGTAATCAATGCCTGATTTAGGTATTGGTACGATTTTCGCATTTTTCCACTTAGTAGGAAAGCAACCAGTTGTAAATATTTTATTAAAGAAGAATGTTATACGAGGAAGTAGTTGAGGTAATAGTATTTTTTTAAATTTCGGATGAATTCCATCTACTCCAACAGCATTAGATTTTATCGATAAGAAACTTGATAAAACGTCACACTGAGTTATGCCAGTAAAGAAGAACCTATTGTTTTCTGTAAAATCATAAATTGGGTGTATGTTTCTATAATAGTTACAATACTTTTTTTTGGAAAAAAAGTACTTTTTTTTGAAAAAAGTACTTTTTTTAAAATTTTTTTTTTTTTATAAAATTTACTTTTTTTTCCAAAAAAAGTACTTTTTTCAGAAAAAGTTAATTTTTATATGACATTCTTCTATGGTATACAACAAACTACTATACTCGTAGGTTGTATATTCAAATAAAAATACCACGGTCTTTTTCGGGTAGTAGTACGGCGTTTTTACATCGTAGCTTCAAATGGGCTGAAACTTTACAGGAAATATCTAGACATAAATTGGACCAAGAATTATGAACATCTGTGTAGATCGTGGAACAAAAATGTTCCGAAAATCGTAATAGAATTCAGAAAGTGCTGCATTTCCCATACATTTATATGAAACAGTCACGGTCTTTTTCGGGTAGTAGTACGGCGTTTTTACATCGTAGCTTTAAACAGGCTGAAACTTTACAGAAAACAAGTCAACATAAATTGAACCAAGATTTATAGACATCTGGGCGGATCGTGGAACAAAAATATTCCGAAAATCGTAATAGAATTCAGAAAGTGCTGCATTTCCCATGTATTTATATGAAAATGCCACGGTCTTTTTCGGGTAGTAGTACGGCGTTTTTACATCGTAGCTTAAAACGGGCTGAAACTTTACAGAAAACAAGTCAACATAAATTGGACCAAGAATTATGAACATCTGTGTAGATCGTGGAAGAAAAATGTTCCGAAAATCGTAATAGAATTCAGAAAGTGCTGCATTTCCCATGTATTTATATGAAAATGCCACGGTTTTTTTCGGGTAGTAGTACGGCGTTTTTACATCGTAGCTTCAAACGGGCTGAAGCTTTACAGAAAATAAGTCAACATAAATTGGAGCAAGAATTATAGACGTCTGGGCGCATCGTGGAACAAAAATGTTCCGAAAATCGTAATAGAATTCAGAAAGTGCTGCATTTCCCATGTATTTATATGAAAATGCCACGGTCTTTTTCGGGTAGTAGTACGGCGTTTTTACATCGTAGCTTAAAACGGGCTGAAACTTTACAGAAAACAAGTCAACATAAATTGAACCAAGATTTATAGACATCTGGGCGGATCGTGGAACAAAAATATTCCGAAAATCGTAATAGAATTCAGAAAGTGCTGCATTTCCCATACATTTATACGAAACTGTCACGGTCTTTTTCGGGTAGTAGTACGGCGTTTTTACATCGTAGCTTTAAACGGGCTGAAACTTTACAGAAAACAAGTCAACATAAATTGGACCAAGAATTATAGACATCTGGGCGGATCGTGGAACAAAAATGTTCCCAAAATCGTAATAGAATTCAGAAAGTAATGCATTTCCCATATATTTATGTGAAAATGCTACGGTCTTTTTCGGGTAGTAATACGGCGTTTTCACACCGTAGTTCCAAATGTGTTGAAACTTTGCAAAAATTATAGGAAGGTAAATTCGATCAATATTTAGAGATATCTGTCTACTTTGTGGAACAAAAATATTCTGAAAATTACTATAGAATTCAGAAAGTACCGCATTTTCCATACATTTACATGAAACAGCCACGGTCTTTTTCGGGTAGTAGTACGGCGTTTTTACACAGTGACTCCAAATGAGTTAGAAATTTACAAAAATTATCTGGATGTAAATTCGACCAACAATAGTAGCGAGTTTTTTAGGTCGTGGAACAAAAATGTTCCGCAAATCGAACTAGACTCCAGAAAGTGCAGTGATTTCTATACATTTCTATAAAAATGCCACGGTCTTTATGGGATACTAGTACGGCGTTTTTATACGATAACTCCAAAAAGGTCTAAACTTTACAGAAATTATCTGGACGTGAATTTTATCGCCAATTATAGCCTTTTGTGTAGGTCATGGAATAAAAATGTGCCGAAAATCACAATAGAATTCAGAAACTACTACGATTTCTATACATTTATATGACAATGACACTTTTTCCGGTAGTTGCACAGCGTTATTACACCGTAGCTCCAAATAGGTTAAACACGTAAACCAGTTATCTGTATATAAATTGGACAAAGAATTATAGACATCTGCGTAAATGGAACGAAAATATTTCAAAAGTTACACTAGAATTCAGAAAGTGCTGCATTTTATATACAGTCACATGAAACTGCCGCGGAATCTTTTTAATATCTCGAAAACTAAGCGAGATAGAGCAAAATGGTTAAAACTTTTGCCTTTGGGTGTTAATACACCCATAAAACCTTTTTAGTGAAATCAAATTTTAGCTAACTCTGCTAGATTTTAAAATTGCAAATATCTCATAAACTACTAATGCTAGAACGAAAAGGACGTTTATTTGGTTTTTCGCCTATAACTCGAAAACTAAGCGAGATAGAGCAAAATGGTTAAAATTTTTGCCCTTTGGGTGTTAATACACCCATAAAACCCTTTTAGTGAAATCAAATTTTAGCTAACTCTGCTAGATTTTAAAATTGCAAATATCTCATAAACTACTAATGCTAGAACGAAAACGACGTTTATTTGGTTTTTCGCCTATAACTCGAAAACTAAGCGAGATAGAGCAAAATGGTTAAAATTTTTGCCCTTTGGGTGTTAATACACCCATAAAACCCTTTTAGTGAAATAAAATTTTAGCTAACTCTGCTAGATTTTAAAATTGCAAATATCTCATAAACTACTAATGCTAGAACGAAAAGGACGTTTATTTGGTTTTTCGCCTATAACTCGAAAACTAAGCGAGGTAGAGCAAAATGGTTAAAATTTTTGCCCTTTGGGTGTTAATACACCCATAAAACCTGTTTAGCAAAATCAAATTTTAGCTAACTCTGCTAGATTTTAAAATTGCAAATATCTCATAAACTACTAATGCTAGAACGAAAAGGACGTTTATTTGGTTTTTCGCCTCTAACTCGAAAACTAAGCGAGGTAGAGCAAAATGGTTAAAATTTTTGCCTTTTGGGTGTTAATACACCCATAAAACCCTTTTAGTGAAATCAAATTTTAGCTAGCTCTGCTAGATTTTAAAATTGCAAATATCTCATAAACTACTAATGCTAGAACGAAAAGGACGTTTATTTGGTTTTTCGCCTCTAACTCGAAAACTAGGTAGAGCAAAATGGTTAAAATTTTTGCCCTTTGGGTGTTAATACACCCATAAAACCTGTTTAGTAAAATCAAATTTTAGCTAACTCAGCTAGATTTTAAAATTGCAAATATCTCATAAACTACTAATGCTAGAACGAAAAGGACGTTCATTTGGTTTTTCGCCTATAACTCGAAAACTAAGCGAGATAGAGCAAAATGGTTAAAATTTTTGCCCTTTAGGTGTTAATACACCCATAAAACCCTTTTAGTGAAATCAAATTTTAGGTAGCTCTGCTAGATTTTAAAATTGCAAATATCTCATAAACTACTAATGCTAGAACGAAAAGGACGTTTATTTGGTTTAGAGGGCAAAAATTTTAACCATTTTGCTCTACCTCGCTTAGTTTTCGAGTTATAGGCGAAAAACCAAATAAACGTCCTTTTCGTTCTAGCATTAGTAGTTTATGAGATATTTGCAATTTTAAAATCTAGCAGAGTTAGCAAAAATTTGATTTCACTAAAAAGTTTTTATGGGTGTATTAACACCCTTTGGGCAAAAATTTTAACCATTTTGCTCTATCTCGCTTAGTTTTCGAGTTATAGGCGAAAAACCAAATAAACGTCCTTTTCGTTCTAGCATTAGTAGTTTATGAGATATTTGCAATTTTAAAATCTAGCAGAGTTAGCTAAAATTTTGTTTCACTAAAAGGGTTTTATGGGTGTATTAACACACAAAGGGCAAAAATTTTAACCATTTTGCTCTACCTCGCTTAGTTTTCGAGTTAGAGGCGAAAAACCAAATAAACGTCCTTTTCGTTCTAGCATTAGTAGTTTATGAGATATTTGCAATTTCAAAATCTAGCAGAGCTAGCTAAAATTTGATTTCACTAAAAGGGTTTTATGGGTGTATTAACACCCCGTGGGCAAAAATTTTAACCATTTTGCTCTATCTCGCTTAGTTTTCGAGTCATAGGCGAAAAACCAAATAAACGTCCTTTTCGTTCTAGCATAGTAGTTTATGAGATATTTGCAATTTTAAAATCTAGCAGAGTTAGCTAAAATTTGATTTCACTAAAAAGGTTTTATGGGTGTATTAACACCCAAAGGGCAAAAATTTTAACCATTTTGCTCTACCTCGCTTAGTTTTCGAGTTAGAGGCGAAAAACCAAATAAACGTCCTTTTCGTTCTAGCATTAGTAGTTTATGAGATATTTGCAATTTTAAAATCTAGCAGAGTTAGCTAAAATTTGATTTTACTAAACAGGTTTTATGGGTGTATTAACACCCTTGGGCAAAAATTTTAACCATTTTGCTCTACCTCGCTTAGTTTTCGAGTTATAGGCGAAAACCCAAATAAACGTCCTTTTCGTTCTAGCATTAGTAGTTTATGAGATATTTGCAATTTTAAAATCTAGCAGAGTTAGCTAAAATTTGATTTCACTAAACAGGTTTTATGGGTGTATTAACACCCTGTGGGCAAAAATTTTAACCATTTTGCTCTATCTCGCTTAGTTTTCGAGTTAGAGGCGAAAAACCAAATAAACGTCCTTTTCGTTCTAGCATTAGTAGTTTATGAGATATTTGCAATTTTAAAATCTAGCAGAGTTAGCTAAAATTTGATTTCACTAAAAAGGTTTTATGGCAAAAATTTTAACCATTTTGCTCTATCTCGCTTAGTTTTCGAGATATTAAAAAGATTCCGCGGCAGTTTCATGTGACTGTATATAAAATGCAGCACTTTCTGAATTCTAGTGTAACTTTTGAAATATTTTCGTTCCACGACCTACTCAGATGTCTATAATTCTTTGTCCAATTTATATACAGATAACTGGTTTACGTGTTTAACCTATTTGGAGCTACGGTGTAATAACGCCGTGCAACTACCGGAAAAAGTGTCATTGTCATATAAATGTATAGAAATCGTAGTAGTTTCTGAATTCTATTGTGATTTTCGCCACATTTTTGTTCCATGACCTATACAAAAGGCTATAATTGGGGATAAAATTCACGTCCAGATAATTTCTGTAAAGCTTAGACCTTTTTGGAGTTATCGTATAAAAACGCCGTACTAGTATCCCATAAAGACCGTGGCATTTTTATAGAAATGTATAGAAATCACTGCACTTTCTGGAGTCTAGTTTGATTTGCGGAACATTTTTGTTCCACGACCTAAAAAACTCGCTACTATTGTTGGTCGAATTTACATCCAGATAATTTTTGTAAATTTTTAACTCATTTGGAGTCACTGTGTAAAAACGCCGTACTACTACCCGAAAAAGACCGTGGCTGTTTCATGTAAATGTATTGAAAATGCGGTACTTTCTGAATTCTATAGTAATTTTCAGAATATTTTTGTTCCACAAAGTAGACAGATATCTCTAAATATTGATCGAATTTACCTTCCTATAATTTTTGCAAAGTTTCAACACATTTGGAACTACGGTGTGAAAACGCCGTATTACTACCCGAAAAAGACCGTAGCATTTTCACATAAATATATGGGAAATGCATTACTTTCTGAATTCTATTACGATTTTGGGAACATTTTTGTTCCACGATCCGCCCAGATGTCTACAATTCTTGGTCCAATTAATGTTGACTTGTTTTCTGTAAAGTTTCAGCCCGTTTGAAGCTACTATGTAAAAACGCCGTACTACTACCCGAAAAAGACCGTGGCATTTTCATATAAATACATGGGAAATGCAGCACTTTCTGAATTCTATTACGATTTTCGGAACATTTTTGTTCCACGATCTACACAGATGTTCATAATTCTTGGTCCAATTTCTGTCTAGATATTTCCTGTAAAGTTTCAGCCCATTTGAAGGTACGATGTAAAAACGCCGTACTACTACCCGAAAAAGACCGTGGCATTTTCATATAAATACATGGGAAATGCAGCACTTTCTGAATTCTATTACGATTTTCGGAACATTTTTGTTCCACGATCTACACAGATGTTCATAATTCTTGGTCCAATTTATGTCTAGATATTTCCTGTAAAGTTTCAGCCCATTTGAAGGTACGATGTAAAAACGCCGTACTACTACCCGAAAAAGACCGTGGCATTTTCATATAAATACATGGGAAATGCAGCACTTTCTGAATTCTATTACGATTTTCGGAACATTTTTGTTCCACGATCTACACAGATGTTCATAATTCTTGGTCCAATTTATGTCTAGATATTTCCTGTAAAGTTTCAGCCCATTTGAAGGTACGATGTAAAAACGCCGTACTACTACCCGAAAAAGACCGTGGCATTTTCATATAAATACATGGGAAATGCAGCACTTTCTGAATTCTATTACGATTTTCGGAACATTTTTGTTCCACGATCTACACAGATGTTTATAATTCTTGGTCCAATTTATGTCTAGATATTTCCTGTAAAGTTTCAGCCTATTTGAAGGTACGATGTAAAAACGCCGTACTACTACCCGAAAAAGACCGTGGCATTTTCATATAAATACATGGGAAATGCAGAACTTTCTGAATTCTATTACGATTTTCGGAACATTTTTGTTCCACGATGCGCCCAGATGTCTATAATTCTTGGTCCAATTTATGTTGACTTGTTTTCTGTAAAGTTTCAGCCCGTTTAAAGCTACGATGTAAAAACGCCGTACTACTACCCGAAAAAGACCGTGACAGTTTCATATAAATGTATGGGAAATGCAGCACTTTCTGAATTCTATTACGATTTTCGGAACATTTTTGTTCCACGATCTACACAGATGTTCATAATTCTTGGTCCAATTTATGTCCAGATATTTCCTGTAAAGTTTCAGCCTATTTGAAGCTACGATGTAAAAACGCCGTACTACTACCCGAAAAAGACCGTGACAGTTTCATATAAATGTATGGGAAATGCAGCACTTTCTGAATTCTATTATGATTTTCGGAACATTTTTGTTCCACGATCTAAACAGATATCCATAATTCTTGGTCCAATTTATGTCTAGATATTTCCTGTAAAGTTTCAGCCCATTTGAAGCTACGATGTAAAAACGCCGTACTACTACCCGAAAAAGACCGTGGTATTTTTATATGAATATACAACTTATAGTAGAGTTTTTTGTAGTTCCATAGAAAAACTATCATATAAAAATGTACTTTTTCTGAAAAAAGGACTTAAAAAAAAAAACATTTTATAAAAAAAAAAAATTTTAGGAAAAAGTACTTTTTTCAAAAAAAAAAAAAAAATACTTTTTATGCAAAAAGTACTTTTTAATGGAAAAAGTACTTTTTTATGCAATAAGCACTTTTTTTTGGAAAATGTACTTTTTTTTGGAAAAAAAAAATTTTTTTCCGAAAAATTTTTTTTTCCAAAAAAGTAGTTTTTTTTTGTAAAAAAGTAGTATTTTTTTTAAAAAATATATTTTTTTTTGGAAAAAAGTATTGTTTTCGAAAAAATGTACATTTTTATGTAAAAGTTACTTTCTTCTATGGCTTTTACGGTCTACCGGGTTTTCGGTCTACCCGGTCTTCGGTCTGACCGGGTAGGACCGGGTAGACCGTAAGACCGGTTTGAGACCGGGTAGACCGGGTAGACCGAAAACCGGGTAATGGGGGGCTCTAATATATATAATATAGTACCTATGCAAAATAATTTCAAAACCTTGTAACACGTTTTTAAAATGAAAAATTCGATTTATAAGCTATTTATAAGTTCAAAAAGTTGTCTATGTTTATAATAGCAAAGGCACAAATAATAATAATAATAATAAAAATAAAATTTAATAATACCATAAATAAAAATTTATGGTATTATTAAATACCTTTTGAGCTGCTAAATACCACTTTCCGCGTAAATTTTTGACATCGTTGGCGACTTTTTTTGTTACCTTAGTTTCTCTTTTAACGAAGCCCACAATTAACGAATTAACTCTTCAAAGGTCTGTTAATTAATTCGTAACAAAAGAAATCGAACGAAAACAAATATGAATTAATTCCATTCAATAGTCTTTTGTGAATTAATTCATTGAATTTTTAATTCAGAATTCAAATACGGAATTAAAAAATTAATTCTTCTTCTTCTGGGGGAGGTAAAGCTAGGAATAGTTGAATTTCATTTCCATTTTGGTCTACTTCTCTTAGTTTAGTAGATATGTACCATTTTAAAAAACCGGGAGGGAAAGAAACATCGGATATACTGATGGGGCCATCTAATAGGTGATGGCAGAGAGATGAAAATCTTATATTTTAACAATAAATTGTGTAAAATTTAACAAATGTATATATAATTTTATCTACATTGTGAAATATAAACTCAATTTTTATAAATTCGGAAAACTACACTCAAAATAATAAGTCTGTTGGCTGAACAGAAAAAATTGTTACTTTAACAAAATTTATTCCTGTTTTTGGCTTAAAATAAAATTTGTTGATTTTAAAATTTTGTAAACCTTCAGTTTTATCTGTAATTATACTGAGTTGTAGAATTTATTCAAATTTAGGGTCTCGGGACCCTCCCGGGCCTAATCCATATCATGTGAGGGCATATAAGGGCACTCCAATGGAGCAAACATTTTGTCCGCTTTGCTCTATCTCGCTTAGTTTTCGAGATATGGGTCATTTTATGAAGTGAAAAATTTTTATTAAAAATTTCCGAGGTCCAAGGCCCCGCCAAGTTCCATTTTTGGATAGAGATATCCCCTTTCTCTGCTCTATCTCTCTTAGTTTTCGAGATATGGGCCATTTAAAAAATCGGGAGGGAAAGAAATGGCGCCATCTTTAAAACTTCGGATACATTGGTGATAATTAACACACAAAATTAAAGTACAGTAGACGCTCGCAAATTAGAGCTTTCAGTAATTCGAACGTCCAGAAATTAGAATCAATGTTTGCAATACATTAAACGCTCTGAAATTCGAATTTAAAATTCTAATTTCTAAGCGTTTTTTTTTTGTGATTTGAATACACAGGAAATCCCCAATTTATTTTTATTCTGTTTGAATAAAGTAAAACTAAAAAGGGGAATCACCAAATTATATATGTTTTTCCCTATTTGTTTTTTTTTTGTCGCATTTTTTGCTAGTTTATTTGTGAAATTTGATACGCGTGTACATATTATTTGGCAGTCTCTATTAAATAGTGAAAGTGTATCATTTAAAATGTTAAATAAACGTAAAAAAAACACTTTATCATTGGACTGAATTGTTGTGTTTTGTTTTCTTGTTTTTATCAAATAAAATTGAATTAAAAAATATTAAAAAGAGTTTTATTTAAGTTTTTTGAAGTAAATTTACTCAATTTTTTTTTTCTAAAAAAACGTCCAGAAATTAGAATAATTCAGAAATTAGAATTGCCTCAAAAACAAAGCGGTTCTAATTTGCGAGCGTCTACTGTACTGCCGATTTTTAGTATAGTGTTAAATGAAGATAACTAAAATCTTTGCTTAAATCAGTGTTTCAACTAAAAATTTGTTAACAATTAGTCAAATCGATTTGAAACCGGTTTGAGATTTTTGTACTGGCGTGTTATTTTAAGTGTACCTACAAAAAAATTGCAAAGTTGACTTCGATATTTTTGCAGTTGCTTTTTTGCGTGTATGTATCTGTTGAAATTCTTGGAAAATGAACCTTTTAGCCGACGTTAGCCGGTTAGCCGCCGCCAGTCGACACTATCTTTTTAAGCCAGTCGCCGCCGATGCGTTTGCAGCTCAACTCTAAAAATCATTCGCCGCCGACCATTTTAGCCATTAGCCGCCGCCAGCCGAGAGAATGGACCGGCTTGTATCTCTGATACCGATACCGAAATAAATGAAATAGCGTTACCCTTAAAATACCGTTACCGAAATAACCTAAAATATCGTTACCCTAACGATAACCGCATTCGTTTCGGTTACCATTCATGTATTTTTGCTTATTTTGATAAAAATACATATTTTTGTATATTTTGCTTTTAAGTGCATATTTTTTGCATATTTTTTTATTTTTATTCCATATTTTGCATTTAATTGCATAAATATTTCTTCATATTTTTTAAAAACTATACGTAGGATTTAATTAAACATTAACAAAAGAAGTAATTTGTAGACCTTAGCACAATACTAAACAAAAAGCAGAAACATTATGGTGTCATCTATTTTGACATTTATATTGCATTAAATTTTTAAACAAACTCTCTCGAGTAAATCTGATATATTTTATTGTTTATTTTTGGATTTTTAGTGCATATTTTTTTATTTTTGGGCATATTCCCATTTAAGTTCATAATTTAGTGCATATCCCTCATAAAGGTTGAAATAACCAAAATCGGACCACTTTGTTTTTTAAATCAAAGGATGTCAAAGAAAGCTTTTGAATTTCTTTTTTTATTTTTTATTGTGTATATCCATATAATTATAAAAGTGTAAAAAATTAATCAGAAGTTGATTGGTATGCAAAACATCGCACTTTTTTCGAATTTATCCCATTAGTGTTTGCACGAGATTTCCATCCACTTTGCTGGCTACCACATTTCACTTAATTCTAAACTTTTATATATCTGACATTACTGAACCTGTCTTCTTTAAAGTTCCTTTTATAGTTGACCAAAATTCTTCTATTCGTCGCAATTCTGGACAATAAGGTGGATTTTTTTCTTTTGGTACAAAATCGATTTCGTTGCTTTTGTACCAGTCAGTCGTGTCCCTTGCATAATGACAACTAGCTAGATCCGGCAAAAATAATGGTTTTGTGGTGTGGGATTATACAAGTGGTAACAGGCATTTTTCTAAGCATTCTTCCCGATAAACTTCATGTACCAGTTGTAAAGAAAGATTTCGATTTTCTTCCACAAGAACAAATTTCTTGCCAAACCAGGTTTTTTTTGCGAAATTTTAACTTGATTTTCTTTTTACAATGATCTGGAGCATCACCACGGCTATATACTGTTTAAAAGCCTTGTCCTGCAATGTACCCGAAATTTGCAAAGCAATATATTTCGTCATTCATTATCACACAATTATAGTTTGTTCATTGCTTTCAGTAAAGACGTCGATTGCTTGTTTTGCTGATAACTTAGGCTTTGCATTCCTATCTGGATATACCCTGGGCTTTACAACATTTGAGTCAATTACGTAATTTGACATTCTGAACAAAATTTTTTGTGACTTCTTGATTTTACTTGCGACTGCGCGAGTTGAAATGCCAGGATCCTTAGTAAAAGCGTTAATTACCTTTTGGGCTGCTTTAAGTTCTCTTTGGATATGCTCACCACCACCTCCATGCTTTCTGCCGATTCACAAACGATTCCATTTTTCCCAAAACTATTTAAAATACTAAAAATTTATTTATTGGTATAAGATTAGGAGATAATAGCCTACTTAAATCATAAATCTTGTTTTAATTAGTCAAGTAGTTTTTAAGATAGCTGAGATTAAAAATGATACGATTTTGTTTATTTCAACCTTTATTTTAAGCGCATATTTCCGGTTTTAAAGTGCATGAAAGTCGCTGCCCTGGTTATTATGATCGCTATACATGAAATAGAATATACTTATTTATGTGTACATAAATACACATAAATAAGTATTTTGAAAATTTGAAAATTTCTTATGCAAATTTCAAATGTATTTTTTGCATTATTATATACCTCTTATGTGTGATACGATTTCTGTTAACAATAAAATCACAATGAGCTTAATAATAGCGAAATACTAAAAAAAAGTTAAATTCAAAGTCCAATTGCACGTTATCCTTTTTGAAATTAAAATCGATGTCATATAACGGGTAGAGCAAAAGTAATGTGAATGGGCTTTAATTTTTGCAAATGGTGTCAAATGTCATTGTGTTTTGACATCTATGTTGTTGACAGATAGAGAATTATTTGAAAACAAGCAATGGAGCGATACACACCTGAAGAATTTTTACTGCTTATTTGCCCAACAGACCGAACTGTTGTTTTAACGCAAAAGTCATAAAATTATAATGAGCGAGGTGGTTATATTAACAAACAAAATATGCATTTCTGGGGCACAGAGAACCCACATGAAATGCAATAAGAGCCATTGCATCCCCTCAAAGTGACTATTTGGTGATGTTTTGCGAGCAACAATACAAAATGCCGTAAAACGAGCACAAATGTGCATCAACTCAGGAGGTGGTCATTTGACCGATAAAATTTTTTCAACTTAATGTAAAAAGTTTTACATGTTCAAATAAACTTTTCGTGAAAACAGAACTCATTTTTTTCATTTCTAACAAAATGGTAGCCAATTCACATTATGACATTACTTTTGCGCCACCCTCTATAACGAAAGCCCTTGAAAAGTAGATTACAAAAGTATAACGAGTTGGTTTTTTCGATGAGATCGTTATAAGGTAGTTAGGAAAATACCTCAAAAACCTGCGTATTTTTGAATTTTTATAAAATCAAAATCAGGTTTAAAAAATTTCTTAATAAAGACTGCGTTCGATGAAACTAGTGCACACATTATTACTTGTAAATTTTTTCAAATTCAAAATTTATTTTTTTTAAATCAAGATGCCTTTTCTAAATATGTACAAATCCTCATGTCAAGTTTTAAAATTATTCGATACTTATTGGCTTTGAAATGAGCTATGAAATAGAAATGCGTGAAGAAATAATTCGATTATTTAATGAAATATAGTATGCAAATCGAGATATGCAAATCCACCTATCTGCCCAGAGCTCAGACCCATTGAAAGATATTGGGCTCTGGTAAAAAGGATCATGAAGGGTACAAAACAGGTTGCTGAAAACACTAAAACATTTTCAAGAAAATAGTTATCATCAAGCAAAAAAAAACACTGAAGACACTATTAAAAGTTTAATGGGAGGAATTTCAGAAAAAATTAACTTTTTCATTAAAAAGCACAAATGTGTAATATTTTTTTATTAAATGTAAACATGAATAAGATTTCTGTTAATAAAACGTTTTTTTCTTTTGTATATGTCAACTAGTTCAAAAGTTATTCGAATTTATTCGTGCACTAAAATCATCGAACGAGTCTTTAGACGTGTTCGTTTACTTACTACAAGTTACTATAGCTGGAAAAATGCAATACAAAAAGTAAAAAAAAAATTTGCAACTGTAGTAAAAGTAGTAAGAATTCCGACTAATCGAACACACTGTATATAATGATTTTGGATCTTTTCAGAAATCTTGGCATGTTCGCATGCTACAGGCCGAAAACACAAAGATATTTGATAAAATTTGCAACACTGAATTAGACCCAGCGACCGTAAAATGGGCATCCTCAAGGACAAAGCCCATTGATCCTAGATATGTCTGGTCCATATTTGTAAATATACTCAGTGTAAAAAATCATTACCAGATTACACACATACCTGTTAACTAGTTACTTTTATTGATACTACCCTGTGGGAAAACAGGGGTCAGTTGTGATGCGAGCACCTGTCCCGTGACCAGTAAAAACAGGACCGGTCTGAAAGAACCTATCCTGTGACCTGTTTCGTGACAGGTGAAAAGAGGACCTGTCTGAAAATACCTGTCCCGTAACCGCTGAAAACAGAACTGGTCTCAAAGTACCAGTCCTGTGACTGGTGAAAAGAGTACCGGTCTGAAAGTACCTGTCGCGTCATTCAAGTCCTACAAATATTAGAGTTGTCAATTATTCGTGTTTTTATTTTAATCGATTAAACGATGAAAACAATTTTGATCGAACGATTATATTATTACCCAGTCAGAAAAATACAAATGGGAAAGCGGTGGTAACAGGTGGTACAAGTACTGACAAAAAGTGCTTTCCCATTCCCAAAATGATAACATCATTAGACAAAAGGACCGGCTGTTCAAAAAGCGTCGGAAAAGCACTGGAGGAACAAAATTTTAAAACGTTGGCAAAACGCTGGCAAAACCCATAAATAGGTGGTCTGGGAATATATTTTCCAAAATAAAATTTGAAAAAAGTTCATATGTATTTTTTTGGTCTGACTTACGGAATAAACTATACTTTTCTAAAGACTAAATCCAAATCTGGCGTCTGTGAAAAAACAATTTTTTTTTTAACGAATGTTCTTTTGTTTGATGTGAGATTATGCTAGTAAACTATAGAGAAGAAAAAATTTAGAAAATTCGATAATTCATTTACCATATAAAACATCAACTACACATAACTTCATACATCTGAAAACAGTAGATTCGGTGAAGATATAATTTAAAATTGCCTAATTGTTTACTATCAACATGGATTTATGTTGTAGTTTAAAAATAATTAGAATATGCATTTAAAATTTAAAATTAACGCTTCGTTGTCATTCAATAAATCTGTGATTCAGAGTTGAATAGAATCAGCTGCGATACTTTAAGAATTAAAGTTCAAAGCAAAAATAGTAATAACAAAGGATAAAAATAGCATTGTTAAAAATTCGTTGATGTTAGTCTAATTGAATTGTAAACATCTGTTTATTTGCTTAAATTCAATATAAATAGATCATTATAGTATCATTGGTGCCCTATGCTCCAGTGGGAGTTAGAGGAATATATATATATTACAGGTGTTCCCTTTTATGAATATGTTTTTTAAATTGTTTTGTTTTTTATACTTTGTTAATTTTAAATTATATTCTCTTTGAATTTTTTCAAAACTGGTTTTCAAACAAATGTAAAATATTTTCATTCCCTTATTGAATTTTAAATAAAAAAGAAATTTTTAAATTCTGTCAAAACAAAATAATTTGTCAACCACTACAATCATCATCAAATATTAACCCATAAAGGCATAGGATACTGAGGATGGGTTTGTAGCGGGACCCGACAATACGTATTCTATCCTGCTGGCCTTATCGAATTTTTTAAATTTTTTTCTTCTCTGTAGTTTACTAGTATGATCTCAAATCAAACAAAAGAACATTAATTTACCAATTAAAAGATCAACTATACATACCTTCATAAAATTTTTTTAACAGAATTTTTCGAATTGGCCTTTTGGTCTTTTAAAAAAATTGCAAAAAAGCATAATGTTCACCGTGATACTGTTTCCAAGAACATTTAATGATATCAAGATTACCTAAGTATTGACCGGAGACATGAATCGGGAAGAAAAAAAGGTCCGCAGGATATTAATACATGCGAACGTTGCTGTCCTTTATTATAAGGTTGTACTATAGATATAAATTTATGTATGACATTCAAATTAGGCGCTACACATGTTCCTTTTTGTATTCATGGCATTAAATATAATTCCATATACATCCATAAGAACTCCTTTTACAAATATGGAAAAATGTATTCTTCCAAATACGATCCTATACAAGTCCCTTTTGCATAAATTGAATAACATACATATACTTCCATATTTGTCCATATATGAGTGCCTTTTCCATATATGAAATAACAGATGCCTCCATATATGTCTGTAGGGTAGAGGGGGGATCCTTCGCCAGTGGAGCACATACACTAATCCAAGTTTTCTCCGGTGTTAAGGGAGATAAAAAATTGGAAAAAATATATTTTGTGCATTTTTCAATTGCCTTTCCTTGACATCCACTTTGACGAATTTATATCAGATGTGGTCGCAGATAGACGTGTTTTTGTGTTTTTTGGGGTGCCAAAAAAATAATTGAAAGCAACTACATTTTGCAATAACTTCCTCAAATCGTGTGATAAAAAAATAATTTTTCATTATGTTAGACCTATGATCCTAAGCTTTGAGAAAATAATAATTTGATTTTAATAAATGCTTAAAGGAGATAAAAAATTGGAAAAAATATATTTTGTGCATTTTTCAATTGCCTTTCCTTGACATCCACTGTGACGAATTTATAATAGATGTGGTCGCAGATAGACGTGTTTTTGTGTTTTTTGGGGTGCCAAAAAAATAATTGAAAGCAACTACATTTTGCAATAACTTCCTCAAATCGTGTGATAAAAAAATAATTTTTCATTATATTAGACCTATGATCCTAAGCTTTCAGAAAATAATAATTTGATTTTAATAAATGCTTAAAAGTGTGAACAAATATTAATTTTATGTTAGTGCCTGCCTCTGGGGCACAATCATTGGATGGCCCCTGGAGCTACGAACAGTTGATGCTTCCCTGTCTAAAATGCTCTATAAGACTTTTCTATATGTTTAAAATATGTTCAATAGTAAATTAGTACAATCGTGTTCATTCTTAAATTTATATTAATTATTCAGTTTTTTGTAATTTTGAAGAATCATTATATTATAGTTTTAAATTGTTTTTTTTTTAATGTAGTGAAGATTTATTGATCAAAAAGAATCATATACCTTAAATAACTTATTCTAAATTATTTATTTCAGTCACTAAAACAGTGACTTTGCCGTATTAACAATATTTTTTTTGTTGAAATTGTATCTAGCTCTTTTGGCGAATATCCCCCAGGTTTGGGGCAGTTACGCCGATTTGGGTTACTTTGGAAATCATAAAAAAAGTAATAGAAAATATGCAAATAATAAGAATAAAAATCATAGAAATTAAAGCCAAGATATGTAGATCTTCAATTTGAAAGTAATTTTTGAAAAAAAATTAGGGGTTAAGAAATCACAGTGCTTTGAAAAAAAAGTGGCGAAGGATCCCCCCTCTACCCTATATGAAAGCTTTTTCCATATCTGAAATCACATAGACTTCCATATATGTTCATATAAAATCCATATATGTTCATAAAAAATTCATTTTGGTTCATATGTGTCCATACATAAACCATATATGAAAATGTTTGAGCGTATATGAGCACCGGGAATGCAATAAAGAATACTGAGGCAAAAACTAGGGCAAATAAATTAAAGTCAAATTTTATAAAAAAAAAATATAACTGCTGCCAGGTCAAGTTTTGTATGTTGCTGATGCCAGAGGAAATGTAGAAGAACAATATAGAAGAAAAAGCAAACCAAATTTCAAAAAAATTCCTTGTTTGGCAAGCAATTTACAGTTGCGGCAAAAGAAGCCAGTCGTTTGTGACTTCTGGTTCCATTAGCTCTGAAGCAGACAACAGAAAAGCTTAAAATTTAAAATTCTTTATTGATAAAATTCTACAAGTATTTTTTTGAAAAAAATACTTCATAACTTTTAAATAAAACTCTTTATGATATTTTTTAAAATTCAGTAAAGAGTTCTAAAGATAAAATTCTCTATTGAATAGTATTTTGAATTTTATGGAGTTTTATTTTCCTATAAAAAATATACATAAATAAATGTATTTAAAATTGGTAAAATTTTAAATTTGTGATAAAGATTAGCATGTAAATAGTTAACAAAATTTTATATTAAGAGAAGTTCTGAATATTTTATCCCCTTCATACAATAATATCACGACATGCTTTTTCGCATTTAGCCATTATTTTTGAATTTTTTTAGTGAGGTTTTTTAAAATTTATACTCAAGAGACCATAATACCTTATACTAAAGTTTGGTAATTAGTTTGCAAAAAAAATCGCGAAAAAAATTAAGAAAGAAAAGTGTTTGCATCAATACATTCTTTTGCAGAATGTAAATCGCTGATTAAATTTTCAAATTAATCTCTTGTTCCGGTATAATTTTGCAATTTTTTTAAGTGCGGTTTTTTTAAATTTGTAATATAGGGACTAAAATACCAATTTCCTATACCAAAGTTTGAGAGTTCGTTTACAATAAAATATTCGCGAAAAAATATTTCGCAAAAATGAAAATGTTTCCATCAATATATTCGTTTGCAGAATGTAAGCTGACTAAGCCTGTTAATGAATATTTTGTACCATAAAGGCTTTTTTCGCGTTCCGCCATTATTTTGAAATTTTATAAGTGCGGCTTTTTAATTCATAATCTATTAACCCTCTAATGCTCTTTATTCTGATTACAATAATATTTAATCCATATATTTGGCATTGAAAATCTACTATGGAACAAATATTAAAATATTAATTATCGCTTTATTTAGGCGATATAGCACAACAAAAGTTGAAGACATATCTTAAAATCCAGTAGTCAAATAATTTCCGTTTTTGCTGTAAATAACACTATCAATAAAATAAAATTACGTACCGAAAATTATTGATCAATTGTTGTTACTTTAAAAGTTATGGCGATTTTCGCTTTTTGAAAATTACGAAATTTGGCGAATTTGGCACTGAACATCAATAAATTTTGACGAAATTAGTTATACTACCTGTGAGTGTATAATCTGTGTTTAATTTCAAGAAAATCTGTTGGCGAGTTTTTGAGTTAGAGAGATATTTGTTAAACGTATCCTGGCGTTATCCTGTGAGTCCTGGAGAAAATTTTTTAACTGATTTTACAATTAGACACTCTAAACTAGCTTTGTTATTATCGGTAATGTACGCCAGATCGTAAATGTATTTTTGGCAATTTTTCAAATATTTTTTTCTGTTTTAAAAAGTTAATTTTTTCAAATTTTCTAAATTTTGACTTTACTGCTTCTCGCTTGAATACCGTTCCTTATCTAAAAAAATTTTGAAGGCAAAAAAAGTAGGCAGTTAAGTTTCCTATGGATATAATACATAATCTAGAAACTATAATACCAATTTCTTATAAAAAACTTTAGTGGTTAGTTTGCAAAAATATTTTCCAAAAAGGAATGTACATCGCTGATTAAGTTATTAATTCAATATTTGTACCAAATACAATTTTCCAAAATTGCGCGTTTTGGAAATAAAGTATTAATTTATCGATCAAATTTGCGAACACCATAAAAACTAAAGAACGCGAAATAGCGGATTTAGTGATAAAGTTTGTATATTTAGTTTTTTATTGTATGTTATGTTTTATTCAGTTAATCCATCAAAAAGTTATTCAAAGAATTATTTTTGAAAAATTGCGAATTTTGCATATAAGACGCCATATAAAAATATTAATTTATTAATAAAATTTGCAAACACCGAAAACATTTGAAAAAAATGTGAAATTGCTAGTTTAATTTCAAGTTTTGTGTTTTTAATATTTTTTATTGTAGGTATTTGGGTTTTTATTTTTTCATTTTGAATGGTTCAAATAACTATTCAAACACTTGTTGAAAATAAAATTCTCAAAATTTTAAGATTTTTATTTTCCAAATTTAAAATTCTTTCATTTTTGGGAATTTTATTTTAAACAAAATTAAAATTTCAAATATTTATGGATTTTTTAATAAAATTCTGAATATTTCCTTGCGTGCTCGGAAGTATATAGTAGGGAGTGTCTTCAGAAAAAGACTGCTGCCATTCTTGAAACAGCACAATGGGTGCGTTCGGCAGATACAATTTAATAGTCAACAGTTCTACAACAGTTGTACAACTATCTACTGAACGACCTGATCACTAACCGCTCAGTCTGAGCGCTCAGGTAGCGCTGTCATATTTTGGTAGCGTAAAAAATGTTTGCTACTTTTGATCAATAAGTGATACATTTGTTGTTGTTCATTTACAATAAAAATTGCTTTGTATGAATGACTAATAAAAACATACAAATATAATTCGAAAATAAAAATTTAAAAAAATGAAAGCAAACTATAGAAAAAGTGTTTTCAAAAACAAAACAAAGAAATCATCGTTCAGCAGAGTAAGTAATCACAAAGCGCTACAAGTCACCGGTATCAGTTTAAGGTTTCTCTGCCGAATGCTACCAATGTCTCCACATACTTTTGGCCTGATTTGGGATCATGCCATTATAGTAAAGCTACACTTGAATGGTATTTAATAAATAATGTACTTTTTCTACCTACAGAGGCAAACCCACCAAACTGCGCGGAGCTCAGGCCTGTGAAGAGATATTGGGCTCTATTAAAATAAAGTATGAAGGCCACTAAGAAGGTATCCAAAAACATTTTAGATTTTAAACGTCAGTGGTGTACCTGCTCCAAAAAAGTCACAGAAGTAACAATAAAATCCTTAATGGCTGGTATTCCCGAAAAAGTGAATAAATTAATTAACGGCGACTGATTTTCAAAAAATGATTATATACAACAATTTTATATAAAATTCTAATAAATAATAAAAAAATTATAAATTTCTGTGTTAAGTGGTTTAAATTTTATTCAACATTATGTGTGCCTTTTGAAAGACATTTGCTGAAGTTAAAATCATGTTCAGAAATTGAGGTAACTTTTTGGAAATTCTCTTTTTATTTTCTGTCAGCAATAAATAACCAAATATAAATAATTTTAAAACTTCATAAAAACAGGCATTTGACTCAGAGACTATTAATTATAGAGATAGGAAATCAAAACTTACACTACTCACCGGTAGGGAGCGCTGAAATTTAGTATCACTTCAGCAACTATTTAGTATTACTTTAGTATCAGCTGAGCCTATATTTTAAAACTCAAAAATTGCTGAAAACTGCGCAAAATAAGAAAAAATCAAGCGCAAAATATATTTAAATAATAAAATTTGAGAATTCCTTTTTTTTCTTTACTTTTTTGTTTGTTATTATTTCAATTTAAATAAAAACAGAAAACTGTAAATTTTTTGAACAAAGTGCCATCTAGTGATAACGATGTCGTTATAACTTTTGTTTTTGGTGATGCCATACCCCTGATTTGACTGAACTAAAACAAATAAGTTTTGCAGAATTTAATTCCTGGTAAAAATATATTGCGAATAACAAAAATTTAAATCTAAATTGGTACTTAAGAGGGCAAGAAATTCCATGCAAATCCATGTTTTTTTCAATAGTCCTAAACTAATATGGACTAAAAATTTATCCGCATCATGAAATTTAGAACAAAATTACATCATTTTGTAGTTGCATATTTTTACAAAAATGCATGTTTTCACCTATTTGGACAGGTTCTTTTTCTTCAGTCCTCTTAAACGTTCTTTTTCGGCAGTCTTGTAACAGGTTTTTTGCTTCAGTCCGGTGACGGGTTCTTTTGCGCCGGCCCTGTGACACATCACAAGGTACACCCATAAAAAAACCCCGTACAAATAGTTCAAAATTCTGATAAAATAACAGGAAATAGTACCTGTGTTTGCGCCAGCAGAATTTTCAATGAAGTTGAGAATTACGGTGTGCTAAATTTAGGTAAGCTAAATTTTACACACTGCTAAATACACAGATAATTCTAGTTAACTTAGCTAAGAAATTTGAGCTAAATTCAACAGAAAAATTACCTGATTTAACTGCAAATTTCTCCTAAAATCTCGCTTACAGTCTTGGTTTTTAGGCTCTACGGATCTGTCCCCAGACAGGCCCATATTTATTTTTGGGAGTATGGGTGGATTATAAAGATTGGTAAGCTGAGAGAACCGAATTTTTGTCTATTTTGCTCTATCTCGCGTAGTTTCCGCGTATACAATAAAAAATTATGAAAATATAGCGCCACCTCTATGTGATATTGATAGCAGAGAGATAAAAATATAAACTATGTGGATTGATAGCAGAGACCCAAAAATATAAACTTATATAAAATAATTGTGGTTTAAATTAGCTGAACAATTTGCAAAATTAGGAAACATAAATTACTAAAAATTAGGATGCAAAGTTAGTTCAAATGCGGATTAAAGTATTTGTAATGCTTAATGGGATTTACAAAAATATTAGTTCAATCCTAAATTTTAAGACAAAATAATGGAAAAATCAGTTCATTTGAGCCAGAACGCGTTTAACAGACTTTTGTACTAACTTTCTTTTATAAGTGTAGTTACTTTTATTGATACATATCTTATTATTTTTGAAGGCCGATGTCGCGCAAAATAATGAGTTATGGTTTCACCCCACCATATTAAAAATCAAAAAGTATATCGCTACCTATGTGCTTACCAGTATTGACAAACATAATGAGTCTAAAATTAGATTTTCAAAAAAAAATTAAAAAAAAAATTTTTTTTTTTAATATTTTTTTATTGTAACAATTTTTTGTAATAAAATGCTCGTGCCGGGCATCGAACCTGGGACTCCAGTATGCCAGTCGAAAGCTCTGCCATCTAAGCTATCTCGACATGTAATATTTGATAGATAAAAACACAATTGACCTGCTGCGCACAAGTCAGCTTACTCGCGAACATAAAAGAAATCAGAAAATATGTGGTTACATATATCCTTACCAGTGCTGAAAAAATACTGCGTCTAAAAATAGATTTAAAAAAAATTGCAAAGAAAATATAGAACATTACTTTATATTTGAAATAATGATAAAAATAAGTTATTATTGGTAACGCACTATTTTTTATTTTGAATAGAGGAAGTAACTTATAAGTAAATCATTAAGTCGGTGTACAAAAAATAATGATATGCCTTTACCTTTTCTACACTTGGTATCTAACATCACAAAGTGGTTCCAAACCAAAAAAAAAAATGGTAATAATTATGGATCTTCTAAACTACTGATAAAGTCGAAAAAAATGCTCACAAGAACTGAACAGAAAGATCTATGCTTTTAGAAAATTAGTATTGTAGCCACCCTGTTCTATCAAAGGGTATGCTACAGGGTGTCAAAATTGACCATCTCGGGTATACAAAAGCTTTATTGTCGTTCAACTTTTACAAATGCGAACCGATTTAGCTGATTTTAGACTTTTTGTAATCTATATTATAAGATAAATAAAAAACATGCTTCAAGTTCCATCCTAGCAAAAAATACTGCTTGCTTGGAAGCAGGTTCGTCAGGGAAAGAAAATAGTGTAGCGCTTGCATTATTGGTGATATAATGCAAGATTTTTGTTCGAGATAGCTCGCGTGAAAGCACTTGTTTTGATATCCGGTATGCGCTTCTATCATAGCTCCAAATAATGGCATGAAATCACAGCTTTTAGCTAGTAAATTCGATTATCATTGTCATTCTTTCGTGCTTTGTTAGAGCGATAAAGTGTGGTAAACAAAACTCTATTGCCTTTTTTTAACACAATACTGCAAGCTATAAATCCTCAGAAGCAGTAGACGAAGCAGAAAAGCAGCACTTATAATTTTTACCGCTTCCGAATTTCTGCTGGGAGTATCTCTTATAGTTTAAAAAATATTTAACTTTGAATTTCAAAATTTTCATTTTTTACCTTGACTTTTTTTGGTTTTTTTCCCAATAAGTTTTTATTATCAGAACAACATATTTGAAATTTCGTTGTGTCATTATGATGACCTTTCTAAATTTCAAAATGAAAACTATTTTCCATTATCTCGAACCGTTTAGCAGTGATAGTCTTTTAAAGTCAAAACTTTTAAGCGTCTCCTGAAAATGGCATTTTTTTGCAAGTTTTTCAAAGCTTTTTAATATTTTTGGACATTTTTTAAAAGAATGAGCTTTGGAAATGCTCAATAGTCCAATTCAGAACATTTTTAAGCATGCACCCTAATTATGAATTTTTGAACAAAATTTAATGTTTCTGAATGTGGCAAAAAAAGTCACGCCACTTAGATCAATTTTTTTAATTTTGAACCATAACCAAACATGTTCCAAAGAATTTGCCCCTAAATTTTCTGCCGCCCGCTCATGAACGTCCATAGACAAGCAAATTTTGTGGAAAAGGTCATATATTCAAAAGCATTTTTTTTATTTGTAAAAAAAATATATGAAAATTACTTAGTTTTAGAAAATTAGATTTTTTTTTATTAAATGGTACACAATTGTCATACACTAAAAAAATCGTTTCGTTACTGTTAATAGTTATTTTTACATAAAAAGTTAAATTTCTATGTAATATTTTGAAATAAAATAGATTGTAATTTTTTTTTTGGTTTTTTACCGGGGTGTTTTATATTTGAAGTAGTTTTTAATATTATTTTATATATTAACAAATACGACTGATTTATCTATTCAACGATATATAAAATGTTTACATAATTTATTCCCTCGAGTCAAACTAATGCACTCAAAACAGATATCTCAGGTTAAAATTTAATATTCTGGGACTGAGCCTTATTTGTACCGTTGCTTCGAATACCTCTCCCCGAGTCTTATTTTTTGAGGCTACTAGAAAAACAATTCCATGAAAAATTTCAGTTCAATCAAAGGATTTTTAAGCTATCCCTGGCCCTTCAAAATTTTGAATGCGATTTTCAAGGCGGAAAAATAGCTTTTTTGGCTTATTTTGAAAATACTGGCTCTTAAGTAACCATATTGCTCGAAAATGTTAATAGAATCGTAATCTAGACTGAATTATTTTTCTTAAAAGGCATAAAAATCCAAAATCGGTTGTAAAATATTGAAGTATTACCAATCCCAGTGTAGAAACGGTAATGACTTATCACTATTTTTTGGACCACCAGTAATGACACCCACTTACCTTCTGCATTATTTTAAAACATACAATAATGGGTTACTGATAATGGCTTATTTTTATCATTATTTCAATTAGAACATAATTTAAAAAATTTTTTTTAACATTTTTTAAATCTATTTTTAGACTCAATAATTTTTAAACACTGGTAAAGATATATATATGTAACCACATATTTTTTTATTTTTTGTATGTTGGCGAGTAAGCTTACTTGCATGCAGCAGGTCAATTATGTTTTTATCTACCCGGTGAAAAATGTTCATATACGCTCAAACATGTTCATATATGGTTTATGTATAGACTCATATGAACAAATATGGATTTTTTATAAACATATATGGATTTTATATGAACATATATGGAAGTATATGTTATTCCATATATGGAAAAAGATTTCATATACAGACATATATGGAAGCATCTGCTATTTCATATATGGAAAAGGCACTCATATATGGACAAATATGGAAGTATATGATATTCAATTTATGCAAAAGTGACTTGTATATGAACATATTTGCAAGAATACATTTTTCCATATGTGTAAAAGGAACTCATATATGGATAAATATTTTTTTTTTTTTTTCATAACAAACTTTATTTACAATCTATCCATTTAAGGATAATAAGCAAATTGGATAAAATAATATTTACACTAGTTGTTGAACTCCAGTGAGAGCAACAACATATTAACTAAAAATTTTATAGTACTTAAACAATTATTTACAAATGGATGAGTATTTACAGGAATATTTTAAAAAAGAGTATTTACACTTTGAAAAGATTTAATTTATTGACGAAATGGTAAATCAAGAATGTGGTGCCGCTTAAGTCTTCTAACTTCTTCAGTGTCATCAAGTAGGGAGATAGCCAATGGGTTGCAGTGATTACTTAATCTTTCTAAATAATTTATGCTGAATCTATTGATTTCATCTTTTATCTTAGAAATAAATAGATCATTATGTATTGTTTTATTAGATACAAACTTTGGAGCGTTGACAATTGACCTTAATGTTTTATTTTGGTATCGTTGTAATATCTCGATATTTGAGTTGCTAGCAGTTCCCCACAACTGTAAGCCATACGTCCATACTGGCTTAAGAATCATTTTATATATTATTACCTTGGTTTCAAGATTTAGCTGCGACTTAGGACCTAACAACCAATAGAGACGTCTAGTTTTAATTTTTAAATGCTCTCTTTTAGCTTTGATGTGAGTGCTCCATGTTAATCTTTTGTCAATATGAAGACCAAGATATTTGACGCTGTCCTTTTGAGGAATTTCGCTATTATTGATGGACAAACTTGGGGAAACGCCTTTACGTAAAGTGAATACGACATGTACCGATTTTTCTGTATTGACTTTTATGTTCCATTTGTTTAGCCATATTTCAATTTGATTAAGTTCATTTTGTACGAGACTTGAAGCTTCAATTGGACGCGTGCTAGAAGATAATAACGCTGTATCATCTGCATAGGTTGCAACTAAAACATTGTTAGTAGAGGGCATGTCTGACGTAAATATTGTATACAGTATTGGCCCCAAAACACTGCCTTGCGGAACGCCTGCGTTGATGTTATATATTTGTGATGCTTCGTTGTTAACTCTAACATAGAAATGTCGTTGACTTAAATAAGACTTTAGTATTAAGTAGAAAGGTGTAGGAAGCAGTTTTTTAAGTTTGAAAAATAGGCCATTATGCCAGACTTTATCAAATGCTTGCTGTACATCTAGGAAGACGCCAGAATAATATTTTTTCTTTTCCAAAGTATCCCTTATAAAGGCTACGATACGATGGCATTGCTCAGGAGTACCATGATTATGCCTGAATCCAAATTGATATTCAGGTATGATGTTGTGTTTTTCCAAAATTGGAGATAATCGTTTCATCAATATTCTTTCAAATATTTTGGAGAATGTGACCAATAAACTTATAGGTCTGTAAGATGTAACAACATTCTCTGGCTTATTGGGTTTATTTACCATAATTATTTCTGCGCACTTCCATTGAGACGGGAAATGGTTTAGTCGCAAAATAGAATTATAAATCAGAGTTAGAAATATAATACCTTTTTTAGGTAGAGCTTTCGCTACAATTCCATTAATTCTGTCGTATCCAGGAGTCTTTTTACAATTTAACTTATTCACTTCTTCTTGAACTTCAAAAGGCGATATGTGTTTGATGGGCCAATCCATTTGACATGGGATATCTAAAAAATTATCAACTTCATCTATATGAGTGCTATTACTTAAAGAATGTGGCTGAAAGGTATTTTGGAGATGTGAAGCAAATGCTTCTGCTTTGCTCTTGTCTGTTCTGCACCATGTGCCATTAACATTTTTTATGGGAGCATTTCTTTTAGTTGGACGTTTTATATATTTCGTTGCTTTCCATAGACTAAATTCGTCGTTTTTAGATACATCAAGATTTCTAAGAAAGTGACCAAGCTGCTCATTTTTTAATTCATAAAGTCGTTTTTTCAGATCTTTAGTTGCCTTATTAAAACGTTGTTTGTCATTGGGGTATCTACTGGTTTGCCAAATTTTTCTTAATCTTCTTTTATTTTGTATCATTTCTGTTATTTCAGCAGTAATAACAATTTTATCTTGACTATCGAAAAACTTTTCTTTTGGAGAAGAAAGGAAACCAGCTTCATGAATCAGGTTATTGAAAGTTTCAACGACATTATCTAATTGATTCGGCGATTTAATGGGGACATTTAGATTAATGTTTCTTTCAATCCAAATTCCAAAAGAGGTAAAATCTGTCTTACGACTAACGACTTGATATTTTTTAGTATTAGAATGTAGATATGTATTAAAATCTAGTAAAATTGGAGAGTGATCAGAATTAAGTTCATCACAAAGTTCATTGGATATGTGAAGGAATTGGCTAGAAATGCCAGAGTAAACAACAAAATCCATTAGGTCCGGAATCTTTCTTGGATCTGTCGGCCAGTATGTTGGACTTCCGGTTGATAAGACCGAATAGTTATTATTGATAATACAATTACGCAACTCAATACCTTTTGGATTTTGTACTCTAGACCCCCACCAAGGATGTTTGGCGTTAAAATCGCCTCCAACTAGAAATCTTGGTCCCAAGCGACTGAAGAAATCTTTAAAATTTTGACTGGTTACTTTAAATCGAGGGGGGAAATAAATAGAACATATAGAAACATCATTTTGATCGCTCTTTACTTTAATACAAGCAGCTTGGAGAAACGGTTGACTAATTATATCGGAGACTTCATAGCTGATTGACGATTTTATTAGAATTGCAGATCCAGCATGTGTGTTATCATGTGGTTGGTTAGCTATTATTAAATCAAAACCTCTTATTTTAAAATAGGTTCTACTTGTGAAATGTGTCTCTGACACTAAGAGTATGTCGATAAAATTGGTTTTAAGAAAGATTTCAATTTCTTGTGTATGGTTAGAAAGCCCGTTGGCATTCCATATTGCAATACGAAGATTTAGTTGCATAATTTTGCTATTAAAACTGACATCATTGTTAAAAGTTTATTTGTTAGCTCAATTTGGTTTTGTAGTAGAACTTCAATTTTTTCAAAAGGATTATTATTTGTATTTTGTTGTGAGTTTCTAAGCACATCAGCATATGAGGACTGATTAATATTTTGATTAAATTGAGCACCATTGTTGTTGTTTGTTATTGTTGTTGGAAATTCATCATTATTGTATGCATATCGTATATTCCTATTTTTATTAACAAAGTTACTATCTTGTAATTTTTTCTTTAATATCTGTCTGTAAATTTCACAGCCTTTATAATTAGCTGGATGATTTTGTAAACAGTTTACACATCTAGCTGGAGTATCACTAGTTTTTGTGCATTCTATAGTAAGATGGCCTAATCCACATTTAACACAGTTTAGTTGTTTTTTGCAATATCTTTTAGTATGCCCAAACTCTTGACAACGGTGGCATTGAACAAGATCATATGTTTTTTTGGGTGGAACTATAGAGACAATGGCATTATCAATATGTTTAATGTCGTAGATGTTTTTATTATTAGTATTTGGTTCGAGATCAATATAAAACATAGGAAGTGGTGCTTTTGTGATTCTACTACAAATATTGGTAATATTTCTCACTTGGTGGCCACGATTTTCAATAAATACCTTAATATTTTGAGTTGGTGTTGTATGGTGTAAATTTTTTATAACTACTCTATAGGCTCTTTCTTGTTTCATTTGATACGTGTGAAAGTTTAGTTTTTTATCGTTTAAGTACGTTACTAGCATTCTATAAGTTTGGATATTTTTTACCATTACTCTAATCTGGCCATCTTTTAAAGTTTTGTAATTAAATTCAGTGGGACATATTATATTAGAGAAGCTTTTAATCATAGCGCTGATATTAGCAACATTTGGTATAATTATTGGAAGAGGTTTTGGTAAATTATTTTCTGTTGTTTGATCGTTATCTCTATCACATTCCTCATCAACATCATTATCATCAACATCTTCATCATTGCTTAGAACTGAAAACTGGTTTTGACTTACTTGATAATCAATTGTGGGTTGTGTTGTAGTTTTGTTTACTTGCTTAGAAGTACTAGCACCGTTGTTATTGTTTTTCGATGTACTAGCATTGTTGTCGATGTTTGCTAATGTACTAGCATAGTTTTTATATGAATTATTACTCGTATTTGAATTGTTGTAAATTGGTTTTTTATATTTATAAATTTTTGGCGATTCATTTAAATGACGTTTTTTTAGTCTAGACGAGGAAACTACCTGCCAGCTTATATCGCTCTCTTCACTTTCATTGCCATCATCTATGATGATTAGCAAGGTAAATTTCTTTTATTTTAAATATTGTTCTTGTTACAAGACAATTAGGTGTTTTGTTTAATTACACTTTCCACTAAAGAACGAAGAGAACTTTTTGTGCATGCGCACGCGATTGCAGTCAAATGCAGACTGATATATGGATAAACTAGCGGGCGCAGCCCGCTACGTTGTTAGCGTGCCTTAAAGGTTAAGGGGGGGGGGGGGGCTGCGCCCTCCCACAATTTTTATTAAATTCGTTTTTTTATTTAAAGTTTTTTTATTTAAAGCCTTCACCCAACCACCAAAGTTAAAGTTTTTTTTTTTAATTCCAGTTTATGTAAAGGTAGACCTGGCAATTCAAGTAAATTCACAAATTCAGTTGGAAAATTTACTGCGTCGGTTTCTTCCACCGGTGCTTCGTTACATGAAGTTTAAATATCGGAATATATAAGTTCCATTCCTTTTCTAAGGTTTTTTCTCTTTTAGAAAATTTGTTTAACTTTTTTGAGAGTATGTTTCAATGCTACATAAGTTTCATATTCCGTGGATAGTGTTTGAACAGGTAATTCCCTCTTCCAATCCATTTGCATTGTCTATAATTTCCATTCCACTCGTTCAACGTTTATATCCATTTCATTCCACTTGTGTAGTGTTTCAATTCCACTCGTTTCCTATTTAGTTTCTTAATTTTAGTGTTCCATATACACTTGTTCTTTAAGTTTTAGGTTTCTAGCCAAAGACGCAGACGTTAAGAGGGGGGCAATTTTCCCCTTTTGAACCACCATTTTTACCACGATCCTGTCCAAAGTCCTAGAGATGCCTTGTCGATAAGTTAGCTCATACTCCAAGGAAAACATATTATATATTACAGGTTTCTAGCCGAAGGGTTCGGTTAGGCCATCAAGGGGGAGAATTATTCCGTTTTTACCCCTCCCGGTAGGAATTTCCAAAAATTCCGTGTTAGAGGACATCTGCGTTGGAGGAGGAATCTACTACATACATAATTTTAGGTCTCTATATCCAGCAGTTTGGCCAGGCTATCAAGGGGGAAGTTTTTTCCCTTTTTACCCCTCCCGGTATTAATTTCCAAAAATACCGTCTTAGGGGACGTCTACGTTGGAGAAGGAACCCAAATACCGAATTTAAGCTCCCTATATCCAGCAGTTTGGCCAGGCCGTTATGGGTGAGACTTTTCCTGTTTTTGACCCTACCTGTAGAAATTTACAAAAATCTCATCTTAGCGGATGTCTACAATAGAGGAGGAACTTTAATACCAAATTTCAACTTCCTACCTCCAGCGGTTTGGGCAGGCCTTTAAGCGGCACTTTTCGCTTCATTAATCCCCATTTTTGCAATGTCCCTGTCCAAAAAGCACCTTCCCGGTCCAAAAAGCCCATACTCCAAGTAACATATGTTTTACATTTCAGGTTTCTAGCCAACTTTTACTATTTGTGCCCCTCTCGGTAGGAATTTCAGAAAATCCATCGACAGGGAATTTCAGCTTCCTAGTTCCAGCAGTTTGAGCAGGCTGTCAAGGGGGACACTTTTTCTTTTTTTGTCCCTCCCGGTTGGAATTAGGCTGGAAGAGGAACCTAAGTACCGAATTTCAGCTTCCTAGTTCCAGCAGTTTGGACAGGTCGTTAAGGGGCCACTTTCCCTTTTTGAGCCCCCAATTTATAACGACCCTGTCCAAAATTCAAAAAACTATCTTTCTAATAAGTTAGCCCTTACTCCAGGGAGCCACATTTTAAGTTTCAGGTTTCTAGCCGAAGGGGTTTTTACAGGCCCCCAAGGTGAGGCTTTTCTTCTTTTTGCCCCTCCCTTTAGGAATTTACAAAAATTCCATCTTCACGGCTATCTGCGATGGATGAGGAACATTCATACCAAATTTCAACTGCATTGCCTAAGCGGTTTGGGCAGGCCGTTAGTGGGGACATTTTTCCCTTTCAACCACCATTTTTACTATGTTCCTGTTCCAAAATAGAAAAATTACGTTACCGGGGAGTTAGTCCTACTCCAAGGAATACATATTTAAAATTTTAGGTTGGCCAAAAGGGATTGGGCAGGCCGTAAAGGAGGAGACTTTTCCCCTTTTTTCCCCTCCCGATAGGAATTTCAAAAATTCCGCCTAAGCGGACGCCTACACAGAAGGAAGAACTCACATTCCGAATTTGCTTTTGGGATATCCTATAGGGAATTAGTCGATGTCTACTACAGTGGAGGAACCTTTATACCAAATTTCAACTTCTTACCTCCAAGGGTTTGGGCAGGCACTTTTCCAATTTGTGAGACTGTTTATTGGGAGACTTTTCCCCTTTTTGCCCGTTCCGGTAGGAATTTCCAAAAATCCCGTCTTAGCGCACGTCTATGCCGAATATCAAGAAACCTTGTTTTAGTAGAGATATCCGTGGGGGGAGGAAAAAAAGTAGTTTTTTTTGAAATTATACATATATTATTTTAAGGTACTTTTTGGAAAAACGAAATTTTTTGGAAAAAGATACTTTGTTTTTACAAAGTACTTTATTTGTACTTTTTTTAGAAAAGGTATTTTTTTTTTAAAATGTATTTTTTTTGGAAAAATGTATTTTTTTTGGAAAAATGTATGTTTTTTGGAAAAAGGTACTTTTTTTGGAAAAGGTACTTCTTTTGGAAAAAGAACATTTTTTTAGAAAAAGGTACTTTTTTTGGGAAAAGGTACTTTTTTTTGGAAAAGGTACTTTTTTTGAAAAAGGTATTTTTACTGGAAAAATGTATGTTTTTTGGGAAAAGGAACATTTTTTTAGAAAAAGGTACTTTTTTTGGGAAAAGGTAAAATTTTTTGGGAAAGGTACTTTTTTTGAAAATGGTATTTTTTTTGGAAAAATGTATGTTTTTTGGGAAAAGTTACTTTTTTCGGAAAAGGTACTTTTTTTAGAAAAGGTACATTTTTTTAGAAAATGGTAAATTTTTTGGAAAAAGGTACTTTTTTTGAAAAAGGTACTTTTTTTGAAAAAGGTACTTTTTTTGGAAAAAGTTACGTTTTTTGGAAAAAGGTACTTTTTTTGGAATAACGTACTTTTTTTGGAAAAATGTACTTTTTTTTGGAAAAAGGTACTTTTTTTTGGAAAAACGTACTTTTTTTGGAAAAACGTACTGTTTTTGGAAAAAGGTACTCTTTTTGGAAAAAGGTCCTTTTTTTGAAAAAAGGTACTTTTTTTGGAAAAAGCTACTTTTTTGGAAAAAGGTACTTTTTTGGAAAAAGGTACTTTTTTTTGGAAAAGGGTACTTTTTTTGGAAAAAGGTACTTTTTTTGGGAAAAGGTACTTTTTTTTGGAAAAAGGTACTTTGTTTGGAAAAACGAATTTTTTTTGGAAAAAGGTACTTTTTTTGGAAAAAGGTACTTTTTTGGAAAAACGTACTTTTTTCGGAAAAAGGTACTTTTTTGGAAAAAGTTACTTTTTTTGGAAAAAGGTACTTTTTTTGGAAAAAGGTACTTTTTTTGGAAAAAGGTACTTTTTTTGGAAAAAGGTACTTTTTTTGGAAAAAGGTACTTTTTTTTGGAAAAAGGTACTTTTTTTGGAAAAAGGTACTTTTTTTGGAAAAAGGTACTTTTTTTGGAAAAAGGTACTTTTTTTGGAAAAAGGTACTTTTTTTGGAAAAAGGTACTTTTTTTGGAAAAAGGTACTTTTTTTGGAAAAAGGTACTTTTTTTGGAAAAAGGTACCTTTTTCCAAAAAAGGTACTTTTTTGGGAAAAAGGTACTTTTTTGGGAAAAAGGTACTTTTTTTGGGAAAAGGTACTTTTTTTGGGAAAAGGTACTTTTTTTGGGAAAAGGTACTTTTTTGGAAAAAGGTACTTTTTTTGTCCCCCCGATAAGAATTTCCAAAAATGCCGTCTCAACGGACGTCTACACCGGTCGAGGAACCTACATACCAAATTTCAACTTCATAGCTCCAGCAGTTTGAGCAGGCCGTCAAGGGGGAGACTTTTTCCCTTTTTGCCCGTCCCTGTAAAAATTTCCAAAACTCCCATCTTGGTGGATGTCTACGATAGTGGAGGAACCTATATACCAAATTTCAACTTCCTTCCTCCGGCGGTTTGGGCAGGCCGTCAAGGGGGACCTTTTTCCCCTTTTTAACCCCCATTTTTACAACGTCCCTGTCCAAAATTCCAGAAAGTACTTTCCAGAAAAGTTAGCCCATACTCCAAGGAACACATATCTTAAATTTCAGCTTTCTAGCCAAAGGGGATTTGGCAGGCCGCCAAGGGGGAGACTTTTCCCCTTTTTGCCCGTTCCGGTAGGAATTTCCAAAAATCCCGTCTTAGCGGACGTCTACGCCGAAAGAGGAACCTACATACCAAATTTCAACTTCCTAGCTTCAGCGGTTTGGGCTGGGCGATGTTGAGTCAGTCAGTCATTCAGTCAATAAAAAAGGAACATATGTAGTGCCTAATTCGATTGTCATACAAAAATTTATATCTATAGTACAACCTTATATGTTCATATATGACCATATACTTAGGTGTTAACTCATTTTTCGGATCCATACATATATGGTTGAACCATAAATGTTCATATATGTACATTTTTCACCGGGTATTTAATATTACATGTCGATATAGCTCAGATGGCAGAGCTATTGACTGGCAATCTGTAGAACCAGGTTCGAATCCCGCACGATCAAAATTTTATTAAAAAAAAAAAAAAAAAAAATACAATAAAAAATATTTTTTTTTTTATATAATTTATTTTTTTGAAAATCTATTTTTACACTCATTATTTTAGTCAGTGCTGGTATATATTTTATATTTTATGATTTTTCGTATGCTGGTGTGCAACCATAACTCATTATTTTTCGCGACATCGCCATATAAAGGTAATAAGAAATGTAATAACAAAAGTTACCATTACCAAGTATGTAGTTACATAACCATATATCTGGTAATGATTTTCTACACTGGGATGTTTGTAAAAATTATAAAATTTCACTTTTGACCTTGGTATATAAACCCTACGGGGAATGAAGAGTCAATTGCCCTCCAAGGACATATCCCGTGACCTGTCAACCGAAGGCATATTACTACCCAGCAAAATATTGGTAATGACACCTCATTACTATCTGCATTACCAAAAATGATATATCATTACCTTTTGCATTATTTTATAATATAAAATAATGACTTCCTAATAACGGCCTATTGTATTCATTGTTTCTAAATATAAAATAATGACTTACTTGTAATATTTTAAATAAGTACTTTTTACACAGTTAAATTTTATACATTTTTATTTATTATATGTAAATATGTTTTATGTTTAAATTTTTATGACGAGTCCCAGTGTAGCAACGGTAATGACATATCATTATTTTTTGGACTACCAGTAATGATACCCACTTACCTTCTGCATTATTTTAAAACATATAATAATGAGTTATTGATAATGACTTATTTTTATCATTATTTCAAATAGAAAATAATTTTCTAGATTTTTTTGAAAATTTTTTGAAATCTATTTTTAGACTCAATATTTTTTAAACACTGGTAAGGATATATGTAACCACATATTTTTTGATTTTTTGTATGCTGGCGAGTAAGCTTACTTGTGTGCAGCAGGTCAATTATGTTTTTATCTATTAAATATTACATGTCGATATAGCTCAGATGGTAGAGCTATTGACTGGCAATCTGTAGACCCAGGTTCGATTCCCGCACCAGCAAATTTTATTTAAAAAAAAAAAAATACAATAAAAAATATTTTTTTAATATAATTTATTTTTTTGAAAATCTATTTTTAGACTCATTATTTTTGTGAGTACTGGTAAGCACATAGGTAACGATATATTTTTGGATTTTTCGTATGCTGGTGTGTAACCATAACTCATTATTTTTCGCGACATCGCCATATAAAGGTAATAAGAAATGTAATAACAAAAGTAACTAGTTACCATTACCAAGTATGTAGTTACATAACTAGATATCTGGTAATGATTTTCTACACTGGGGTCTTAAAATTACACACTAGAAAAAACTTAAATTTTTCTGAATGTATTTTCTTAAGCTTTACTCCTTATTTTTAAGAATCAAGTAAGCAATCGGATAACCACTTATAATTAAACTTTTTGTAAGCATGTGTGTAACCACTAATTATTGAAAATCTCATAACTACTAATTTCTCATTTTTTCGTAAGCGAGGGGGTAAGCGTGACTACACTCATAGAAATAAATCCGTAAAAATAGCAGAAAAAGTTACTAAAAATTAGTTAAAAATGATGCTGCAGAAAAAACTGCTAAAATTAGCAGATTTTTTTACTAAATACTAGTAAAATGAGAACAGCAAAATTAAAACTGCTAAATTTACAGAATTTTAGTTATATTTAGGCTAACTTTTAGTTAATTGAAAATAGCAAATTGTACTGTAAAATCTGCAGAAAATTTTGCTAAATATTTGTAGACTAAAAATAGCAAAAATAAACTGTTAAATCTACAAAATTTTTGCTATTTTTAAGCTAAATTTAGTTGAATGCAAAATTAAAACTGCTAAATTTACAGAATTTTAGTTATATTTAGGCTAACTTTTAGTTAATTGAAAATAGCAAATTGTACTGTAAAATCAGCAGAAATATTTGCTAAAAAATTGTAAACTGCTGTTTTCAAAAGGCTCGATTTTTATTTGCATTTAAAAAAAAAAATCGAAAAAAAAACTTAGAAAATTTTAAATTTTTTGGTGATTTTTTAGGCTACTAATTATTTAGCAAAATTTTTTGCTGATTTTAGCAGGTTAATTTGCTAATCTCCATTTACAAAAATTTAGCTCATATATAACTAAAATTCTGTATATTTAACAGTTTTAGTTTTGCTGTTCCTATATTACTAATATATAGCAAAAATAATCTGCTAATTTAGCAGTTTTTTTCTGCAGCATCATTTTTAACTAATTTTTAGTAGTTTTTACTAAATTTTCTACGGACTTTTTTCTATTAGTATACTTATAAAAACGACCATGCCAAACAAAAATAATGAGTTTAGACGCCAAAAAATAAGTTGTGCGGAGCTATGAATTTCTTTTATATAACCACATATTTGGTAATGAAAGATTTTGCTGGGTAAATTAGTGCAAAAATGAACCAAAGAACATGAATTAATTTTCTAAGTATTTTCTGATTCGTTACTTTCACTGTTGCTTTTAAAAAACTGGACCAATACCGAAATAAAAAATAAAATTCGCGGCATATTTTTTAAAATATTTTTTGATTTATTTTACTCTTTTATTTATTTTGAACTTTATTTTTTGGCGATTTGTTTATTTTAGCTCTTATTTTAGATTTTTATAATTTTTTGCTAAAAAATTTAAGTTTTGTATTTTTAACGTTTTTTAGTGTTAAAGCTGTTTTAGTTTTTACAATTGGTATTTCATTTAATTTTCTTTTTAACTTAAGGGTAATTTTTTAAATTTTCATTTATATTATCAGAGTTTTTGAGGTAATTTTATAATTTTTAATTGATTTTTTAATTTAATTATGACCAATGGTTAATTTTTCCCGTGTTTTTTTTTTTTTTTTTTTTTTGGTACACTAGGGAAAACTATGTACACAGTTGAAAAATTTATTACCCTTACCAAAAACTCGTTATTTTAAGTTCAGTGTGCTCCTTTATAGTGCTGGTAAAATCGGTTACCTTTTAATACTCGATATTTTTGATTTGGGTACTCGATACTACTCGATACTTTTAACGGTTTTAAATTTGAAATTTTTTTAGTAAAGTTCTTTGAAAATGTTTATGTTAATTCAATATTTCAATTTATAAACATATTTTTAAACTTTTTCACCAACTATTCATTGCGTTTTTTGTAGTTTTTTAACATATACTTTAAAATATTTTACTTCTGATTTTTTCTTTTAGCAGAGTTGTAGTTTTGTGATAATTATTTTAGCGGAGTCACATTTTTGTGGTAAAATATTTTAGTGGAGTCGCATTTTAATATATTTTGTCTGTCCAAAATGCAACTCTGAAAATATCAAGTAGTAGTTTTGAGTATCGAGTACCCAAAATAAAAGACAAATACTCGATACCCACTACTCATATTTTTACCAGCACAACTCCTTTACTTTTTTTGTGTAAAGTTCAGTAAAATGAGAATAATCACAAAATTCTCACTCTAAATGACAAAATTGCCCAAAAGTACGGGAACGCACAAAATTACTTTTCTAGCCTAAAACTTAGTTAAAAGAATAAAATTAAAATACATATAGTTTTAGGCTGACAAATCACACAGATGCACATATTTTTTGCATTTAAAAGATTTTTTAAATTTGTTCAGTTAATTTTTATATATAAAAGTTTTATTTTGCGTATTTCTTTCCTTAATTAAAAAAATTAAAAATTACAATTCCTTTAATCTGTTCATATAACGTTTTTCTATATACTCAAAAGTTTTGCCGGTAAAAATAAATGTTTGTTACCGCTACAATAAAAATCAAATAACCTTTTGTTTATTACTTTTTTTTAATATTTTAGGCAAAAAATATTTTTTTCTTCATACATTTATTTTTAACGGCAAAACTGTTGAGTATATAGAAAAACGTTATATGAACAGATTAAAGGAATTGTAATTTTTATTTTTATTTAAATTGTTTGAGCAAAATCGGACTAGTGGTTCTCGAGTTATGTCAAAAAAAGATATATCTCGATTCCTAGAGTTGACCCAGCGAAACGCCGGGACACGTATAACTTGTTTTTGACCGATATAACTTTCCCCGGTAGTTTGAACCCTTCCCGATCACTGACCCCTACCATTTGTCACACAGTGTTTTTAACACAAAACTGGTTATAACAAACAATTTGAATAAAAATAAGCAACTGATAGTGCGTCTTTGTTACGTGAACGTGATTAAAATTTCAAGAAGACATCAAATTAAAATCTGAGCTAGATTTGAAAAACCCTTTGAGGATTTTGTTTTAGCAACAAGCTGACCGCGATGATTATTTTGCAAGGTCTTCTAAAATCGCAGAATCTATTTATAAAAAGCCAACATTATAATGCTTAATTTATGGTGGAAACAAAATTGTAAAATATCAAAATTATGCCAAATTATCACCCTAGAGTACAATCAGATAAAAAAGTTAGTAAAAAAAACTTGTAAATAGTTTTCAATCGCACTTTACTATTTACGAGTATGTACTGATTTTTAGTTGCTGATTTCAGCAAAACATATTACTAAGTTTCAAAACTGAGTGCGAAACTTAGTAAAAAGATATACTAATTTAACAACAAGTGGGTATTTTAAGGAAATTTTATTTAAAAGAATTCGTTGCTTTTTTAGAATTCTTATTTAGCTTATATTTGTTGATGTTGATATATTCTTAGTTTGGAAATAAAACTCATTAAATTTTATTTTATCTCCAATGCATAAAACCGTTTGAAATTTTTACTTAAAATTTTAAATACATATGTTGAAGTAATTTTATATTTTTTACAATCGAAAGAAACATACATATTTTTTTTTTATTAAATTTAATTTTGATTATTTTTTTTTTAGATTTTACAGTTTGTTTATTTTTAGTACCATTTTTTTTTTGTTAATTTCAGCAGATTGATTTTATATTGCATTTTACAACAATTTACTGAAATTACTGATATTTAATAAATTTTTTAACTTATTTTAGCAAATCGATTATGAATTGCAGTTTAGAACAATTTTTTTAAAATTTATTTAAAATCAGTAGACATATATTGCTAAAATTATCAAAAAATACCGCTGACTCAAAACAGTTACATTTCCCATAATAACAGCATAATTTTCAGTAGCCATTGCAGACTTTTTTGGTTGAGTGTAATAGCTTGTGCCTACAAGCAGGAAACCTGTAATTTTTAAGGAAAGTCAAAGGTTAATTTATCAATTTTATATTTAAATTATAACAAATATGACTAAAACTATTAGTAGTAACAATAAAAATAGCCACTTATCAATTAAAAGGTGCGAAAAAAATTTCACTTTTCTCTTTGCAGGCATATTTTATAAAGTTTTTTTTTCAGTAAATTGGAGGATTTTGCATTCTCTTTATTTTCTAACCTCTTTGATTATGCCTAGCACACATAACTATTAAGGATTTTTACAAAAACGCCTTTAACAAAAAATTTTTTTAGAAAACAATTTTCGCAATTGGATTTCGAGTCCATTTTATTTATAAAATCTTCAGAAATTTGGCAACTTGCTATTTGATTTCAATTAAAACAAAGAGTATACATAATAAAGAGCTTGGGGGACTATCTATCACTGAGAAAGCATTTGTTCTATTATGTGCCTTGGAACAGGAACATACTCAAACCAATATCACCCAGCAGACATGGCAATACGAAGAAGATTCTCCGAACATATCGCCATGAAGAAAACATTTATTGCCGGCAATATCAATTTCGTATTTCGGAAGTTTCCTCTGTCGGAAACAACTGTTACACTAAAACAATACTTCCAGGCAATATGAAAGCAATAACTCATGGAAGATAAAAGGTATATCGCTAAATAAACTCCCGGTACAATAAAAACACGATTTAATTTTTTCATTATTAAATTTAAGCCTGAAAAACAATATCTGCATACATAATCCATTGACCAACTTATAAATTATTTTGATTTCATCTTAGCCGATTTTTCCCGCGCAATTAATCTTAACTTTTCACGAGTTTATTTCCTATATATCTTCTGATTGTTTTTGTACAAATTTAGTTTTAATTTTTTCCAAATTGATAAAAGATTTCAAACAAATTTGCTTTATCTTCTAAATGATACAAAGGTGATATTGCCGCAATATTGTCATAAAAAGTTATGACAAAAGATTAAACTTTTGAATTATTTTTTTCCTAATATCGCCGAATTATCTTCCAAGTGATAAAAGGAAGACAATTTCAAAATAAATACTACTTAATTATTTTCATTCAAATGACAAAAAGAAGACATCGCTTTAATTGAATGTTTGCAGGGTCATTATGTGCGCTCTTTGTACACTGATAGAATTTTCGTTCATAGCATTAATGAATCGATTTCATTAAAATGGATTCATTGATTTAATGAAAAAATTCATTAACTGAATGAAAATTCATTGTTGTTATGAATTTTTTCATTAGATTTTTTTTTTATTTTTTCATAATTTCATAAAAAAAATTCATTAAATTAATGAAAATTTCATAAAGAAAAAATTTTACTTAAAAAAATGGCTTCATGTACAATTTTACCTCTTTTTGTTTTTCCCTATAAACATATGTGTTATTTTTGGGCTAAACAAAGAGACCCTCATCTCGGGAGTTATATCGGATTTAAGAGAACAAGTTGATTTTAGGGGCACAGCCACGATTTTTCCCCAGATAGTACTTTTTGGGCCAAATAGGAAAAAAATATCCGAGACCCCTATTTCGGGTCAAAGTTAAAACATGGACTTGCCCGTATCTCCGCTATTTATTATCGGATCAATATGACAATATGAGCATCATTGGAAAGGTAATTGAAATGGGTTTAAATATAACATATTTACTAACACATTACGAGCCGATTCCAGTTTTTTTTATTTTAAAGCGAGTTTTTTGTGAAAAGCCTTTGAATATCAAAAAGTGCTTACATAATGGTGTGATTTGTTTACACATAATTGCATCTTACTTTTGCTTTTAAGCCTTAAGTCCGGTATTTTGTTCATACTTTTGCGAAAAAAGCTGTCAAACTCAATATAAAAAAAAATTATTTTTCACTTACGTGGAATTGTTGCGAAATCTATAAAACGCTTCATTAAAAATATGAACAAATCATTATACGAATAATTTCATGTCTTATTGAAATAACTTCATTAAGTCTATGCTAAAATGAAAAATATTAATGAAATTATTTCATAAAAGTAATGAATTTAATTCATTAAACACATGAAACTTTCAAAATGTTTATCTTAAAATTAATGAAAAAAAATTCATATATTCTATGAAACTTTCATTAGATCAATGAATCCATTCATGAAACATGTTTTATTAATCCAATGAAACCGTTCTTTGGGGACTTTTCAATGAAAAAATTCATTATATTAATGAACAAATTCATTAATACTATGTACAAAATTCTATCAGTGTATGACTCAAAACATCGATTGTAACCGGGGATGGAAAATAATAATTTAGTTATAAAAATCAAGAATGGAACTATACTATGGAATTATACTATTCCAACAGTATTATAGCCCTAGATTATGAATTTTAAAAAACCATACGTAAAAAATTGCAAAATAATATTGAAATGCGAAAAAAGGCTTTGGGGTTCAAAAAATTAATTAAAAGATTTACATTCTGCAAACGATGCCAAAATTTTCTTTTTTTTTGCAACTAACCACCAAACTTTGTTTTATGAAATAGGCATTATACTCCGTAGATTAAAAAAATTGCAAAATAATAGAGGAACGCGAAAAAAGACTTTGTGATAGAAAAAAATAATTAAAAAACTCAATTTTTGCAAATATTTGTTTCGCGATTTATTTTATTTTTTTTTTGCAAACTAAGCACCAAACTTTTGTGTATAAAATTAGTACTATAAACCCTAGATTATAAATTAAAAAAAAAAAACATTTAAAAAATTGCAAAATAATCGCGGAAAGCGAAAAAAGGCTTTATGGCACAAAAAATTAATTAAAAAACTTAATCAGCAATTTACATGCTGCAAACAAATATATTGATGAAAAAATTTTTCCTTTTTGCAAATTTTATTTTTCGCGATTTTTTTTTTGCAACTAGCCACTAAACTTTGTTGTATGAAATGTGTATGGGACTATAATACAATTGATAATAATTAAAAATAAACGTACTTAAAAAATTGCAAAATAAAAGCGGAACGCGAAAAAAGACTTTGTGGTACAAAAAATTAATTAGGAAACGTAATCAGCGTTTTAGATTCTGCAAACAAATATATTGATGCAAAAATTTTCCTTTTTGCAAATTTTATTTTTCGCGATTTTTTTTGCAAGTAGCCACCAAACTTTGTTGTATGAAATGTGTATTATAGTCCCTAGATTATAAATTAAAAAAAAAACGCACATAAAGGATTGCAAAATTATAGCGGAATTTGAAAAAAGACTTTATGTTACAAAAATTTAATCCCTAGGTTATATATTTAAAAAAACCGCACTTAAAAAGTTGCAAAATAACGGCGGAATTCAAAAAGGGCTTTATGGTACAGAAAATTAATTAAAAGAGCTAATCAGCGATCGACATTCTGCAAACGAATATATTGTTGCAAAAATTTCGCTTTTTGCAAATGTTTTTTTTTCGCTTATATTTGCTAATATCTAAATATTTAATTTTAATTTTTTTTAACGAATAAAAGAGGAAGCTATTTTTTTTTTTACTTACATTTTTAAATATGTAAGAGCGATCTAACATTTTTTGGTATAAGAGCCCGATTAAGTGAGCCTTTTCCATCCCTGATTAACCAGTCGGAGTTCGTTCCTGTTCCAAGCCGCATAATATTTTTTCAAATAAAAAATATTGAGAGATTTGCAAGGCCATTGATAAAACTTAGCAATTACTTCGAAGTAATTACTTTAGGCTTAGGAATGTCTTTTAACTCCAAATTTAGCAATTGGCTGGTAGAATAGCATGAAATGTAAACGAAAATTAAAAAATGTAATTTCTATTCTACTCCTAAGCAGACCAGATTTGTGAAGTAATTGCTTAAAAACCCTGTATTTCCCCCTATTAGTAATATCTATTTTTTTATTCATATGAACCAATATTTTCCGATATGGAGTAGGTATGTTCTTTTACCCATTTTTTGCCAAGCTTCGACTCCATGCGAATTTTCAGGTTCCAATACTAAAGAAAGTAAAATTCCAGAGTATTTTGCAAAGTTAGCTCGGTTTTTTATTTTATGGCCTCTTGAAATATCTGTGTGGCGCGAAACCCCAAAAACATTGCTCATTTTTAGAGTTAGGAACACTGTCGCCATCACGAATAAGTTAAATTTCAACTGTTCCTTTCGGTTCTTTTATTTTATTGGGAATTATCAAACAAACCATTGCCATAATATAATCTTATACTGATAGAAAAAATCCTGTAAAATTAGCAAACAAAAAAGATACTCAAACTTAGTTAAAAGGGGCCCTGCAAAGAAAGCTTTTGAAATTACCCAGCAAAACCTTGGTAATGGATTGGACCTTTTTACGCATTGCCTGGCAATGGGTACCCCTTTACCCTTGGTTTTTCTTAGAAGCCTAAAGTAATACATTACTAATACTGTGATACATCAATACTTATGTGGGAGGTATGAAATAATGGGTTAGGGAGATATATCGCTACTTATTTGGATGCTTTAAAATAAAATATTATTGGTATTGTGTTATATAATAACTTATTAATAAGGGTAAAAATAATAAGTTCTTGGTATTGCATTATGTACCTAACTACTTATTATGCGAAAGTACGATTTAATAAAAACGTATAATCTAATTACTAGGGCAGAGAATTTCATTCAAATGCATATTTTTTCTCGATTGTCCAAAACTAATATGGACTAAATATTTATCCGAATCATCAAATTTAGAACAAAATGGCATCGATTTGTAGTTGCATATTTTGTCAAAAATGCATGTTTGTGCATATGTTGACTTTAAATGCATATTTGGTGCCATTTTAATGCATACTTTGTGCTCTTACTGCATATTTGTGCGTATTTTTAATTTTTAGGAGCATTTTTTATTTTGTTAAAAAATATAAAAAATTGATACGTTTTATATTTTGATTCAATCAAAAGAAACATTTTTAAAAACCTAATCGAACTATGGAAAATTTTCGAATTCTGTGTCTGTTTCCAAAATAACTAATTTAAATATATTGTTAAGTTTTAAAGGGCATTATTTTTGCAAAAATAATAGTTTTTAGTGCATACTTCTCATATTTTTAATGCATATTTTTCTTTTTTGGCCGCATATTTTAGGCGCATATTTTCCATTTTTAAGTGCATGAATTACATTGCTCGGATCGGTGTACTTTTAAACAAAGTCATTACTGGTAACGTCTTATTTTATTCCCTATATGTAGCCAATGAAATATGTTCTAATATATATTTAATAAATATATTTAATTAATATTTACTCAGATTAATATAAAGTTAACAAAAAACATAAAAGATATTTCAGTCAATATGTATAAAACATATAAATTATTTGTATCGAATATTTTAAATAGAAAATAAAACTCATGTATCGCATTACAAATAACTCCTTATTTTGAGGTATTTGAATACACCATCGGTAATAAGTGGCTATTTCTATTAAGTGATCACGTATCACATTATAAGTAACTCCTTATTTTACGGTTTTAAAATATCCCATCTGTAATAAGTCGCTGCTATTATTTATAACTCATGTTGTGTATTACAAGTAACTCTTTTCTTTGAGGTGTTTAAATATATCATTGGTAATAAGTTGCTATTACTACCCGGTAGTTATGCAGCCCATTATACGTAAGACATTACATTTTAGTTATGAAATAATTCAATGGTAAGGGGTATGGTATTACCAGGTAATGTGTTCTGTAATACCAACATATTACCAAGGTTTTGCTGGGTCTTTAAATTTAATTGTGTTGAATGTAAATAACGGTCCCTCCTGCTACAAGAAACAGTAATATTTGCTAGAAAATAGTAGACTGTTTTCTGCAGTTTAAATTTTTATTCGCATTAAAAACCCAGTAAAAATTTTTACAATCGGTAGCCAATCACACCTATTCTACAACTGCTTCCACGGCAACTGATTCCATGGAGCTGGTTCCGGAACCACTTCGTGGGATCCTATGTGGAAGGTGTGACTGACTTAGAATCAGTTCCAGAACTGATTCTAGGGCAGTCGGTTCTTTTTTGGAGCTATAGATGTGGTTGCTTTTAGGACAATTTCAAACAAAAATAATCGGTGTTAAAATTGACAGTAGAAGGGTTGTGAATGAAAAGTAGCTATTCTACAACCGATTCTTTGGAACAGAAAATTTTCATGGGAAATTCAAAAAAAAAATAAAAACTTAAAATAGTTTGTAATGTTTTAGTCAACTAATATCCAGGAAATTTTTTGCCGATCTTAGCAGTATAAATTGTCATTTGCGATTAACTAAAATATATCTGAAATTTTGTAAATTTAGGGGTTTTTTTGCTGTTTGTACTTTTCTAATGTTTAGCAAATGTTCCCTGAGTTCAGCTGTTTTTCAGCAAAATTTTTTGAAGACTTTTATATTAGTATATGAACAATTGAAAAAATTTCTCGAATGCACTAGTGAACTAAAAGAACACACTAGCTCAAAAATAAAATAGATTTAAAAGAACTGTGAACTATAATGCCCAGGTCTAGTCATTTTTATTCCGATTGTTTGTTTGTACAAAATGTTTCCTTTCGTATGGAAATTTCAGGGTGTCCTGACATTTTTATTCACAATTTCTAAACCGATTCGACAATTTTTAACACCAAACTGGTTATAACAAACAATTTGAATAAAAATGAGCAACTGATAGTGCGTCTTTGTTACTTGAACGTGATTAAAATTTCAAGAGGACATCAAATTAAAAGCCAAGCTAGATGTGCAAAACCCTTTGAGGATTTTGTTTTAGCAAGAACCTGACCGCGATAATTATTTTGCAAGGTCTTCTAAAACCGCAGAATCTATTTTTGTTAAATATACTGCAAGAATCTTATTGCGACAAATCCGAATTTATATATGTATTTAATTTACAGTCACTTCCAGAATAAATTTCTTGTTTCTCCTAAAGTACACTGTTCATGGACAGTTAATAATTTTAAAAAAATTATAAAAAGCCAACATTATAATGCTTAATTTATAGTAGAAACAAAATTGTAAAATGTCAAAATTATGCCAAATTATCACCCTATAGAACAATCAGATAAAACAGTTAGTAAAAAAAATTTGTAAATACACTGATAGAATTTTGTGCATAGTATTAATGAATTTGTTCATTAATCCAATGATTTTTTTCAATGAAAAGTCCCCAAAGAACGCGTTCATTAGATCAATGAAACGTATTCATTAAATGAAGACTAATTGAAAAAAATATATTTTTTTTGCGTTACTTTTTTTATTTATTTTTATTTTATTAATTTTTATTTGTACATATATTTTTTTTTCGTTTTTATAACGTTTTTGGCATCTCCCTGAAGTCGACTTAAACCCGCAATCACCAGAATGTAAACATTATCGCGTTACCGATTGATCTAAATAGCCAAAATAAAATGATGTCATTATTTGGACTTTTATATTTAAATAATTTCAGTTTGCAGCCCTAGCGTTCATTACTGGAACAAATATCTATTTTAGTAATTAGCAAATTCAAAACCCTTATAAAAATTATAGCATATCTTACGGGTTAGTTGAAAATATATAATGAAAAAATTCATTAAATTAATGAATTTTTCATTAACTCAATGAAATTGTTTCATTAAATCAGTGAATTCAGATTAATGAAATCGATTCATTAATAGTATGAACGAAAATTCTATCAGTGTAGTTTCCAATCGCACTTTACTATTTACGAGTATATAGTGATTTTTAGTTGCTGATTTCAGCAAAACAAATTACTAATTTTTCAAAACCGAGTGCTAAACTTATCAAAAACATACTAAATTAACAACAAGTGAATACTTTAAAGAAATTTTATTTACATGAATTCGTGTCTTTTTTAGAATTCTTATTTAGTTTATATTTGTTGTTATTGATATATTCTTAGTTTGGAAATAAAACTCATTAAATTTTATTTTATCTCCAATGCATAAAAAGGTAATAACTGGAGAACCGTTTTTTTACTCCAAATTTTAAATGTGTTGAAGTAATTATATATTTTTTACAATCGAAAGAAAAAATTTTTTTTTTATTAAATTTGATTTTAATTATTTTTTTTTAGCTTTGACAGTTTGTTTGTTTTTATTACCCTTTTTTGGTAATTTGAGCAGATTGATTTTAAATTGCATTTTACAACAATTTACTGAAATTAAGTAGCGTCTACTAATTACACTGCATGACAAAATCTTGACTTTTAAAAATTAATAGAGCTCTGACCATCAATTCTATATATTTCGGACATGCTGATTACAATGGCGTACTTTATTTTCCAATATAAGGTACAGATTTTTCTCTAAATTTCTTTAAAGTTTGGCGGTTTTTTATTTATTCAATCAATATAAATTTTTTTGTGGTGAAATGTAGGCACAGGATCTGTATTCATATTTAGGCTTAAAATTTGATGCATAAAACTTGATATTAAAACCATTGTTCGCGTTTTGTATGGATTTTTACGATTTTTTAAGGTTTTAGCTAATTGAATTGCTGAAAGAAAAATCGGCCTTAATAAATGCTATGGCTTAGTAAAGAAGCAATTAAAAGGAAAATATTTCAACAAAAAAATGTATTCATCTATAGCGGCCTATACGTTAAAATCGCGACTTTTCAAAAATTTTATATGGCAGCATAGCTTTCCCAGTTGTCCCCAAAGTCCAACTTTTAGTATAATATAGGGTCACCTCTAAAACGCCATATAAAACGCGGACAGTGATTTTAATATCAAGTTTTATTCATCAAATTTTAAGCCTAAATATGAATACAGGTCCTATGCCTACATTTCACCACAAACAATTTATATTGATTGCATTTGAAAACTTTTGTTTATAAAAAAAAAATGGAAAAGCGCCAGACTTCAAAGACATTTAGCGAAAAATCTGTACTTTAGATCGAAAAATAAAGTACGCCATTGTAATCTGCATGTTCGAAATATATAGAACTAATGATCAGATCTTAGTTAATTTTTTGAGTGTCATGCAGTGTTATTTATACCAATTTCATTGTACTAAAATTATTGATTTTTAGTAAATTTTTTAACTTATTTTAGCAAATCGATATTGCATTGCAACAATTTTTCTAAAATTTATTTAACATCAGTAGACATAGGTTGCTAAAATTATACAAAAAAATACCGCTGCACTCAAAACAGTTAAATTTACCATAATAACTGCAAAATTTTCAGTAGCCATTACGGACTTTTTTGGTTAAGTATAATAGCTTGTGCCTACAAGCAGGAAACCTGTAATTTTTAAGGAAAACCAAAGGTTAGTTCATAAATTTTATGTTTAAATTATAACAAATATGACGAAAAATATTAGTAGTAACAATAAAAAAGAACCACTTATCAACTAAAAGGTGCGAAAAAAATTTCAGTTTCCTAAATGCAGGCTCATTTTATAAAGTTTTTTTTTCAGTAAATTGGAGGATTGCATTCTCTTTATTTTCTAACCTCTTTGATTATGCCAGCACACATAACTAATAAGGATTTTTACAAAAACGCCTTTAACAAAAACATTTTCTTTGGGCACCAAACAGCTAAAAAATTTTTTTAGAAAACAGATTTCGCAATTGGATTTCGAGTCCATTTTATTTATGAAAACTTCATAAACTTGCACATCCTAATTGATTTTAACTAAAAATAAATATTTTTTATTAAATTTTTAGATAAACATTGTTATTTTCAACGTATTTTGTTAGGTTTTAAATTTGTCAAATTATTAAATTATTTCCCCCCCAGCTACGTGCCTGGCTCATTCCAATTTCGGTTGAAAACATTAGTTCGTTTTCAACTATTCTAGTGTAGGTATGACTTTAAATTTTTTCGTTTTTTTTTATTTTATATAAAAATTTTGACACCAGTCCATTTCAACCAATTCAAATTTCGGATCCAACAGAAGCCAGACTGTTGTAGGGTATCATATAGCCGACTTTAAGTTTTTACTGGGGTTTTTTTTTTGTATAAAAATTACTTAATTATTTAGATTACAAAATTTTTGTTAAAGCATAGCTTCCCACCAAAATTTTTTTGGAACCGGTTACCTCTGAGTCCATTCCAGAAAAGGTGGTTTTCCCAACAGTTCTATCTAGAACTGATTTCCGAAAGTCTTACTGTAAGGTTCCACTGTCCCAGAACCAGTGCTTTAACTACAAACTGTTCTAAAGCAGCCTGTTCCAGTTTCGAGGAAAAGAACTTATTTCTTATAGGCCATATAAGAAGAAGTGGATGTAGAACATACATGGAACTAATTAATTAGGTGGACTAATTAATTGATGATTTCAGTACCATTGCATTGATATCAATTGTAATGTAATTATTTTCATTACCATTTTTTTAACTAATGGTAATGATCCTAAAATTTAATTTCATTGGTTAATGACAATGATTTTATATTTCATTACCATTGATAATGAATAAATTAAAAAAATAATTGCCATTGACAGAAAAATGAAAAAATGTAGTAAAACTCGGTGAAATCGAAGATGGAAAATGCTCATCAGGCTCATGATCATTTGAAATTAAATACTACTTTCAATTCCATTGTTATTTGAAGGGTAAGTTTTGGCACACACATGTGGACACATGTGAAAAAAAATGATGTGCCTTAGAGAGAACGGTTTGAGTACATTCGTTTTTATTTTGCAGTCATAACATTCATTGCTTTTGCCATGTATTCATGCAACAACAATAACTATTGCTATTGATATTATATACATTCATTGTTTTTGATGAGTGGTTTTTACTAGTGTTTCCAATTTGGTTAATCGATTAACCGATTCCTCGATTAATCGCCCCTATTTCGGTTAATGTCGAAACAAATAATTTAAAACTCAAATAATTATATGACCCGAATAATCGGTTAAAATTGGCCGATTAACCGGTTACATTTTTAATATGGAATTTTTCCTTAATTTTTTTCACAAAACTTCACAATTTTCTTTATCTTGGATAAAAAATTACAAGAAAAGCTTAGAAAAAACAAATACTAACTAAAATAGCATCAAATTCTTTAAAAAACGTGTGAAATAGGTTCTTAAGGCTTTAAATACCTTTTTCGAGCAACCGCAAGCAAGTCGACATTGCACCATCGAGACACGTCATATGTTTTGAGAGAATCCCAATTTTTAATAAAATTTTGCGCAAATGTTTAAAAAAAAAATATCAAAGTTTCTATTTGTAAAAAAGCCTTAAGAACATAGCAAAAGGCCAAAATGAAGGTGTTTTTTAAAACTTCTCAAAACACGCAATAGAAAATTTTGCATTACTGTTTCAATTCTTTTAAAAATTAAAACTAATGTAAATTATAATCTCCATGTCCTTAAAGACAAGGCTGCATTTGTTTTAAAACTCTGTCACACAATTAACATATTAATTGTGTAAAGGCACATCTACACGAGATAGAAAATTGCTAGAGATAGAGCAAAAAACCCCTTTAAACAGCTTAGATACAATAAAGCTAATTAGAGGTGTTGTTTGCTCTATCTCTAGAAGTTTTCTCTCTCGTCTAGATGTGCCTTAAGAACTCTAACTTTTCTTATTTTTCCTAAGAAAGTGTGTATAATCGGTTCAAAACCACATCAATTCTAAAACATGTTCCACTAGAGCATCATGGAACCCGAACCCGTTTCAATGAGTTTAAATTCAAATTAAAACAAATAACCTCAAGTTAACAAAAAATTATAATTAAAAAATTTTAATTTATATAGAATTTGACTTCTGTATCTGCACACTCAGAGAATTGTCTATTTGCTATTGATGAATTTATACACTGATTCAATTAAGTTTCACTGGAATTCGTCTATTGAAACTTTTAATAGAATTGATGCAATTTTTCATAAAATTTTATGAAACTTTCATATTATTTATTAAAAATGTCATACACGCAAAAAAGTTTTATTAAAAAGAGATTCATAAAAATTATGAAGCTTTTTCATAAAATTTAATAAATCTAGGGACTATTATAGAAAACTTCATTAGCTTATTGAAAATTTTGTTTAAAATATGATCCGATAAAATTCTCTCAGAGTAAGTTCGCTCAAACTTTAGGTTATTTTTTACTGTTAATGTCCCTTAGTAGCGAAAAAGATAGGTACAACAAAGTAAACTGGTATTCTCAATTAATTTAAATTAATCTCAAGGAGAACTCAAATTTTTTTAGCGATGCCTTAATGAAAATTTCATAGGTATAGGAAAAATCTTATTAAAATTTAAAAAACTTTAAGTATAGCATTTCTTTAAATGCAATATTAAATTTTATTGTGTCAGTATTGATTAAAAATTTTTTTATGAACAAAAAATCTACGTTAAATAATCGATATTAACAGTTTTAGGTTTGCTGTTCTTAGCTTACTAATATTTTGCTAGTTTCAGCAGTTCTTTCTGCCATCTTTAACGAAATTTTGGTAGATTTAGCAACATTTTTACAGACCTTTTTTAAAAAATCTCAGATTCCGAAACTTTTCAACCTTAGAATATGAAAAATTTTTTATAAATACATCGTGTTTATATGTATGTAACGTTAATATTTAATGAAAAGTGTGTTTTAATTGCTAAAAAGTTAAGGAAATACATTAATTTTGCATTAAACGATTAATCGATTAACCGCCAATTTTCTCGATTAACCGACCCGAATAACCGGTTAATCAATTTTAGTGATTTTTCGAATAATGCATTAACCAGTTAACCGCCTATGTCGAATAATTGGAAACACTAGTTTTTACGCATTATTTTTATAATGCCACTACATGTCAAGCAACGAAATGAAGAGATGACGCATTAAAAAAATAAAATCAATCACAAGATTCATTTAGTATTCGTTGACCTGTTGCAGTATTTTGAAAAATACAGTGTTAAGAAATTTCCATTTTTTTATTTAAATATGATATATGTACCCAGTGTAGAAACGGTAATGACATATCATTATTTTTTGGAGTACAGTAGACGCTCGCAAATTAGAGCTTTCAGTAATTCGAACGTCCAGAAATTAGAATCAATGTTTGCAATACATTAAACGCTCTGAAATTCGAATTTAAAATTCTAATTTCTGAGCGTTTTTTTTTTTTTTTTGGTTATTTGAATACATTGGAAATCCCCAATTTATTTTTATTCTGTTTGAATAAAGTAAAACTAAAAAGGGGAATCACCAAATTATATATGTTTTTCCCTATTTGTTTTTTTTTCGCATTTATGTACATTTTTGGCTAGTTTATTTGTGAAATTTGATACGCGTGTACATATTATTTGGCAGTCTCTATTAAATAGTGAAAGTGTATCATTTAAAATGTTAAATAAACGTAAAAAAAACACTTTATCATTGGAAACGAAACGATAAAAATCGTCCAGAAATTAGAATAATTCAGAAATTAGAATTGCCTCAAAAACAAAGCGGTTCTAATTGCGAGCGTCTACTGTACCAGTAATGACACCCAATTACCTTCTGCATTATTTTAAAACATATAATAATGAGTTACGGATAATGACTGATTTTTATCATTATTTCAAATACAAAATAATTTTTTCGATTTTTTTTTAAATTTTTTGAAATCTATTTTTAGACTCAATATTTTTTTAACACTGGTAAGGATATATGTAACCACAAATTTTTTGATTTTTTGTATGTTGGCGAGTAAGCTTACTTGTGTGCAGCAGGTCAATTATGTTTTTATCTATTAAATATTACATGTCGATATAGCTCAGATGGTAGAGCTGTCGACTGGCAATCTGTAGACCCAGGTTCGATATCCGCACCAGCAAATTTTATGTAAAAAAAAAAATACAATAAAAAATATTTTTTTTTTCATAATTTATTTTTTTGAAAATCTATTTTTAGACTCATTATTTTTGTCACTACTGGTAAGCACATAGGTAACGATATATTTTTTGATTTTTCGTATGCTGGTGTGTAACGACAACTCATTATTTTTCGCGACATCGACATATAAAGGTAATAAGAAATGTAATAACAAAAGTAACTAGTTACCATTACCAATTACATAACCACATATCTGGTAATGATTTTCTACACTGGGTATGTATATATTTTCTCATTTTGTTAATGTTTAAGTGAAAAAAATAAACACCAAAAATATACTACAATATTTGACAGAAAAAAATTTTCAATTTTTATACAACCAACATTGAGACCATTCGTAACAATCGGTTGGTATTCATACCAATCATTTTATATTCGTTGCTTTTGTGAGTGTTTTATGTAGGATTAACATGTGCCGGGCACATGGCACATTTAAATGTGAAATGTGACAGATGTGTTGGCCAACTAAGGGCACATTTCACGTGTAAAAAGGCGAATGTGGCCACATGTGGGGCACAAGTGCCCAAATATATTTACAAAAAGTACCATAAAAAAGAGTAAAATTTAAAAAAAAATTCAAATTTTTCGAAGAAAAGTAAATTTTTGAAAAAAGTACAATTTTTGAAAAATTTTACAATTTTTCAAAAAAGGTGAAAATTTTTGTAAAAAAAAATTTTTTAAAAGAAATACAAATTTAAAATTTTCAAAAAAAATTTTTAATAAAAAAAAAACTAATATGCAAGTGCTTGTGCAAATTTGAATGTTATTGACACTTTAGAAAACATTGTTTTCTATTGGCGTTTATACATGAATGGATGTCACTACATTGCTAGATCTGTCAAAACAACAGAGTAGTATATTGGAAGATGACAAAGCAAATTTTGGTAAATTCTTTGTTGTTGCTTTTGTTTTTTCTTTGATATTTTGAATGTTTAATAACGCTCCTAGAGGAGAACAAGAAATTCTCATTGAGTTTGTAATTTAACTTAACAAATATTTCCAGAAGTTCTAAAAACATCGTCCCCTGACGAGTCCCTTACGCAAGAATGAAATCCGGATAGGGACATGCCTCCAACAGATTATTTTTCACAATTTGTAAAATACGTTTGGGATTTTAGCATATTTAATTCCTTTAATGCAATTAATGTATGTCCCGATAAAAATAAAAATAAAAAAAGGATAATTTTGCAAAAAAAAAATATAATTTTTTAAAAAAAGTAGAATTATTCAAAAAATTTTCATTGTTCAAAAACAAAATAATATTTTTCCAAAAAGGTAAAATTTTTCAAAAAAGTTCAATTTTTCAAATAAAAAGTAAAATTAAAAAAAAATTTAGAGATATAGGCGAAAACCCAAATAAACGTCCTTTTCCTTCTTTTAAAATCTAGCTGAGTTAGGTAAAATTAGTTTTCACTAAAGGAGTTTCATGGGTGTATTAACACCCAAAAGGCAAACATTTTAACCGTTTTCCTCTATCTCGCTTAGTTTTCGAGTTATTGGCAAGAAGCCAAATAAACGTCCCTTTTCCTTCTAGTGTTAGTAGTTTATATTATATTTGCAATTTTCAACTCAACTCAATATTTTTTATGGGAAAAAATATTATGTGGCTTTGAACAGGAACGAACTCCGACTGGTTAAACAAGGCTCACTCAATCGGGCTCTTATACCAAAAACTGTTAGATCGCTCTTATATATGTAAAAATGTAAGTATCTAAAAAATAGCTTCCTATTTGGCTGATTAAAAAAATTTAAATTAAATATTTAGATAATAGCAAATGTTAGCAAAAATTGCGAAAAGAAAAACTTTTGCAAAAAGGGAAATTTTTGCAACAATATATTGTTTCAAAAATTTCCCTATCGATCGCTGATTAGCTCTTTTAATTAATTTTCTGTACCATAAAGCCTTTTTCGAATTCCACCGTTATTTTGCAACTTTTTAAGTGCGGTTTTTTTAAATATATAACTTAGGGACTATAATACCCATTTTTAGCATCAATGTACTTATTTACCGAATGTAAATCGCTGATTAAGTTTTTTAATTAAATTTTTCTACAATAAAGTCTTTTTTCCCAATCCGCTATTATTTTGCAATTCTTTACGTGGGTTTTTTTTTAATTTATAATCTAGGGACTATAATACACATTTCATACAACAAAGTTTGGTGGCTAGTTGCAAAAAAAAAAAAGTCGCGAAAAATAAAATTTGCAAAAAGGAAAAAGTTTTTCATCAATATATTTGTTTGCAGAATGTAAATCTCTGATTAAGTTTTTTAATTAATTTTTTGTACCATAAAGCCTTTTTTCGCTTTCCGCGATTATTTTGCAATTTTCTATTTGTGGTTTTTTAAAATTTATAATCTAGGGACTATTATAGTATCAATTTTATACACTAAAGTTTGCTGCTTAGTTTGCAAAAAAAAAAAAAAAAATCACGAAAAAAATATTTGCAAAAACGAAAATGTTTGAGTCATTATATTCATTTGCAGATTGTTAATCGCTGATTGAGTTTTTTAATTATTTTTTTTTTACCACAAAGTCTTTTTTCGCGTTCCGCTATTATTTTGGAATTTTTTAAGTTCGGTTTTTTAAACTTATAATCTACGGAGTATAATGCCCATTTCATAAAACTAAATTTGGTGCTTAGTTGCAAAAAAAGAAAATTTTGGCATCGTTTGCAGAATGTAAATCGCTTATTAAGTCTTTTAATTAACTTTTTGAAACCTAAAGCCTTTTTTCGCATTCCGATATTATTTTGGAATTTCTCACGTATGGTTTTTTAAAATTCATAATCCAGGGCTATAAAGCTGTTGGAATAGTATAATTAAGGTTCCATTCTTGATTTTCATAAATTATTATTTTCCATCCCTTGTTACAATCGATGGTTTGAGTCATACAAAGAGCGCACATAATGACCCTGCAAACATTTGGAAGATATCTAACACGAAGATATTAAATCGATATTTTCTATTGTCTTCCTTTTATCATTTGGAAGATAATTCGGCGATATCTTGAAAAAAAGATAATTCAAAAATTTTATCTTTTGTCACAACTTTTTTTGACATTATTCCGGCAACATCACCTTTGTATCATTTGAAGATAAAGCAAATTTGTTTGAAATCTTGAAGAGAGTCCCCCAGTCCCTTTATACTCTTTGATATACTTACAAAAGCGACCTTCTCGAACAAAAATAATGAGTTTTGACACTGAATTATATGTAGTAGACCCTTATTCTGCTGCTTATTATTTGGATATTAGTAATGACCACCCATTACTGAGATTTTGCTGGGTCGTAAAACAAATATAGCTTATATTTAATAGAAGTGCTATCAACCGGTGTAAAGTTGTATCGTGCCCTCAAAATAGTATGTCTGTTGCCTTAACAGAAAAATTTGTTACTTTAAACAAATTTATTCTTGCTTTTTGGCTTAAAATAAAATTTGTTAATTTTAAGACATTTTTTGTTAAATTTAACAAATTTAAATTTAAGTAAAAAATAAGTATGTAACATGTAGTGTTATTTATAATTATTTTGATCTTAAAATTTGTTAAACCAGGTGATGTTTGGGTAAAGATACACACAGAAAACAGATTCGTTGTGGTAACCGAATTCGTTGCCAACCGAATTCTGGTAGTCACATGTAATATCACATTATTCGATTACGATTCGTAATAAATTTTACTGTGAATATTGAAATTTTCAGTTATAACTACCGAATTGAAAAAATTTATTTGGTTAACCCAACCGAATTGACAAAATTTGGTAGATCCAACCGAATTTATAAATTCCCAGCGAATGAAATACCCAGTGTAGAAACGGTAATGACATATCATTATTTTTTGGAGTACCAGTAATGACACCCACTTACCTTCTGCATTATTTTAAAACATATAATAATGAGTTACGGATAATGACTGATTTTTATCATTATTTCAAATACAAAATAATTTTTTAGATTTTTTTTAAAATTTTTTGAAATCTATTTTTAGACTCAATATTTTTTAAACACTGGTAAGGATATATGTAACCACATATTTTTTGATTTTTTATATGTTGGCGAGTAAGCTTACTTGTGTGCAGCAGGTCAATTATATTTTTATCTATTAAATATTACATGTCGATATAGCTCAGATGGTAGAGCTGTTGACTGGCAATCTGTAGACCCAGGTTCGATTCCCGCACCAGCAAATTTTATTAAAAAAAAAAAAAATTACAATAAAAAATATTTGTTTTTATATAATTTATTTTTTTGAAAATCTATTTTTAGACTCATTATTTTTGTCAGTACTGGTAAACACATAGGTAACGATATATTTTTTGATTTTTCGTATGCTGGTGTGTAACGACAACTCATTATTTTTCGCGACATCCCCATATAAAGGTAATAAGAAATGTAATAACAAAAGTAAGTAGTTACCATTACCAAGCATGTAGTTACATAACCACATATCTGGTAATGATTTTCTACACTGAGTATATTCTAATATACAGTTGTGGCCAAGCATTTAAGTCAATTCAAGTTTTTTTCTAATTTTATTGTTGTTACCTGTATTTTGAAAGATCAAAATAGTGGCTAAATTCGCCACTAAAGGTAAGGAGAGGTTCAGAAAATTGTACAGAATTTGAACGTAATGTTTGTTTTTTTCATTTTGTCATTTGTTTTAAGTGGGCGTGGCTCTTAACGAAAAATTAGCGATATAAACCTCTTATCAAATTACATAGCAAAATTAAGCAGTACTGATCGGTTCCATACAAACTGTATATTTTTGGAAATCCTATAAAATTTCCCTAAGTCTTGCATTATTTTTATCAACAAATAGTCGGACTTTAAACGTGACCAAATTTTTCTTTGTTTTTAGCGATTTTTAATAAAGTTAACAGCACTGAAATTTTAAAGTGAATAGTTTTATGGTTTTCTTTCCACAATATAGCAAATCAGTCAAGATTTTTTTTACGTTATAGTAAAAAGTATTTCATGATAAAATTTCAGTGTTGTTAACTTTCTTTTAAAATCGCTAAAAACAAAGAAAAGTTTGGTCATGTTTAAAGTGCTGCAATTTTAAGTCTGGTGACTATTTGTAGATAAAGATAATGCAAGACTTAAGTAAATTTTATAGGATTTCCAAAAATATACAGTTTGTACAGAACCGATCAGTACTGACTAAATTTTACTATGTAATTTGATAAGAGCTTTATATCGCTAATTTTTCGTTAAAAGCCACGCCCATTTAAAACAAGTGACAAAATGAAAAAACAAACATTACGTTAAAATTCTGTATAATTTTCTGAACCATCTCCTTGCCGAATTTAGCCACTATTTTGATCTCTAAAAATAAAGGCAACAACAATAAAATTATAAAAAAAACTTGAATTGACTTAAGTGCTTAGCCACAACTGTATGTACTCTTATATATTTTTTTGTTTTTATTAATTAATTTCAAAATTGATATGTTAATATATATAAAAAAAACCCTCTTATATAAAAAAACATACATTCCATTCTATACCAGCACTCCAACTCGTTGTAGAAAAAATTCGCACCAGTGAAGAAGAATTTCACAATATTGATGATGCACATTGGTTGCGGACGTTACCAGTATTTTGGATGACCACTTCACCTCTATAAATAAAAGAATTTCTAAGAAAAATTTTCAAACCTTCGTATACATATTTTCTTTAAGGACTGTGACTTACCATTTTAATTGATCTGGCTGCAAACCTGAATTCCAACATTTGTTCATTTTCACGTTTGTTAATTTGCTTATTTCTAGCCATTTAACAAATCAAATCGCTTTTTACTTTTAAATACAATATTTTTTGTATTTTTTATGTCCATGTATTTTTATAAAAAAAAGTTATAATTGTTTTTTTTTTGTGTATGACATTTGAAAATTTATATTTTGTTATTATTTTATTGTAATAATCAATTTATCGGTTACAGTTACCGATATTGAGAATATTTAAATTATTTGGTGTTAGGAAAAATTAATTCAGTTACAGTTTTGCTTTTTTATTATTTGTGTTGATCAAAGATCAATTTTATTTTGCTATTTTGGATGTTATAACCAAAAGTCTGTTTAAAGATACCTCTGATATATTATTAACATTGGTTAATATGGCCAACATTCAATACAAAACTGTTAGTAAAGAACTAATATCAAATGTTTGTTTCAATTTGGTTACTAAAACAAACATTTAATTCCAATAGCTAGTAAAAGGCAAACAGTATGGCAATTAAAATTTTCAAAGTAATTGGGACTACAGAATTTATTTTAAACCTTTTATTTTGGCCTTATTTGGTTGCAAAGCTTGATTGTTGTTACAAAAATAGTCTTTATTTAGTTACAATTCCTAATTTTATGTTATTAACGCAGACTTTTTAGTAATACAATTGATAATATTTTGCTGATATTACAATCATATTGCAGTGGTAGAATTTTGGTAGTCACAGTTGATTTCCAAATGATTTATTTTTTGTGTGTAAGGTTATTTCAAGGGGTATGATATAGGCAGGGTAAGTGAAAATATTCGTCAATTTTCCTTGTTTTCGATATGGGTAATTTTAAAAAATCAGGAGGATAAGAAATAGTACCATCTTTAAAACTTTGAACACCCGTAAAAATGTCATATTTTAACGAAAAATTATGTAAAATTTAACATAGGTTCTAAAAAAATAATTTTGAAAATTAACACTAAAAATTAGTTTAAGTATCTAGTGTATAAACCATACTTGGGACTAGTTAATTGAATGGACCAATTAGTTGATGATTTCATTGGCATTACAATTGACCAATGCCAATGAAATTTTTTGGCATTACAATTGATCAATGCCAATGAAATTTTTTTCAATTGGCATTGTATGATTAATGTCCAATTATAATTGACGAAAAAAGCATTTGTTTTCAAGTTTTGATAAAAGAACAAATTAAAAATTTAATTAATAAATGCAATAAATTCCTTGCCTTGGTAATTTCATGCATTTATTAATTAAACTTTCGGCCTAAATGTATACATCAACAAATTTTTAATATTCAATAGAGTTTCCTTGAAGATTATTAGAAGATATTAGAAATATATCCATACATATTTTTAGAATCAAAATTTATTTAATAAATGAATGAAACTCCTTGCCCTGGTAATGACATATCATTAATTTTTGGACTACCAGTAATGACACCGACTTACTTTCTGCATTCATTTAAAATATATAATAATGAGTTACTAATAATTACTTAGTTTTATCATTATTTCATATAGAAAGTAATTTTCTAGATTTTTTTTTAATTCTTTGAAATCTATTTTTAGACTCAATATTTTTCAACATTGATAAAGATATATGTAACCACATATTTTTTGATTTTTTGTATGTTGGTGCGTAAGCATTAGACCGTACCACCTTACATGCAAAAAAAGGGCGCGGTAAACCTCCGAATATAAAGTACTGTCGTATTATATTAGTTTGGTAATGATTTGAAACAATGTTTTAATAATTTTTATACTTTCGACGTTTTTTGGTTAGGCAATTTGCGGCTCTTCGCGTATTACAAATTTGGTAATAAGAACTGATAGCCTCTGTCGTTGCAGATACACCAGGTTAATGTGCCATCAATTGGAAAGCGGTGGAAAGTGCACAAAGTTTGAAAGAAAAAAGTTAAAGTTATCGTCCCTAAAAAAATGGAATTTTTTACGAGGCATACTAAAAGCGTAACTCCAAATTGGCCAAAGTATTTAGCCAAGCGATCGAAATACTTTTTAATTTTACATTTAAGATTCACAAAGCCGCGATCGAATATTAATTCGCTAAAATTTTGTAGTAAATTTTACAAAATTGCGGAATTGATTTATTTTGTTTAACTTCTTTTTGCATTAGAAATAAATTGATATTCAAAATAAGTATGTGGAATTGAATTGCATCAAAACTTATTGTGAGCTGAAAAACGCGGTGTTCTTAATATTACATAAATCGCCAAGGCACTAATTAAAAGCAGTTAAAATGCATACCAATCGGTCTTATGATAATCAATACCAAAATCGCTAAGCCGTGTGAAAAAAGGGGACGAATAACACAGTACAACACTAAAAATGTATCAAACAAAATGAATATCACGAAGGTGAACACCAAATTTAAAAATTAGCTCCACTTTTTGGAAATCCGCAAATTTAACTGTCAGCAAAAATGCATTTTTTTTTAATTTCTTATTTAGTCATATATGTACCTGACTAAAAAGCGGATAATTTTTAATATGGTTTAAAAGTATACACTTTGGGCTATTAGAACCATACACTTAAAATAATAAGTCAGTAAAAAATCAGTCAAACGGGTTTCAAATTGATTTGACTAATTTTAAACAAATTTTTAGTTGAAACACTGATTTAAACACAGATTTCAGTTACCTTCACTTAACACAACAAAAATCCTAAAGTATTTAGGATTTTGAATCTTAATTTTCAAAATTATTTATAACTATTTTTTAAGAACCCATTTGTTAAATTTTTCACAATTTGTTGTTAAAATATAATAATTGCATCTTTTCGCCAACAACAACCCAACAAGAAGCAACGCCATCAACAACAATAACACCAACATATGTACAAACAACAGCAGCCGTGCAGGAGACAGCGTCTCGAAGAGACTAAATGTACTCAACGTAGAAAACATTTATTACACAACAGTGCTTAATGAATTCTACAAAGACTCGAGATTTTTAAATATGTACACAATACCAGACTTTTTGATCCAATAGGGAAAAAAGCTGCATAGAGAGAGCTTTCTGGATAAAATTTCAATGAATACCCTTTACGCAATAATTCATTAACATTATGCGGATAATTCATTAAAAGCAGATAACTCACTGAATGTGTCATTGCAGACCCCTACGTACACCTAAGGGGCCTAGAGACAATTCTTTGGATGGCCAGTTCCCTACTTGGGTCATCGATGCTCTATCTACCCTACCGGTCCGTCAGTCCGCTAATACTGCGGAAAGACAAAACAGGGGAAAAGGAGCCCTAAAATGTCAAATTTACCGGTTCCTCCATCAATCGCAACACCCTTCTAACAAAATGAAAAAAATAAATCATACACATTCCAACAACAGAAAACTAAAATCGAAAAAACCCCAGCACCCGTATAATAACATAGCCCAGTAGGCACTTGGGCAATTCCTGAAGCGCTTTTGACCCCTGCCAAAGGGACTCATCAGCAGGATAAACCTACTAGTTCTTTAGAACTCCTGTGGGACGCATGTATAAAATGCTCCCGAAGAATGCCTAAATCATCAAAAAAATTCCAACAATCCAAAAATCATAAATCAAAAACCCCAAAAATTTACCCCATCCATCCCAGTATCACGCCAGATAGTCAATAGCCGCTGCCCTTAATATCCGCGCACTATAACACGTACTCGCGAGAACACAATAAAATGCATTCAACAAAAATATCCATTAAACAGCAGACACATACACACATTATAAATCCCCCAAAAAACAATAACTTCAAAACTTACCCCATCCATTCCTTACGCCACTCACAAGCGACACTCTTCGCCCGCCATACCTACACAACAGCTGCCCTCTGCAGTCCACAATCACGATACAATGTACAATTTGCAGGAGGAAACAATTCAAATTAAAAGCAAATAATTTTCCAACCAAAATGTTAAAAAATAAAAATGTGATCAGGGCCCCAGACCCAAACCTCAATCAAGATACCCACCGCACCAGCAAGCAGCGACAGAAAACATAAAACTGCCCTTCCCGTGAAATCAATCCAATAATCCCACAACACTCGCCTTATCATAGCCCCAATCCCAGTACACCCAGCGGAACTACACTTAAAAAATTCTCCTCATCGGTCAAATTCCCGTAAAACAGATATCCAAAGACAACGCATACAGCCTAAATCAGCCAGTATCAGAAACTAAATTGAAACTCAAAATGCCAAAAATCCGCACTCTAAAAAAAATAAAGAAAAACACACGAAATCCCCCACCCCAATAAACCAAGAATGGACGTCACCAATAAATTGACAAAATTAAAATAATTCCTAAAAACCGTCAATAAAACATAATCAACACATCCACAGGACCTGAGAGAGATACCTACCGAAACGTGGATTTGTCCACCAACTTTATATAGTCTGTCGCTCAAGAAAATCCAATTGATGAAAGTGATTTTTCCTCAGTAACATTTTCAAGGCAAAAATTCCTATAAAGTCAATGGGCAGTGTTAAATCCCATCTAAAGCTACGTGGAGATGAGAAGGAGGTACGGGAGCCATCTCCGGAATAATAATGGGTCCTATAAAATCCCTAGTTATACATCATAGTCCGTACCCATGCAAACAGATGTATACATGAAACATGACCGGAACAATGTTCCAATACTAATATCTCCTAAATCCCCATACAAGGATGAATGAGCAGGAAATATGCCACAAAGTGATAGGAGTGAACATATTCCCACTATTATCCAGGTTGGTCAAATGTTGACAGAGATCCCTCTAACCCATGTCCACATATCCATCAAGGGTTCAGATCAAGGCATCCACTCAGCCCCTGGTTTCACGCTGAGCACGTTTTTACAGTTTGCATGCGATGTTCCGTTTCCCCTAATCGACATATATCCAACGACGAACATTCAACTCGAAGGCGGTGTTGCTAACCGCCCCTTACGGGCACGTTTGTACTGATAGCGGCCTACCTTCTGGTCTGCAATGACACATTGAGTGAGTTATCTGCATGATTTTAATGAATTATCCGCATAATGTTAATGAATTATTGCGTAAAGGGAATTCATTGAAGTTTTATCCAGAAAGCTCTCTTTATGCAGCTTTTTCCCCTATTGGATCAAAGAACTTATAAAACAATTATTTATAAACTCGCAATGAATTATTATAATTATTATAATTATTATAACAATTATTTATAAACTCGCAATGAATTAATTATTATGTAGATAAGCCATATGGCTTCGCGGGTCCAGAATTAAATTAAAATGTACATTTTATTATTTAAATAAAAATTTCTTCTTTAAAAAAAAGTACCCGGAAGGTGGCGCCACCAGTACATCCGAAGTTTTAAAGATGGCGTTATTTCTTTCCCTCACGTTTTGAAATATTAATATTAAGGTTATTAACGGTGGTGCATGTGCATATTTGCAATTTACTAATTTGCTATGCAAATTGTAACAAATCGTGAGCGTCTTTTCTAAGTCAATTTCATATTTGCTTTCGAGCTCAATCTTTCGTATAGTTTGAGAAAATTTGTGAACCATAAAATATAAATAAATAAATGATAAATAAAAAAAAATATTACAAATTTTAATGCTAAGTAATCTTGGTTATTACTTTTTCTTATTTTTTAAATAATAATATGGCGGTTGATGTCAAAAATAGATGTTTTGTTTTATTTGCAACTAAGTTTATATTCAAAATGATTTTTGCTAAAGGTTTTTTTATTGCAAATGTAGTAAAATGAAGCAAATTGCAAATACATGCATTTTGTTGTTGTGTTGATAAAATCGTTGTTTTTTTGCAATCATTTGCAACGCTTGCATCGTTTGCAATACCCATCGCGAGTACCATTATTTTTTATTTACTCCAAATAATTTGGTCGGAACTGATATCTGGTTTGTAAATACTGGAACTGGGTACTTGAGCTCAATGACCTTTGGAGCAAACATTGGTCTCCTCGAAACAAAAACATCGATATTTCATACTTTAAGATCAGACTGTAAATGCCGAAGATATAATAAAAAATTTCAAAAGACGACGCTTACATTCGGCAAAAAAGAAAAAAAATTTGAAATAGCCTTGCAAAAAGGTTTTATATTCGAAGGTGTTCGGTGCATTTTTTTGCCTGTTAGTTGATACTTCATACAAACTAGAGTTGTCCAAAAAAATATGAAAATTGGAATTCGCGGTCTCCACAATGTTGCCCTTATTCCTTATGCAGGGTTTCAACTAAATCCACTTTTATTTAGGGAAAACAGAAAAAGTTCTCTTTTAATAATTAGTAGTCTCCAGAGTAATTTTTATAAAAAATAGGGTGACTTTAAAGTGAGTATTTTCTTTACCTAAATGGACAATTTTACAAAACCGTTTACTTTTTTTTAAATCGTTTATTTATCTTAAATTCATATTGTTAAACCACAAATAAACAAATAGTAGTTAGTATAACCATAGAGTAAAAATAAATAATAGAGATACGCTTATGATCGCGGCCCCAACACAAGTTTGTGCAGATTACAATGGTTCGGCAACGGGCTCCCCAATAAGAGAATTTCCGTGTTTTTTGAGTAAATTTTCCTGATTTCAAAGCAAGTGGGTCTGCATTTAAAAGCAAATTGCTTTGATTTCTAAACAAATTTCCCCTATTCCAAAGAAATTTGAGCAAATTTCACATAACGTACCTTTCGTAATCTGCACGTATAAAAACCAAGACAAAGGTTTTTGCAGCGTGAGCGGGAATGTTGTGGTATGCTGTTTGTAACAAAAAACAATGAGCTGTTGATAATTTTTTGTTTTTAGCTTTTACACTTAAAATCTGTCAAACGGGGTTCAAATTGATTTGATTATTTTTTAACAAATTTTTGGTTAAAACACTGATTTAAACAAAGATTAGTTTGAGTGTTAATTTTCAAAACTATTTATAACTAATTTTTAATTTTTAAGAACCCTAAATTTGGATAGATTCTACGACTCAGTATAATTACAGATAAAACTGTAGTTTTACATATTTTTTACTTAAATGTAGATTTGTTAAATTAAACAAAAGAATTTGTTAATATTAACAAATTTCATTTCAAGCCAAAAAAACAGGAATAAATTTTGATAAAGTAACAAATTTTTCTGTTCAGCCAACAGACATATTATTTTGAGTATTGAAGGTTTTTGATTTTTAAAATAATTTTTGCTCTCGTTTTTACAATGGTCGACTTTGAAGAAACTATCTCGCTTTCACAGTATCTTCAAATCTTATAGAATATACCAGGGGTGGCAAGACTTTTTTCGATGCGTGTCAAAAACAGACAAATTTTTTTGTAAAAATTTGTCGCGCGCCACCTTAAGTTTATTTTCTTTTTAAAAACTTTTATATTGGAAACATTTTCGTTAACAACTTTTATAATTTTTCCCCGCAATTGTTATCGAAACAAATTTTTCGCATTCGTAAATCTTGCAGGTATTGTAATAAAAAAATCGTCACATAAATTCTACTTTTTCTATTTTTCTTTTATTTAGAATTACACTGATAAAAACAAATAGTTATAAATAGCAGAAAAATTAGTATTCAGAATATATTTGATGAATATTAGTAAAAGACACAGCAGGAAAAATTTTTTAACATTGATATAAAAAGGTTAGATTGTTAATTACATTCGAAAAGAAAAACAAAAAATTTCGTAATATAAAACTTTTTATGGTGGTTTAAATCTACTATTATTCAACAACGTTTAATAAAACTTCAGATATTTGAGCTCGAGGTCAATGATTGTATTATAAATATTCTCCTTATAAATCAATATTTCGATAGTATTTGAATATCATCCACAGGATTCTTCCAGTGAATGTTTACATAACCAAACTTTTAGCTATAGTTGTGTATGTATCGTCGTCTATTACAGTGCAGTAATATTCTCCTTATAATATTTATAATAAAATAACTGACCTAGAGCACAAATGTCTGAAGTTTTATTAACAATTGGAAAGGTCGTATAAATAACTATTCAACAATATTTTTTATTTTAGCAGAGTAAATTGTCATTTGCAATTAACCAAAATACATCTAAAATTTTGTAAATTTAACATATTTTTTATTGGTATTTTTATTTTACTAATATTTAGCAAACAGGTTCAATCTATTCGAGCATTTTTTCTTCAGGGCCCTTTTTAACCCATTTTTGGTAACTTTAGCAAAAAAAAACTTTTTTGTCACTTTTTAATTTCTCTAATTCTATAGCCTTTTCCCATCGAAATATTTAAAACACTATCAATCTATTCGTAGAAGGCTAAGAAATTTTAATAACTTTTTTGATTTATTAATGAATCTATCGCAGAGAAGTTTCGATACTTTCGATCCGAAATACTTTCGAAGGAATGAATTTTTGAGTTATTAACCATAACTGTGTAAACAAAAAATAGTTTTAAGACGCTTTCTTAATCATTTTAAAAGAAAATTTTTAGCATTTGCGGTTTAAAGCATTATTGCAGCGAAAATATTTACGTAAATTTTCTATTATTTCGCTGGTCTTCCAACAAAAATAAAATTTTTTTTACAACATTCAACAAACGTCGCGTGCCACCAAAAATCAGCTCGCGTGCCACTACTGGCGCGCATGTCATACTTTTGCCAGCCCTGGAATATACCGTAAAGTTTCAATGATAGTTTGATTTATATATTTTCCATGTTAATTTGATTTACAAAACTGTAATAAAACCAACAAAATGTTTATGAATTGTGGTAATAGTATTCAAACTGAAAGGGACACAGTACTTTAAATTCTATAAAAAATAAAAAAGCAAACAAATTTTAAAAAATAATTGTCAAAAAACCTCCGTTTTTCGATTGAGCAAAATTACTCGATTTATACGTTTATCGAAATAAACCATTTTAATTTACACGGCAATTATTTGTAAGACATTCGTCGACTAATCAAGTAACTGTTAACCGATTGAATACCCAAATAAATACCTACTAATCAAATTTTCAATCGATACCAATTTTTAGTCAGCGATTTTCATAGACAATACATACGAAAAAAATTATCCCAATCAGAACTCTTAAAATTCATTTTGAAAATTCTTCACATATCGCTGAACACCTCTAGTGGGTATACGTATTCCATACAACACATATATGAAACGCGAAACTATGCATTAGTAAACTTAACACCGGAAATGCTTTATGGTACGATTTTATGTTACCGTTATTTTGAACTGTGTACATATAAACACTTATGTTCATGTGCATGTGTACGTCATGCAAATACATATACATATATGTTTGTGTAATTGTAACACAAAGCTCAGGTGTTATTTGGTTGATGTATGTGTTTGTAAATGGATGAATCTAACTAAATAAAGAATAACGAATATTTTTGTTTTTGGTTATGAACGAATGCAATTGTCTCTACCACATAAAATATTATCATCAATAACATACATAACATAAGGTCTTATAGATATGAACCGGTTTTGAGTTGGAAACCATACCAAGTAAATCTCTGACAAGTTCTTAGTAGTTATCAAGGAAACAAAGTTTTTTGACTACTCGATAAAAAAAATATATATCTAGCATATGAGCAAATCAACAGAACCGGATGATTCCATGTAACTCAGGATTTAACCCATTTTAATAACAAGCCAGAAAAAAAAATCATTACAAAAAGTTATTTTAAAAGCACTCCGAATAGCATCAACTGATTGTGAAGTAGTTACAATTTAGCTATAATACTGATTTATTTTACACGTGGTGTTCCATGTTGTCAGTAGTTTAAATTGAGCATTTTGTTAGTAATTTAAAAGTGCCCAGGAAAACCTTGGTAATGGGTTTGACATTTTTCACGCATTGCCTGGCAATGGGTACCCCTTTACCCTTGGTTCTACTTAGAAACCTAAAGTAATACGTTACTAATATTGTGATACATCAATACTTATGTGGGAGGTATGAAATAATGAGTTACCGATATGGAGATATATCACTACTTATTTGGAGTCTTTAAAATAATATATTACCGATATTGTGTTTTATAATAACTTATTAATAAAAATAATAAGTTATTGGTATTGCATAATATAACTACTTATTATGCGAAAGTACGATTTAATAAAAATTTAGAATCTAATTACATTGCTCGGATCGGTGTATTTTTAAACAAAGCCATTACTGGTAACGTCTTATTTTATTCCTTATACATATGTAACCAATGAAATATGTACTAATGTGTAATGACTTACTTAACTCTATAAAAGTATGTACTTATTTTAGCTAACTAGTGAATTTAATATTACAAGTAACAACTTATTTCAGTACTTCCTTCGTAATCACTTATTTGATCCTATACCGGTACGACTTAGGCAACCATTTACCCCCAACGACACCCCCATGTTAAAATAATTTGTTATGCGACCAAAGTGTAAGTAGTTACAATTTTTGGTTTCTTATTACATTTCCCTTTACCTGGTAATAGAAGGTTTTGCTGGGTGATGTACATAATATTAATAAAGTATGGTTTTTAGATATACATTTTCATCACATCAATACGAGTACATTTTGTTTGCATTTTTAGAGTGATTTAGAAGTATTCTTTATAATATATAATATAATACATTTTTAAAAGTGATTTAAATGTGCTTTTTAAAAGGCAATTTTAATGTTTAGGCTTTATTTACAGAACCCATTTCTGAACCTGTTGTGTAAAAAAAGCTTCAGTTTATTAATATTTGTAGGACAATATTAAGGAAATACTTCTTTTGCATCTGAATCAATTCGATTAAGTCAAAATCAGACAAAACCAACTTTTTTTTAATTTTTGTTCAACAGTTTTTTTTTAACTAAGTTTGTAACATGTTTACTTCAGTCGTTAAATTCAAAAAAAATGCGATATTGAATTAAATGAGATTAATACACTAAGGCCGAGTTTTTGGGATGTCAGTTTAACCGAAAACGAATTATATCAGCCATTTATATTTTATTAATAAAAATTTGCCTAAACAACTTTTTCTCGTTAGAATTTTGGTCTTCATTGAAAGAAAATAAAGCAGATCACATTTTAGAAGCAGTATTCCAATTATAAACTACACCCAGGATAAAGATTGGTTGGCTTTCGATCAAAACCATTAAAATGAATTTGCCAGGACTTTATTTTATTTGGAATTACCTATAATTGAATACTACATCAAAAATATTTTACTAGGTATTAAAAATAGCGAAAATGAACTAAAAAACAATCCTTTTAACAAATTATTGGTATCTCCAATCAATTTTAAAATTAGTATCAGTTTAGTAATTCTATGCAGTAGAAGCAGCCATTTATTTAGTGAATATACAAGAAAATTGGTGTTATCTATAACCTTTTTTAAAAAAATTTCAATATTCGAAAGTGGTAACTACAAATACGGGTATCCTAATCAAATATGACCTTAAATTCAAGTTTCTGTAGAACCAACCGAATTGTGGATTGTATTGATAACACACACAACTATTAATTGGTAATGATAAACGAGTTTTATACTGTATTAATAAAACACATAAATTCAAAATTAGTCATTAAAATTATTAAGTGTTTGTAGTGTAGTGGGTGAGGAGTTGGCCTAGCACGCCGGATTTCCGGGTTCGAATCCCGGAAAAGACAAAAATTTAGATGTTTTTTTTAATTAAAATAAAATATTCATATGTATAAACAGTAAATATGGCTAAGAAATTTAAAAGTAGTTGTGGTGCAGTGGGTAAAAGTGTGAACTATTAACCTGAAGGGCCGGGTTCAATACCAGAAAATTCAAAAAAAGTTTTTTAATTTCAATAAAATTTTGTAGAACATAATAATATTTATGTGGAACATAATATTGAATTAGACAACCGAATATTGGCTTTCACGACGAAAAATATAATTTAATATAAAGAGAGTTGTCGTAACCGCACGAATTCGATTGGCAACAAATTCGGTGGCCACAACTGAGACTGTTTTCTGTGTGTAAGTTTGAAGATAATCTACATCCCAAAAACTGGGCCTAAAAGTTATATGTAACTTATTCTGATTAAATTTTTTAAAAACATTACTCAAGGAATTTTCAGAATACACTGCATGACACTCAAAAAATTAACGAAGATCCGACCATCAATTTTATATATTTCGTAAATGCTGATTACAATGGCGTACTTTATTTTTCGATCAATCGTACAGATTTTTCGCAAACGTCTTTAAAGTTTGGCGGTTGTCCATTCAGTTTTTTATATACAAAATTTTTCAAGTTCAATTAATATGAATTTTTTTGTGTTCAAATGTAAGCACAGGACCTGTGGCCATATTTACGATATAAATGCGATGTGCTAATCTTGATATTTAAACCACTACTTAGCGTTTTATATAGGTTTTTATGGTTTTTTGCTATTTCAGTGACTTAAGTCGCCGAATGTACAATCGACCTCAATAAATGTAATGCTTCAGTAAGGAAGCAATTAAAAGGAAAATATTTCAATAAGAAAATGTATTCATCTATAGCGGCATATACGTTAAAAACGCGATTTTTCAAAAATTTTGTATGGCAGCATAGCTTTCCAAGATGTTCCCAAAGTCCAACTTTTAGTATAATATGTGGTCACCTCTAAAAACTTTTGTTGCAAAATTTCAAGCAAAAATGTTTCCATTTGCAAAAGTTATGGCAATAAATACATTTTTTACTAAGGTTAGTATCGTACTAAATTCATATTAAAATACTAAACTGTCATGCAGTTTTGCTATGTAGTAAAACGTACTAGGAAACTATTTTTTCATCTTTTTTTTTCATTTTAACAAATAAAGGAAATAAAAGCATCGACATTTTACAACTCTACAGTAATAAGGCCATCATTATAAATTTTCTCAAGCCCCAGATCTATGATTGAAATTTTAGCTTGAAATTCATTAAAGAATCCGAGAACAGTTGGAGGACAGTTTTCCCCAGACATATTTTGAAGGCGAATACCATGTTCTCATTTGAATTTTGCAAGATAGCCTCGTTAGCTGAAAATCAACGTTTATATTAAGCGATGCATTAAGTTCCAATCAGTGACGTTCCTTCTAATGTGCTGAGGTATTCACTGAACACCTTAAAACTTTTTCGTATTTTTTGAAATTTAAAAAAATGTTCCAAGGTTCTATAATATTTCCGCACATGTACATATATAATGTTCTTCTATAAATGTGTTCTATTCTTTTAACAAAACACACTGTCGAATAAAAATCAAATGCCAAGCAGAAAATTACAACAAAAGTATATGCTAAAACTGCGCTGTTCTTTTATCATGAACAGCATCAATTTTTTTTCAAACTAGTTATATAGTTATATTTTTTTTCCAAATTTATCTATATCTGTAAAGTTTTTATTTTTAATAGTAAAAGGCTTTATTTTTGAATCATGTAGGTTGATAAATAGCATCCGGTTTCTAATTTGTTACTAGCACACGCTGTAAAATTGCTTATTTAAAACTTTTATTTGTACATTATTGTTTTCTTCTACTGAACGGCAGAAAACAGGCTTTGAATTCAGTGGTGAATTAATTCAGTAAGGAATTAATTCACTTTTTTTTCCGTTCGATTTATAAAATTGAACGCGTTCACCGGTGAATTAATTCATTTGATTTAATAAAAAGAACTATTGCAATTGAATTAATTCTTTGAATTTGTTGTTTGATGAACGCAATGAATTCAGTGAATTACTTAAGAAAAGGAATTCATTTAATTCTAGAGAAAATTAAATTCGATTGGTGGTGAATTAATTCAAAAAGGAATTAATCCTTCAAAGCTCTGCAGAGTGGAGTGAATTAATATTATATTTTGAACCTTGCTTTAATGTACAAAAGAACTTTCATATACATATATGTACGTTTTTTTGTTAATTTATAATAAAAACTTAAAAAAAGTACTATGCGGGTCGAAAAAGTACTATTTTTTAAGCAGGTTGGTACTATTTTGAAAATCCCATTTATCATCTCTGGTTCATACATAATAAAAAACAATGCAAAAGAAATTGCACATTAGTTAATGCCAAGGTTGCCATTTACGCTATTTCCCGGCTAGCTCTGGCGTTTTTTCCTGTATCTATAAAAAAATCGCTAGATTGCATCTAGCCAGAAGATTTACCAAATTTTTTTTTTTTTCCTAGCTATTTCTAGCAACTTTTATGTTAGGTACATAGCTTTTCTTAAACTTGACGTTTTTATTTTTAAATGTTATTACAAAGCTATTTCTCTTTTGAAATCCAGCATAGTAACATGCAAGTGTGGCTACTCAAATTAGAGGAAATTGTCTCACGATTCAAAAAATGCTATTTTTTATCCATAAAACATGGGCCCCCTTTTAAGGGGCTAAACCAAAATGAAGAGATTTTGTTCTATGGTAAAATGGTACTTAAATGATAGGAAATATTTCCACGACATCAAAGATAATTTTTTTTCATAATCTATAATCCCATTCAAAATTTGTACTTTAAAAAATAAAAAATTTGGAAAAATCGCTCAATTTTGCTAACTTAAAAAAAACACCAAAAAAGTATTATAATTTTTAATTTTTCAATTTCAATTTATTTGTATCAATATTATTTACAATAAAGGTATTCATTTAAAGTATTTACGCCTCGTATACTGTGTATATGTTGTAAGTTTACTTGATTAATGTCAAAACTAGTTTACGAGCCCTCGTAAATATACGCTTACATTTTTATATGTAAACTTTTTCGTATTCATACACACATTTGAATATTGTCAAAAATAAAATTATTTTGTATTATTTTTTTTTTGTTGTTTTTTATTTTTTGCTTTATTTGTTTTTAAATGACACACATATTATATGTTTGCTGCCAAACATATATGTATATAATTGTCGATAGCGCCATTTATTTTCATCCAAACATTTATATATTTACAGGCAAATATATATATATTTGCAAGCAAATATATATTGTTTCTAGTAAAAACACGGCGAATATGTTTAACAATTTCTCCATTACCAGCAAAAATATGTTTGGGACAGGCCGTTTTTTTCCAGCGTGTAGTGACTTAAAATATATTATTTCTTCAACTCAAAAATAAGTAGATCTTAGAAAAAATGACTGCCGTCAATTTTAAAATGTCAAGAGAATTTTGCCAATTAAAGTTCCAAGTACTGCCTAAATTTTACTATGTAATTTGATAAGAGGTTTATATCGCTAATTTTTCGTTAAAAGCCACGCCCACTTAAAACAAGTGAGACAATGAAAAAACAAACATTACGTTAAAATTCTGTACAATTTTCTGAACCATCTCCTTGCCTTTCGTGGCGAACTTAGCCACTATTTTGATCTTTAAAAATAAAGGCAACAACAATAAAATTATAAAAAAACTTGAATTGACTTAAATGCTTGGCCACAACTGTATATATATATTTGGTAGGTAACAAAAAATTTTTTTTGATAAATTGAAATTTATAGCCGTTAGACTGCTTCTACATAATGAAATTTGTTATTAAGGCACATCTACACGGGATAGAAAACTCGCTAGACTTTTTGAAAATGCAGCTCTGTACAAGTCTACGAAATGTAATCTCTAGGTCATTGACAATTGCTGTCATACGCAAGTTTTTTAATTAGTAGCAATTTTTAAAATGTCTTGTAACATTATTGAACATTTCAGTTGATTAAATTCACTTTTTGGTATTTGGAGAAAAAATTATTCTTTGAAATACAAAAATTTTAATAAAATCAAATTCTTGATAACTAGAGATGGTACTTTTACGATAAAAATTAGTGCCAACAATCTTAGAGATGGCAAATTTTACGCAAACTCTACGAGATTTCTATCCCGTGTAGATGTGCCTTTACAACTATTATTATCAAATTAATATAAAATAATATTTTTTTGAAATTATCGCATAAATTTCCAATTTTTTGTTTCTGCGTAATAAAGTTTGTTATTTTTTTAAAGTTGTTTTGATTATACTCTTACCATGCATTTTAATACTCAAATGATAAAAGGATCGAAATTCATTAGGCTACACCTACAAAAAAATTTTGTTGTCCTAACCGAATTTGGTTCCAACCGAATCGTTCGGTTGCTGCAACCGATAATTCGGTTGTCATAACCCTATTTCTGTTGCTCCAACTGAAATAGGGTTGCGGCAACCGAAATAGGGTTGTGACAACAGAAATAGGGTTGAAGCAACCGAATTTTCAGTTGCAACAACCGAACGATTCGGTTGGAACCAAATTCGGTTGGGACAACAATTTTTTTTTGTAGGTGTATGCAATTTAACACGAACAATAAGGGAGAGACTATGTCTTGGTTATGGATAATTTGGGTCCAGTGGTCAGTGATAACACACTTTTAAAGTCAGTTTTACAGAGGGGCTCATTTAATGTGGCTCATGTGAACGCACAGAGTTTATCTCCTAGATATAATTCTTACGAAAATGGATGAGTTAAGGCACATCGCCGTATTCATATTTTAGATAGTGCTGTTTCGATTGACGGGTTTAAACTATACAGGAATGATAGGGTGGGCAGCGTAGACGATGTTTCCGGGATGGCAGGTGTGGATGAAGCGGACGGTATGAATGGAGTGGCAAGAGATGGTGTTGTAGGAGAAGGTAGTGGCATTGTAGGGGAAATATCTAGGAGTAGGAATCGCGTATTAAGGAGGGGTGGAGGACTGGGGATATCTGTTTCTGCGGGGCTGAAATCGAAATTTATCTGTGAACATAGGGATGAAGGCAATTGTGAGGCTATATTTGTAGAGGTTGAATTTAACGTTAATTTGAAAATTTTTGTTGGGGTAATGTATCTCCCCCATGGGAACTTTTCCATTATGAACATATTCTTGCTGATGTTGCGGTTAGGTATGACCATGTCATTCTTATGGGTGACTTCAATACAAATTTGTTTAGTGATGCTAGCATGGTGAGATGGTTTTGTAATGTTAATAACTTGGAAATTCTCCACAACAGTCGTCCCACTCATACTAATGGAAACACAGAGACGCTTATTGATTTCTTTGTGGTGTCCGATACTGATTTGGTTTCTTGCAAGGGCCAGGTTCAGGTACCGGCTTTGAATTCTGGTCATGCTTTGATCTATTTATCGTATATGCTTTCTGTCATAGAGAGTAATGATCAAGTTACTTACAGGGTCTTTAATGGTGTTAATTTAGATAGATGTTTGGATTATTTCCACTCAATTGATTATTCAGTTTTATATGCATCGTCAGATTCAGACAATTTGGCTGAAACTTTGAATTCGATTATATACAATGCTTATGAGGAATTTGTACCGATACGGGTGTATAGAAAAAGTGCAGAGAACTGGTTTGACAATGATGAGATAAATTTTTATAGACAAAGGCGTGACTTTGCGTATAGAGCGCATAGGGAGACCAAATGTGACCACAATAGAGCGGTATATTGCCGTTACAGAAATAAACTGAAGTCAATAATTAGAAAACATAGATATAGGATGTCTAGGAGAATGTTTGAAAATTGTTCACAGGCACAAATTTGGACGAAATTACGCAGTTATGGGGTTACTAGTGAATAATTCCCTAATCAGTGACATGAACGTCGACGAATTCAATGCGTCCTCCATTGAATTCGATATTAAACGAACCAGCGTTTTCGTTTGATAGTAACGTTGATGAAAACTTTTCTTTTCGCTGTATTGACGAATTAGAGCTTCTAAAGGCACTTAATTGCATAAAATCGAACTCAGTTGGACCGGATGGAGTGTCCTGGTTCGTTTGATAGTAACGTTGATGAAAACTTTTCTTTTCGCTGTATTGACGAATTAGAGCTTCTAAAGGCACTTAATTGCATAAAATCGAACTCAGTTGGACCGGATGGAGTGTCCTTACGTTTCTTGAAAATGATTTATTCGGCAATATCTCGGCATTTATTGCACGTGATCAACGTTATTCTGATAACGTCGAAATTTCCGGAAATTTGGAAGGCCGCAAGAGTATTCCCAAGGTTCGTAATGCTTCGTCTCTGGCCGACTTTAGGCCAATTAGTATTCTTTCCGTGTGCTCAAAAATCTTGGAAATTGTTATGAGGGATCAAATGAGTGATTATTTTGAGGAGAATAGGATGATTTCTGATTATCAATCTGGTTATAGGGCACGATATAATACAACAACTCTGTTGTTGGACGTAACTGAAACAGTTAGGGAAAGCATAGATAAGGCAGGTTTGGCAGCTGTGGTGTTTCTTGATTATAGTAAAGCTTTTGATGCAGTAAGTCACAAAGTTTTGATAAATAAGTTACACAATTTTTTTGGATTTTCATTATCAGCATGTAAATTGGCTTATTCGTTTTTATGTGACCGTTCCCAATTTGTACAGCATGGCCATATGAGATCAAGACAATTGCCGAGATACCGATAAATTCGGCAGGGGTCGATTTTAGGACCCATGTTTTTTACTGAGTATATGAATGACATATTTAGTTGCTGTCAGTTTAGTGTGGCTCATATTTTTGCCGATGACGTGCAATTAGTTGGAGTGTCAGATTCCACAGATATGTCTAATTTTGTGAACAGGATGAATGACGACTTATCTAGAATTTCGGATTGGTCTGAAACAAATTTTTTGAGTCTTAGTCCATCAAAGACCAAGGTTATGTTTTTGAATCAGAATCCCTTGGAATTCAACTTAGAGATAAATGGGGAACTGATAGCAGCGGTTGATCATTACAAAATCCTTGGCTTTCATATTGACCGGGAGATTACATTTAATCATCACATAAACTCAATTGCAAGTCGGATATCTGGGGTTTTAAGACGATTATATTCTACTAACAGTAAAATGCCATTTTTTATGAGGAGGAAACTAGCACATGCCTTGATAATGTCTTTGATTCTCTATGGTATAGAAATTTATAGTGGAACGACGGCGAACAATTTAAGGAAGGTGAAACTTTGTTTGTACAGAATGATCCGTTATGTATACACACACAAAATAAATCGGTTGGAAATCCACTTACACTACCATTTTTTTTTACTTCTGCAATAACATTTATGTTACAATTATACAAAAAAAGTTGCATTAGTAAAATATTAGCGTTAATAACTAATAATTTTAAACTTTACTATAAGAAGGTTACAACTACTACAAAAATCTGCTTTCCCGACCAATTTAAATCCATAATTTTTTTTGGTAGAGGTAACTATCTCAAAACATTAAAATTTTACATTCCCCGTCATAAATAAGCTGCACTGATTACATGTCAGTTGTACCAATCAAATTTTACAAACATTTCATTATTAATGCCGTACTAAGATTTTTCTACCAAATGATGTTTGCATATACCTAATTGGAAAAAAGTTTTATAATTTATATAATAGATTCTCGGTTATTGTACCCAAATTAAAACATTAATTTTGGTCACTATAACCAAGAAAAAACAAACAAGACCGAAATTCTTAAAATTAATTTAAATTAACTGTCAAAAATTAAAAATTTCAAATGAATAAAAACAAAAGTATTTAAAAATCAGATGGAGTTATAAGAATGTGTTATTAATTCGCATATTAAAGGTAATTTAAATAAAAATACCCATTTGTGCCCTAAATAATTATTTTTTCATTTAATTTTTTTAGTATAAGAGCCATTGCCTGGCCTCAAAACTAGGAACATATAATTAACTGCATAAAAATTTAAAGAGTAAGTGAAGCTTGGCTAATAAGCATTTAAAGTTTGTGGAGTTCCCTCATCTCTTGTGGCAAAAACTCCTTAGGGAGGATATTTTTCTGCAAAATATTCCTCAGATTTTAAGGAGCAATATATAAAAAAAGATTCTGGGGACTTTTACAAAAAGTATGTATAATATTTGTATACACTCAAATAAAAAAGTCTGTAAAAGTTACAGAAAAAACTGTAATATTACAGAAAAATTAACTAATATTAGGCCAGCAGACAGAAAAAAACGCTTAAAAACTACTTGGTTTTCTGGTAATCATATTGCAACAAAAATTTCTAGCAGGTTGTGTATATTTTCAAAAAAAAAAAAAAATTAAACTCCCAAAATAAAAAAGATTAGTAATTTTTTTGCTAATTTTAGCTAATCGGGTTTCAAAATTTAGTAAAATTAAATTTGTAGATTTAGCAACTCAAATTAGTAAAAAATTCTGTAATTTGTAAAATGAGAATACCAAATTATTTTACTAAAAAACAACTTTATACTAAAAATTAGTATAATACTAGTATAATAAAATTGGAAACCGTTTTACTAATTTTTATACTAACTTTTTTTTTTTAGTGTATTATTAATTCTTCGAATTTTCTATTTATACCCTACACCACTATGTGGTCAGGGTATTATAAGTTTGTGCTGATGTTTGTAACACCAAAAAATATTGGTCCTAAACCCACCTTATAGTATACCGATCGGCTTAGAATTTTTTTTTATTTCGATTTAACGATGTCCGTCTGTTCGTCCGTCCGTCTGTCTGTCCATGCATTCTTGTGCGCACTCTACAGGTCGCAAATATTAAGATATTTTGATGAAACTTGGTACACTATATTTGATTTTGGTGAACATCGATCCATGTTTAGACCTATAAGGGTCCTACTAAAATTATATGGTTTATACGCTGCAGGTCGCAAATATTAAGATATTTTGATGAAATATGGTACACCGACTTATGTCGGCACAGGGACGAAGCCTATTGATTTTGATGAAACTTGGTACACCGGCTTATGTCGGCCGAAGGACGACGCCTATTGATTTTGGTGAACATCGGTCCATGTTTAGACCTAGTGCCCATATAAGGGTCCTACCAAAATTATATTTTTTATACGCTGCAGGTCGCAAATATTAAGATATTTTGATGAAATTTGGTACACCGACTTATGTCGGCCCAAGGACGAAGCTTATTGATGTTGGTGAACATCGGTCCATGTTTAGACATAGTGCCCATATAAGGGTCCTACTAAAATTATGTGGTTTATACGCTGCAGGTCGCAAATATTAATATATTTTGATGAAATTTGGTACACAGACCTATTTTGCCGCAAGGACGAAGCCTATTGATTTTGGTGAACATCGGTCTATGTTTAGACCTAGTGCCCATATAAGGGCCCTACCAAAATTATATTGTTTATACGCTGCAGGTCGCAAATATTAAGATATTTTGATGAAATTTGGTGCACCGACTTATGTCGGCCCAAGGACGAAGCCTGTTGATTTTGGTGAACATCGGTCCATGTTTAGACCTAGTGCCCATATAAGGGTCCTACCAAAATTATATTTTTTATACGCTGCAGGTCGCAAATATTAAGATATTTTGATGAAATTTGGTACACCGACTTATGTCGGCCCAAGGACGAAGCTTATTGATTTTGGTGAACATCGGTCTATGTTTAGACATAGTGCCCATATAAGGGTCCTACTAAAATTATGTGGTTTATACGCTGCAGGTCGCAAATATTAATACATTTTGATGAAATTTGGTACACAGACCTATTTTAGCGCGACGAAGCCTATTGATTTTGGTGAACATCGGTCTATGTTTAGACCTAGTGCCCATATAAGGGTCCTACCAAAATTATATTGTTTATACGCAAATATTAAGATATTTTGAAGAAATTTGGTGCACCGACTTATGTCGGCCCAAGGACGAAGCCTGTTGATTTTGGTGAACATCGGTCTATGTTTAGACCTAGTGCCCATATAAGGGTCCCCCCAAAATTATATTGTTTATACGCTGCAGGTCGCAAATATTAAGATATTTTGATGAAATTTGGTACAAAGACCTATTTTGGCCCAAAGACGAAGCCTATTGGTTTTGGTGAACATCGGTCCATGTTTAGACCTAGTACCAATATAAGGGTCCCCTCAAAATTGGCTTGGTTACAAACTGCAGATCGCAAATATTAAGACATTTAAATGAAATTTGGTGCGCTGACTCACATTACAGAAAATTTTGACACAAGCCCCATGTTAACCCATTCGAATTTCGGATCCAAACATTAGTTGGCTTTTACCCAGACTGGTGTAGGGTATTGTATAGTCGGCATGCCCGACTTTAACCTTTTTACTTGTTTTGTTATGTTATAGTAATTAGTTAATAAAAAAAATAAAAAATAATGGAAACGGTGTTTTATTAAAATCGATTTCGAAAGAAATTTGGTTGGATCTACTGAATGTTAAATTCGATCAGGTAGTACTAACGCGATTCGTTTGTAACAACTTTTTTTTATTGTACTAGCGTAGTAGGTATAACCGTAAACGTCGGTAGCTGCAATCGAATAATGTGATAGTACATGTGACTACCAAAATTCGTTGGCACCAAATCGGTTGTCACAACGATTCTGTTCTGTGTGTGTATGGGTTGGGATATAGGGAACATGTAAGCTCATTTGTAATTAGGTTTTTGGGTGTTGATTTTGAGGATTTTGTGAGTACTCGCAATCTTTTACTTTTTGATAAGATTTACCAATACGGTGCGCCGCATTATCTCTTGGATAGATTTATTTTTATGAATTCTGATAGAGTAAGGGGCTTGGTATATACAGGACATTCTATATTATTTACGGTTCGAGTGGCTCCTTTGTGGAATGAGGTTATTCCGTATAATGAGCGTCATTCTTCTCATTCTTTGAAAAGATTCAGGCTAATTTTAATGGATAATATATAATACCAAATTCCTTTCACTGTGTGTTTAAACTGACTTCAGACTTTTTTTGTCCTCAGCTATACGTATTATATTTTATTTTCTCTAATTTTCCTCCCTTTTTGTTCGTGTTATTTTTCTTTTTCTCTTTCTTATAATTATTTTTTTTTATTAGCTTTTCAGTTCTTTAATTTTTTATGATTATGCTCCATTTGATTTGCTTTGTAGGTATATAATATAATTGTAAAAGATTATTTTCTATTGTATTCTATATATATAGATATAATTTTTCTGCCATTGTAATTACATATCTATCAATCAATAGGCCTCAATAGGCTTTGGATTGATCAATGAAAATAAAATAAAATAAATAAATAATTTTATTTATAGACAAAATATTCAAACTTGAAGGAATTCCAATTTGAAATTTGACTAAAAAAGTTTAAATAGAGCTTAGCTTAGAAAAAAGCAATGGGCTGACAAGCGGAAGGTCGCCGGTTCGATCCCAGTTAGCGACATAAAAAAATTTTAATATTTTAAATAAATTTTGTGGAACGTGTTTTTCTATTTATAGAATTTATAATCCACAAACATTAAAGTAATCTATTAACACAACGCCCTATGCTCCTTGCAGGAGTAAAAGGAACAAATATATTGACACAACCAAAATTCAAAAATTGTAAATAAATTTTTGTAATTACAATGGTATTAAAAATAAATAAAAGTGATTGTAAAATTTTCTGTTCCAAAGAATCGGTTGTGCAATAGCTACTTTTCATTCACAACCCCTTCTACTGTCGATTCTAACACCGATTCTTTTTATTTGAAATTGTCCCAAAAGCAACCCCTTCTATGGCTCCAAAGTGTAACCGGTTGCTCTAGAATCGGTGCTGGAACTAGTTCTGGAACTGATTCTACGTCACCCACACCTTCCATATAGGATCCCAGGAACTGGTTCCGGAACCAGTTCCATCGAATCAGTTGCAGTGGAACCAGTTGTAGAATGGGTGTGATTGGCAACCGATTGTAAAAAATTTTCCTGGGTACCCAGGAAATTTTTTACAATCGGTAGCCAACCACACCCATTATACAACTGGTTCCACTGCAACCGATTCCATGGAACTGGTTCCGGAACCAGTTCCTGGGATCCTATATGGAAGGTGTGGTTGACGTAGAATCAGTTCCAGAACTAGTTCCATAACTGATTCTAGAGCAACCGGTTCCACTTTGGAGCCATAGAAGGGGTTGCTTTTGGGACAATTTCAAACAAAAAGAATCGGTGTGAGAATCGACAGTAGAAGGGGTTGTGAATGAACAGCAGCTATTCTACAACCGATTCTTTGGAACAGAAAATTTTCCTGGGTAATTAAAAATTTTTTGACTCTGACATATAACTGACAAATAAATCAAAAAAAAGAGGTCAAATTAATTAGTGTGCCTTCAGAAATAAAGAATATATGACAATAATAATCTCTTCATGTCTATGCGTGAAGAACTTAAAATTTTATATTTTTTGAAGTGCGCATCCGCAATTTAAGAAATAGTTAGTTGCAGTCCTGAATGATCGGTATGTTTCAGTAATACTATTATTGTGTGTAAATGCTAAATGGATCGTAGTATTATTTTGGTATCCAGAGCCATTTAGGTTCAATTTTGTAGCTTTTAGTAGATTTTTAACTTACACATATCAACCAAGGAAAATTTTCTGTTCCAAAGAATCGGTTGTAGAATAGCTACTTTTCCTTTACACCCCCTTCTTCTGTTAATTCTATCACCGATTATTTTTGTGTGAAATTGTCCCAATAGCAACTACTTCTATAGCTCCAAATTGGAAACGTTTGCCCTAGAATCAGTTCAATAATTGATTCCACGTTCATCATACCTTCCATATAGCATCCCTAGAATTGATTCCGGAACCAGTTCCGTGGAATCGGTTGCAGTGGAACCAGTTGCAGAACTGGTGGAGTTGGCTACCGATTGTAAGAAATTTCCTGAGAATATCAATGGCGATATATATCATATGTATAAGCCAGATTTCAACCATTAATTCTTTTATCAGTGGATGTATCAGTCAATTTAAAGTTTGATTTTTAGCGTATTATGCAGCGAAAAGTGATTTAAACCCTAAAAAAATCCGATCTTTTTAGCACTTTTACATAACATCTACCGTTCCTGACCGATTGGACTCCATAATTCTTAAAACTGTGGGTGGATGTGCTTTCAATTAGAATTTCATCTTTTAAGGATTTCTGGGGAAAAAATGTTGTGTAGTTGGTTAGTTTCTTGTGGCAGCGCTGAAAAAAAATGATAAATGTCTGCTCTCTTACGTTTTGCCAACCGTGCGGTGGCACAGCGCTCTTTGGCTTATAATTAGGGTATTCAATTAATCGGCTTTTTATTTTAATCGATTAATCGTGCAAATAATTATTCGGGTTTTTTGTTCAACCGATTATTCGAATAAAATTTTAAAATTATTCGATTAATCGAAAAAAATTTTATGTAAAATAATATACATATATTTTTTGTATTTTTAATACTTTTATTTAAAAAAAGGAACAAAAATAATTTCAGTAACTCTTTTAAAATTCCTAAAAACAAAAAGTGTAATAATTGAGATAATATTTTGTCAAAATGTTTATATTTTCTGTCCTCTCCATCACATAATCAAATTTTATCCAAATCAGAAGGAACCGCACCGCAGACCTTTCTGATAAATTTAGCATTTTAAGTTAAGCCTGAATTAGCCAGACGTAAACGTAGCTGACTATATGTTTAATAAGTTAAAGGAGATTAGAACAAATCTTATATTAATTGGTATATCTTTCGTATGCATTGAACACATAAAAACGTAAATGCAGGAAATATTCTGTTGAGCATTTATTTTCCCTCTACGTGAACGTCCTTCTATCCATTTATTTTATTTGCTAAAGGATAGTATGAATGCCGAGTGCTCAATAAACAATCTGTATTATATTGGGCATTAATTATAATTAATATTTATAATGCTTATTAATTATAACAATTATTAAGGCTTTCGTTTCATATTAATATTTAATAAATTGTAAAAAAAATAATTAAGAATTTGATTATACTTAAATAGATACCACTACACTGCAAGACCTGTCAAAACAACAGATTAGTATTTTGGAAGATGACACAGCAAACTGTATAAATTTTTTGTTGTTTTTGTTTTTCTTGCATATATATATAAGATGTTTCTTAACCCTCCTAGAAGAAAACAAAAAATTCTCATTGAGTTTAACCCTCTAACCGGCCTAAGCTTTTTTGCAATGAAATTTATACCATGTGTTCCTCATGAAAAATAAACAATAAGTTCTTTTACAAAATTTTTTTTCGTTGCCTACTTTAAGCGATATGGGCCAAAATAGTTTAAGGGTGAATCTCGAAATCTAGCGCATAAAAATTATTAGGTTTAGGCACAAATTACTTCTCTTACCAAGATGTAATTGCAATAAAAAAATTACATTTTTTGTGCTGTTACTTAAGAGGATATAGCGATTTTCGTAAAAACGCGAAATTGAGCGAAAACGCACCAAAACTTCAATATATATTATTCAAACTTATAAACTTTGCTACCTATACTATATATATTCTTTTCGCCAAATTTCAGAAAAATCCGTTCATTCGTTTTGAAGTTAAGGCGATGTCCTTTAAAGGTATCCTTATGGAATCCTGTGCGTCCTTGGATCAAAGTAAGGAACTTTTTGAATAGCTTAAGCTCCAATCTTACTTCATGGTCACTATCAATTGTTTAAGTCAATTTAAATATGTTTTTAAGATTTTTGAAAATTTTGGTTGTTTTAAAATATTTAATTTTTGAAATTTTACGAAATTTTATCTTTGACACTTTCTCGCTTCCAAACCGTGCATTGTATACAAAAAAATTCTTCACAAAATTTTAATAAATTTTGTTTTCCGTAAAAGCATAATTTCTTATTATAAAATACTCCTTTGGCGCATTTCTGGTCAATTTAATATACCCCGCCTGGAGGCGGGCTTGCCGGTTAGAGGGTTAAGCTAATAAATTTGTCATATTTGATCTTACAACCGACCAAAAACAACACTCATTAAGTTAATAAAGAATTCTAGAAATTCTAAAAAGTTGTTCCCTGATGAATATTTAGGCCAGAATGAAATCCGGGTTGGTACAAGCCTACACCAAATTATTTTTCACAATTTATTAAATAAGTTTGGGATTTTAGCATATTTACTTTAATAAAATTATATATATTTTATTGTAGATTTTTAGTTGATCTGAAGATTGTTACAATGAATGTTATTTTTTAAGATCAAATATTACAAATTGTAAATAGAATTTACAATTTTTATTTTACAACCAATAGAGAAAAAATTTATGAAAAAAACTTTCCTAGAACCAATGGTTGACAATTAATGCATTTTCAAGTGACACCGCATCACTATCATCAGATTATCTTTATGGGGTCCTCTCTAGGCTATAATGTAGATTTTAGTTTTTTGTATATATATGTTAAATTTCAAAGAAATGCATTTTGAGAAGTAAATTCAAACATTTTTACTTATCCATTTTCCATTATTATAACTAACGAAAACCACATGTCTTTAACAAAGCTATTATTTTTCCCTATGTTGTAGTTATGCTTATTCATTGAAGTTCCTTCAATATGTAAAGCAATGATTCGTGCTTTTTAACATATATTTTTAAAACATTTTTGTAATTTTTTGTCAATTTCTATTAATAGATTAATCGTATTAAATTATTCGAATTATTCGTTATTCGAAATTTGGCCTTTGTAAATTATTCGAACAATTTTTGAGCAAAATTGTTCGATTAATCAAATAACGCTTAATTGATTGAATACCCTACTTATAATCAATTCATCAGTATCGCACGTGGCATTAAAACTTCACACAAAAAGATGAAACTGCTGCCTCTGTAGCACCCGTAACTAAAGAGGATTTTGCAAATATCAAAAATTGGGTTAGTTATGGTTTTGATCATAAAGATGAGACTAACGACCGTAACTCAACGAAATCATCATTCTTCTTTGCTGTAACATTGTGCTTATTTGTGGGGTACATTCTACTCTGGGCCTATTTACCAGATACGCAGTTGCGTGATTGGGCTCAACGTGAAGGTTATTTAGAATTGCGTCGCCGTGAACGGGCCGGTGGGAACTTAGTCAGTCCGAACTTTGTAGATCCCGCATATATTGTGCTGCCTTCTGATGACGAACTTGGTGAAACCGAAATCATCATTTAAATAATTTGTCAACAAAAAGTGTGTTATTTTTCTAAATATTTAAGAATAATTGTTAATGTTATGTAATGAAATAATAGCAAAAAAGCCAACTGAAGTGATAAAATTTAATAAAAAATTTGGGGAAAGAAAAAAAGAGAATACAAAATTCATCCGATCCATTTAGCACTTTCAGATAATAATAGTAGTGAAGATATGTAACATTCAAAATGTATTTCAGACCATCATATTTTAAACCGTGGATGTGCAATTAAATTTTTTGCTTAATTTTGGGGGAACTTTATATGGGCACTAGGTCCAAACATAGATCGATTTAAACCAAAATCAATAGACTTAGTCCTCGGTCCATAAGACGCCATAATAAATATAAATGTTAACAATTTACATAAGGTGTTAATTTAAATTTCAGATCCCTAAAGTATACTATTAATTTTGTTTAGTTTTTAATAAAATTAGTATCATAACTTCTTTAGTACAATACTAACCTCTTAGTAAATAAGTATATTTATTGCAATAACTTTTTGTTCGAAATTTTGCAAGAACAATTTTTAGAGCTAAACCCATATTATACTAAAAGTTATACTTTGGAGACAACTTGGAAAGCTATGCTGCCATATAAACTTTTTGAAAACTCGCGATCTTAACGTATAGGTCGCTATACCTGAATACATTTTTTTTTTGTTGAAATATTTTCCTTTCAGTTGCTTCTTTACTAAAGCATAACATTTATCAAGGACAATTTTACAGTAATTAAGGACAATTTTACAGTAATTACATAAAAAAACAGTAAAAATCCATATAAAACGCGAACAGTTTCAGTATCAAGTTTTGTGCATCAAATGTTAACCCTAAATATGACTACATGTCTTGTGCCTACATTGATATTAATTGCATTTGCAAATTTTTGTATATAAAAATCTAAATGGAAAACCACTAAATTTTAACGACATTTCGCGGAACTTCTGTACCTAGGTCGGAAAATAATGTACGCAATCCGCATGTCCGAAATATATAGAATTAATTGTCACAACTCTATTAATTTTTAAAAGTTAAGATTTTGTCATCCTGTGTTAAGGCAAACATACATGTTTAATATTATTGATCAATGTTTTTAAAATCAACCAATCAGATTAAAGTATTTAAAAACAAAATGTTCTGATTGGTTGATTTTTGAAAAATTGAACAATAATATTGAACGTGTATGCCCTACTTTATGAATGAAAATAAGCCTAAATTATAAAAAAAAAATTTTTTAATTTTCTTTCATATAATTTTATTGGAAATTGTTCTTTAATATTATCAAAAATATTTAATAAAAAAGTATTAATTTTGTTCTTATTTTTGTAACAATTTTTTACAATAAAGATATATTCGAACTTATTTATATTTTTTGTCAAATATTTATTTTAGCAGTTGTTTTTTTCAAGAGTTTCTCAGTTGCCCGCAAATTTTTTAAACAAAAAATTTTAAATGGTTATAACTTTTAAATTCGTCTACAGTTTTTTTTAAATGCTTTTGTTTTTAATCATAAATATAGTGTATTTAACCCCTATACTCACTTTTTGTGGAGCATTTTTTTTTTTTGTCAATACCTAATTCTAGGCCAACCGTTAAATATTAAGACATAATTTTTTTGAATTTATAATTTAACAGGACTTTTGAAAAACAGTATATACTATTTTCTCATTGAGACTCATTAATTTTTCTTTATGGAGTTAATTGACTTGGCAACTGAAGCATCCAATTATAATAATCTCTGCTACAAGATGAGTGGCGTATGAGTGTTATTATTTAATCTATATAAATAATAATTCTCATACGCCATTACGGATGCCAAACGGGAAATCCCGAATCCCGAAATCCCGGGATTTTCGGGATTGGCTAAATCCCGAATCCCGGGATTATTTCTCAAAAATCCCGGGATTTTCTAATTTTTTAATATTAATATAAACGCAAATAAACAAAGTAAGCAATTTTAGATTACCTACGTTTTTTCTTGAATTTTCTCATATTGACAAGAAATTGATGCCAAGATATTGGTAAAATTATAAATTAAGTAGATTATTCGAGTAAACTATGCAAAGACTTTGCAGAAAAATTTTAAATTTTGGTAAACATTATTAAGTTTTTGAGGAACACATGCGAAAAATCAAGTTTGTTTGTTATTTTACCGATTTATTCTTCCAAGCGAAATTCGATTTCTGAAATCTAATTTTGGCTGGGACTGTAAGTTTGAATTCTTCCATGAAAACATTTGATAACGATAACCAAATAACTTTGTTGCTGTAATTACACGATTTAGTGGGCAAGGTTATAGCAACGAATATGTTTTAAAATCTGCTTACAAAATACTGGGCGCAAGTGTACTTAATGACAGGCCTTCATATATTATCCCAGCCAGAAAAATACAAACGGGAAAGCGATGGCAAGGTATTTTAACAGGTGGTACAAGTACTGACAAAAATTGCTTTCTCATTTCCAATATGATAACGTCAATAGACAAAAGGACCGGCAGTTTAAAAAGCGCTGGAAAAGTACTGGAGAAACAAAATTTTTAACTTTGGCAAAACGCTGCCGAAACCAATAAATAGGTGGTTTGGAATTATATTTTCCAAAATAAAATTTAAAAAAGTTCATATGTATCTTTTTTTGGCCTTGCCGTGATGTTTTGTAAAACAAATACTGGCAAAACGATTTTTGCAAACGCTGGCAAAGCGTCCCAAATGATTCTTCTGCCAGTCATTTATTTTTAACATCGCGGTTACCAAGTGGTATGTAGGTACTAGATTTTTTGTACCGCTGTCAATTTCTGACTGATGTTTCAATATTTATAAAATGTACCACATTATTAATTAACTACTATTAAATAATTATAAAACGCTTTATTCTATAAAAAAATTAGTTACATAACATAAAAATTTTTACAAATAAAGGAAAATCGAAATCCCGGGATCCCGAAAAATCCTGTAGACCCGAAAATCCCGGGATCCCGAAATCGGGATCCCGGGGTTTCATACAAAATCCCGAATCCCGGTATTTTCAAATATCAATCCCGATTGGCATCCCTATACGCCATGTAGAAAAATTATGGATTTGTAATTTTGAGTTGATTCTTGTTTTTTCTGCTAACTTATTTCAAAATAACCAAAGTTTAGTGCTTATCGATAGTTGTGAATGTCAAATTTATATAGAAATATCTAACAAATAATTGTACAATCATAACACAGCATAATGTAGGGTGTATTTAAATACATAAAACAAATTTTTGTATGTTTTTCAGCTAAGAGAGGGATATAGGTAGTGAAATAGTGTCATGGAGATATTTTCAACTAACTAGTACGAGTATTTGTTCACAAAATAATAAGCATCACTTTCTCTACTACATAACACGAACATATTAAAATATAGCGATATTCAAAGCTATATGTATACAAAACAAAGGGGAAAAGCTTTCTATTATAATTGTTTCTTTGCACACAAAATCCTATAGTGAAACTATATATACTCTGAATATTTTCGATATATACATATATACACACAGAGAAAAAATTTGCCATTTTCCAACTGAAATTCGGTTACATCTACTAAAATAGATTGGTACAACTGAATATTGGTAATCACAACAAAACTCGGTTAATACAACAGAATTTCAGTTGCATTCAATATGGTTTTACCAACCAAATTTATTGGTTGTAGCAACCAAAATAAGCTTAGCAATTCGGTTGGCAATTTTTTTTTCTGTGTGTATGTATATATTCCATAAAAAAAAGAGAAATCACTTGACCCATTCAAGTTTTCATTTGAGGTGAGAATATTGTCATACATACATATGTACATATAGTTTATATACGTATATAAAATTTTTCACTTGCAGTTGGATTAATAAGTGAAAATTATGGTACTCTGTGGAAACATAAAACATTTACTTTTTTGTGAAATTTTTTTCTTTTGCCTTTTTATTCATTTTTTTATTTTTATTTTTTATACCAGATGGATATTTTCTGTGTTTGTCACTTTGCCAAGTTAAATAAAATGTTTGAACGCAAAACTTACAGGTGTGAGGTTAGAAAAGTTTGTGGGGGTAAAGTGAAACAATATCGTATTTCGTAAATGTTAAAAGCAATGCCAAATATTTTTATTTTCTTTAGAATTTTGATAAATTTAAGCACATAAATCATTAATGTGAACACGAAATTTTTTTTATATACACTTTTTAAAATATTTGCAAATTTAACTTTTACCAAAAAGCTAGGTACTACTTTAAAATTTTTTATTTATTCGTTAACCTCAATAAAACATTGCTTTAAAGTATGGATTTTGGGGTTTTAGAACCATATAAACTTATTTCGATTGGGTTTAGGATCTGATAAAATTGCAAAATAGTAACAAAGGATTTTAATATACATTAGAGTGGTCCAAAAAAACATGAAAGTTGGAATTCGCGATCTTCACAATGTTGCCCCTAGTCCTTAATGTCTAAAAAATTTCTGTCATCTTTTAAGAATTAGTAATTTGTCTCTAGAGTAATTTATACAAAAAGTATGGTTGATTTTTAATTGAATTATTTCTTAACCTGTACGCTATTATTTAACAATTTTTCTTAAATCTGGTCTTAATTAATGTGAGCAAAAGGAATTTGAAATAAAAAAAATTAAGTAACTTTTAAGTAATGCGCGGTTTCTTTTTAATTTATACAAAAAAATATATATTTCAGTCAAATTTTCCGAAAAGATGTAATTAAAAATTCAACTTGTTTTTGCCTTGTATGCGCAAATTTCTCAATTCTGATCTTTATTTTAACGAAGATTATGAATCAGCAATCGAAATTTAAAAAAAATTTGAAGTTTATGAATTATTCGCGGTTTTTGATAATTCGAAAAAACTCAAGTTTTTTTTAGATATTTTCCTAATTACCTGTAAACGGTGTTATCGAAAAATCCAATTTGTTATACTTTTGCAATTTACTTACCAAGGGCCTTCATTATACTATATAACACTGATTTTAATTTTAAAAAGGATAACAGATATTCTTGCAAATTAACTTAAAATTTGACTTTTTTAATATTTCGCTATTATTTGGCTTGCTATAATTTTATTGCTACCAAAAGCCCTATCTCACATAATAGGACATTCGACAGATATATATTAATGCAAAATCGAAATTTTCATATCGGTAAATATAAGCAAACATCCTGATCAAAATTGAACATTTTTTGTATGAAATTTTCAAATTTCGCGAAATCCGCGACTCCGATTTCAATTTTGATTTTATATTCGTAATATACACCTAAAAATATATAAGATTTGATATGTCGCGATCATAATAATTATATTTAATTTTTCTCATTTTTTCCATTACTTTTAATTAATTAAAAATAATAGAACAAGTACAACCTCGAAACTTCAATTGCGATGTACTACCTCTAAACAAAACTTTTTTGGTGATTTTTTTGATCAGACCACATTTTTTTCAAAGTGGCATATTTCTAGGGTTGTGGAGCGTGAAAATTCCAACCTTTTTTTTTTTTGGACCAGTCTAGTATACATATATTAGTTCTAAATACCCTACGGGTAAATTTGTGTCACTTATAAATTGTGGGAAATGTCGATGCAAAAGCTAAGATTATTTTCTTGAAATTACCCTCCCGAGTAAAAAAAATAATATGATGTGATATATAATGATATTTTATTTAATATATCTGGAGATAAACTATGATCCGAAAAATGGTGGATAAAATTATATCTAAATTTATTGAATCATATAGAATCTTATCCGGATTTTGACCCTATATAATCATATCCAATTTGATGTAAAAAGACATAATTACATAACGCTTTATATATCAGGTTCAAAACAAAAACAATTAAAAAGTACACCCAGGAAAAATATTGGTTGGAATTCGATCAAAACCATTAAAATGAATTTGCCAGGACGTTATTTTATTTGGAGTTGCCTATAATTGAACACTACACCAAAAATATTTTACTAGGTATTAAAAATAGGGAAAATGAACTAAAAAACAATCCTTTTAACAAATTATTGGTATCTCCAATCAATTTTAAAATTAGTATCAGTTTAGTAATTCTATGCAGTAGAAGCAGCCATTTATTCAGTGAATTTACAAGAAAGTTGGTGTTACCTATAACCTTTATTAAAAAAATTTTAATATTCGAAAGTGGTAACTACAAATACGGGTATCCTAATCAAATATGACCTTAAAGTCGAGTTTTTGTAGAACCAACCGAATTGTGGATTGTATTGATAACACACACAACTATTGTTTGGTATTGGTAAACGAATTTTTTACTATATTTGTTTTCCAAGCAAAACATATAAATTCAAAATTAGACTTCAAAGTTAATAAGTGTTTGTGGTGTAGTCGGTAGAGACTTGGCCTAGTACGCCGGATTTCCGAGTTCAAATCCCGGAAAAGACAAAAATTTATGTTTTTTTTAATTAAAATAAAATATTCATATGTATAAACAGTAAATATGGCTAAGAAAATAAAAAGTAGTTGTGGTGCAGTGGGTAAGAGTGTGAACTATTAACCTGAATGGCCGGTTTCAATACCAGAAAATTCGAAAAAAGTTTTTTTAATTTCAATGAATTTTTGTGGAACATAATAATATTTATGTGGAACATAGTATTGAATTAGACAACCGAATATTGGCTTTCACGACGAAAAATATAATTTAATATAAAGATAGTTGTCGTAGCCGCACGAATTCGATTGGCAACAAATTCGGTGGCCACAACTGAGACTGTTTTCTGGGTGTACTAAAAAATAATACCCTTAAGTTAAGAATTCAAAATTTAAATAAAAATTAAAGTTTTTAGAAGAAATTGTACATAATTGTAACCAAGCATTTTGAGCTTTCTCATGCATACTTCTACTCTACCCGTAAAATGTGTAAACCTTGTATGTTTAGGAGTTTAATGTCAAACTCCATATGTACATAAAAACTATAGTTTGCGTTTATACAAGTTTCACAAGGAACTTATTTTGAAATCATATGTAATTAGGGAATGCAAAATCCCGCACTTTTTGATTTCCCGGGAAAGCGGGAAATTTATCTTGAATTCCCGGGATCCTGCAAGGGACATAAATTAGAAAATATTTTATAGTAATTTAAAAATTTTTATTAATAAAATGTATTAAAGACCTCAAATTTTCATGATCGTGAAAAAGCTCCGGTGGTTTTTCTTGGAATTTTCGTAGCGGGAAAGAATTAATGGGTGTTTTTATAAAAAGAATCAAACGAATTCGTTAACAAATTTGTGTGAGAATCACTAATTTAAAAACGTTTTTCCTTCCAAATTTTTTCACAAATTTGTTAGGACTTCTATGTAGAACAAATGAGGCTAAACAAATTTTAAGATAAATCTTTTTAAGTTTGTGTTTTTCACACAAACGATATAACGAATTTCTCCCATTCTTTTTATAAAAACAAGCAGTTAATTTTTTATTAGCAATTATATAAGTCTAATTATATATGTGTTTTTAAAAATTGAATAAACTTAAACTAATTTTTAGACTAAAACACTTGTCCGAAAAAGAAAATAAATAAAAAAAATGAATACCCAAGTAAAAAAAAATGATATGGAGCCATATGAAGTTATATTTAATTATATATAATCTTTTATGTAATTAGATATAATTATATCCGAAAAATGAGAACATCTTATTGTATCGAATTGTATACAATTGTATACAATTTGGTACAATCTGATACAATTTTATGCAATTCGATACAATTGTATCCGAATTTTGTCCTCATCCAATTACATCAAATTATATCTTTTTGTATAAAATTATATAAAATGTTATAAAAGTGGACATAGTTTGATGCAATTATATCTAAATATTGACCTTATACTTTAGATCATATTATATATGACCACATCTAACAATATACTAAAATTATTTTTTAAATAAAAAAGATATGCAATATCTGGAGATCAGACCTGGGGGATTTCAGTTACAATTGCAAATAAATGTAATTGAAATTAAAAAAAAACTCAATTACATTTCAAGTAACTGTGATTGAAAATTTTCAATTACAAGTAATTGTAATTGAAAGTGATTTCAATTAGAAATTTCAATTACATTTAGAATTAAAGTGTTTTTTGTTAAAATTTTGTAGAAAAAACTGACTGGGATAGGTTGGATAGGCGTGGATAAGTATAAAAAGAATACGTCATGTTGGGCTGACCCCTCACTTGTGCTTTTTCTCATTATTTCTTTTCCGAAAAAATGTAATTGTAATTGACATTTTTTTCAATTACAATTATATGTAATGTATAATTGAAAATTTCCAATTACAAATTACTTGTAATTGTTTTTTTCAAATTACAATTACAAATAATATGTAATTGTAATTGAATTTTTTTCAATTACAATTGCATGTAATTGTGTAATTACATGTGTAATTAATTTCCAAATATAATGATTAACCCAAAGGTCTGCTGGAGATCCTATAATTTCGCTAAATCTTCCATTACTTTTATCCAGATTTACCATGACAGTACATTAAACATGAACAAAATTTTCTTTATTTTTAGTAATTTTAAAATAAAGTTAATAAGACTGAAATTTTAAAGTTTAAATAGGATTATGTTATACAACCAGTGTTTCCAAAACTTATTTAGAAAAAAATGCTAGATTTTATTGATAAAAATGTTAAAAACTAAAAATATGCTAAAAAGATTTTATAAAAAAATGTTCCAATTTGTTAAAAAAAAAAAAAAATATGAATGAGGGGAATGTTTATTTGATCTCTTATTTTGGTAAATGAATGTTCTTTTATTTTGTGTATTTTAGTGACTTTTTACAATTAAACTTAAAATAAGTCATCTATAATTATGAATTCATGTCATTTTATTTACTAAAATTATATAAAAGATAAATTAAAAACAACTCAAAAGCTGATTCTGTTAAAAAAAATTTAAAAATATTTTAAAATAAGTTTATTATTTGATTTCCGAACTGTGTCATTGAAAATATGTTATCTCAAAAAGTTACAGGCGGATAAGCATTTCTAAAATAGGAGTTAATGTGGAATACTTTGGCGGGTAAAATGAATTTCCTACTCTGCCTTAATTTATCTCTTCCAAAATAATTTAATGGTTTTTTTGCATGCTCTGTTTCCCGTTTTCAAATTTCTGCATCTCTGGGATTATCTTCATGAAATTCTTTAAAAAAATAATTTTCGCGGTCAGGTTTAATACTTTTTGTAAAGCTGGTTTACATTGTAAGATTTTTGGTCTGATTAAATGAAAAAGTATGCAGGTGTTACAGTAAAAAAATCAAAATTCACAGAAATTCTTAAAAGATAAGAAAACGCTATTTATCGCAAACGCTATCCACATTACCTACCCTCTATGAGCCAAACCTAAAAAAATCATTAAAAATTGCAAAGATTAAAAACGCACCTGATAAACATTTTGCAATTCTATTTTAAACTCTATCCCATAAACTACCCAGTGTAGAAAATCATTACCAGATATGTGGTTATGTAACTACATACTTGGTAATGGTAACTAGTTACTTTTGTTATTACATTTCTTATTATCTTTATATGGCGATGTCGCGAAAAATAATGAGTTATGGTTACACACCAGCATACGAAAAATCAAAAAATATATCGCTACCTGTGTGCTTACCAGTACTGACAAAAATAATGAGTCTAAAAATAGATTTTCAAAAAATTAATTATATAAAAAGAAAATATTTTTATAGTAAACTGTTGTTTTTTCAAACGCGTCTTATAGACCAAATACAATTAATATTGTCATTAATATGTATTTTTATTAATTCTAATTTAGTAGGTTTGAGGTTAAGAAGAAGAATAAACCTTCCTCAAAAGTTATAAACACATTAAATTTGCAAATCAGACTAGATCTAGTTTCTGCCTTTTTATGGACAGGCTTCATCAGTGATCTTCCATTAAATTGTATTATTGTTTATATTTTCATTGTCAGATTGTCTCTATATGAATAATTTCAGAAGTGATCAAACAGACATATACAAACATTCTACTTCAGATTTTCTCTGTTTATCTTCTTATTTCAATGTGTTTATAACTTTTGAGGAAGGTTTATTCTTCTTCTTAACCTCAAACCTACTAAATTAGAATTAATAAAAATACATATTAATGACAATATTAATTGTATTTGGTCTATAAGACGCGTTTGAAAAAACAACAGTTTACTATAAAAAATAAACAATGCCCTGTTGGCTGTCCGTCTCCAATATACACAAATTGCCTGCACTTGTACGTACAAACCATACGTCAATGTGGCAATATTTGTGAAAAGGTGACACGGAGGAAATAAGAAGATAAACAGAGAAAATCTGAAGTAGAATGTTTGTATATGTCTGTTTGATCACTTCTGAAATTATTCATATAGAGACAATCTGACAATGAAAATATAAACAATAATACAATTTAATGGAAGATCACTGATGAAGCCTGTCCATAAAAAGGCAGAAACTAGATCTAGTCTGATTTGCAAATTTAATGTGTTTATAACTTTTGAGGAAGGTTTATTCTTCTTCTTAACCTCAAACCTACTAAATTAGAATTAATAAAAATACATATTAATGCCAATATTAATTGTATTTGGTCTATAAGACGCGTTTGAAAAAACAACAGTTTACTATAAAAAATAAACAATGCCCTGTTGGCTGTCCGTCTCCAATATTCACAAATTGCCTGCACTTGTACGTACAAACCATACGTCAATGTGGCAATATTTGTGAAAAGGTGACACGGAGGAAATAAGAAGATAAACAGAGAAAATCTGAAGTAGAATGTTTGTATATGTCTGTTTGATCACTTCTGAAATTATTCATATAGAGACAATCTGACAATGAAAATATAAACAATAATACAATTTAATGGAAGATCACTGATGAAGCCTGTCCATAAAAAGGCAGAAACTAGATCTAGTCTGGTTTGCAAATTTAATGTGTTTATAACTTTTGAGGAAGGTTTATTCTTCTTTTTAACCTCAAACCTACTAAATTAGAATTAATAAAAATACATATTAATGACAATATTAATTGTATTTGGTCTATAAGACGCGTTTGAAAAAACAACAGTTTACTATAAAAAATAAACAATGCCCTGTTGGCTGTCCGTCTCCAATATACACAAATTGCCTGCACTTGTACGTACAAACCATACGTCAATGTGGCAATATTTGTGAAAAGGTGACACGGAGGAAATAAGAAGATAAACAGAGAAAATCTGAAGTAGAATGTTTGTATATGTCTGTTTGATCACTTCTGAAATTATTCATATAGAGACAATCTGACAATGAAAATATAAACAATAATACAATTTAATGGAAGATCACTGATGAAGCCTGTCCATAAAAAGGCAGAAACTAGATCTAGTCTGATTTGCAAATTTAATGTGTTTATAACTTTTGAGGAAGGTTTATTCTTCTTCTTAACCTCAAACCTACTAAAGAAAATATTTTTTATTGTATTTTTTTTTAATTAAATTTCGTGGTGCGGGAATCGAACCTGGGTCTACAAATTGCCAGTCAATAGCTCTACCATCTGAGCTATATCGACATGTAATATTTAATAGATAAAAACATAATTTACCTGCCTGAAAATTATTTTCTATTTGAAATAATGATAAAAATAAGCCATTATCAGTAACTCATTATTATATGTTTTAAAATAATGCAGAAGGTAAGTGGGTGTCATTACTGGTAGTCCAAAAAATAATGATATGTTATTACCGTTTCTACACTGGGTATTATTTTTTTTTTATCAAAAATTTAAGTATTTTTGTGCAATATTATTCCTTCACCATAACAACAAAAAAGTATAAGGAGTAAAAAAGTTAAAGTCGGACATGCCGACTATACGACACCCTACACCAGTCTGGTTGCAAGCCAACTAATGTGAATGTGATGTGAATCCGTGTACCAAACAAGGTTGCCAACTTAGCCATTTTCCGGCTAGATCTAGCCACTTTAATTTCATCTAGCTATAAAAAATGGCTAGATTATATATAGCCGGACAATTTAGCCATTTTATTTTTTCCTAGACATTGGTGTAGGGTATAAACACCATTTCATTATTTGTCTTACTGAAAATTAACGATTATCCGCAAAACTTCATGTTTTATGTCATACGTTAATAACACTGTGCTCGAATTTGACGCTTTTTTTTAACAAGCTGGGCACTCCACTGGTAAAGCTAATTTGAGTACTCTGAATTGAATGGTGCTAGTCGTTTTTCGAAGTTAGCGCTAGTATTCGCGATTTAAAATTAAAGTACCATAAAACGATATTTTTTATACTTTTGGGATAATTTTTGAATTTCAATCAATCCAACTCTGTTAAATACAATTTTTCGCTATTTTTTGAAAGGAAAAACATTTTTTTTTCCCGATTTTTGTTTTTTTTTCGAAAGAAATTTTTTTTCTTAACTCTATTGAATATACCCAAAATATGTAACATAACATTGTACGTTTTATTTGCAGAAAGAAATGTTTTTGGGGCAAAAAAATTTCGCGAAAAAAATTACAGCTTCCTTAATGTTGTACATATTTAATCAAATTTTATAAATTTATAATTAAACATGATCCCAGAAGTATAACTTTGAAAAACGGCTATCACCATTGAATTCAGCGTACTCGAATTAGCTTTACCAGTAGGGTGTGTTCGTATAAAAATAGTTCCTAGTACTTTCTCTAAAAGTAAAAAAAATATTTCTTTTTCATATTCGGTTACATTTAAACTTTTTTTTAACATGTTACAAAACTATGAAAATCTCAATTCAGTTGTTAAACGAGAAGCGTGGAAAAAGGTTGATTTCATATTGTTTGTTCCGTTTTTATATCGGAAACAACATCAATATTATTTTTATAGCAAAAATTTAAATTAAAGCAAAATATTCTAAAAAACACAAAATAAAACTGTAAAAAATGCTAAAAATATGCTAAATTTTTTTGGAAAAATGCTGAAAAAAATGCTATATGCTAGATACATTTTTTTCATGCTAAATGATTTAAAAAAATGCTAAATCTAGCATTAAATATGCTACATTGGCAACACTGTATACAACCAAGATATAAGAATAATAGTAACAAAATAGTAAAATATTACAAAAAAAATTTAGTAAAAATTACTAAAAATATATGATGCAAAAATAAACTCACACACTAATCAAGTACGAATTATATACTCTCAGACTCACGCACGAATCACTTGAGTATAGTAATTATTACTCACGATCACTTCTGAATAACGTGACTCACGAACATTTCTAGTCACGCGCCAATCCCTAGTAATTACTAAATCTAAAACAAGTTCAAAATAATTGTTAACATAGAACCACATATAATATAATACGGTTTTATATGGACCTTATATATTTTTATATAAAATCACTTTGAAATAATTGCTTATCTGGGATGATATATAATTATAGATGATTTTATAAAGAACGTTATATTGTTATATATTAAAGAAATCATGAAATATTGTAGATATGGAACCATATTAAGTTATATATGGGTTCTTATTCGTCAATATATAATCATATCTAATACAAATTATGAAATATTTCTTATATGGCTCCACATATAGTTTTATATTATTACGTATAGTGTCATACTAAATTATATATAAATGTATATGTAATTATATCTGTAATATGTTGCTTTATGTACTTATACACTGAAAATTATATTACAGTAACTGACTGTAGTTTATTAAAAAGTTATCCGTACATTTATTTTTAAATGATTATACAGTTAAAATAAAGAAAATATATTTTTAACTGTTTTTGTCGTTTATTTAAAAAATAAATTACATAGAAATACGGATTTTCTGTTACAGTTAATATTTTCATTTAAAATGTTTTGTTAAAAAACAGAACTCCTTTTCGATTTCTAGGTCAGTTAAAAAAAATTAAATAAAAAAATATCATTTATTCTTACGGATTTTGTAGTTAATTTTTGGAAATTTAAAAAAACGAAATAAATGAAAAATCGTTATTTTTTAAGGATTTTGTAGTTAATTTATTAACATTTAAAAATAAATGAAAAGTTTTTTTGATTTAAATGAAAAGTCAGTAGACCGGTTTTCAAGTGAATTTTCATTTATTTTAAATTACATTTTCAGTTAATTTGAACTACAAACTATTTTGTGTGTATATAGCACATGCAATTATATGTAGGCCAGTATGTAATAATATAAAATCACATATGTCTCCATATTAAAACCTTTGAGGAAAAAATATCTAATGGCGTTTTCTTTTCTGAAAAAAATGTTGCCTTTTTTCTGCCCTTTTTTTTACAAAATGCCTTTTTGTGTATAGTAATAAAAGGTAAACATAGACAAATTTGGTATCAAATTAAAGGTATTTCAGATATCAATCTAACCGTGTATAAAATATGTCTAATTATTCCCTAGTTTTCATGCAATTTAACAAAATGTCACATTTTTCTATATTTTGGTGTTTTGTTAAATTAGTTGAATATTGATGGACATTTTTGAAGCATAGTTAAATAGGTCTTTAAAATACCTTTAATTTTATACCTAATATGCCTACATTTACTTATTATTTCTATGCACAAAAATACATTTTTTAAAAAAAGGGCAGAAAAAAGGCAACACTTTTTCAGAAAACGGCATAACATATGACTATATAAAAGTTTATCTGCTTGAATTTAAAAGCATATGTGGCCATATGTAACTATAAGTTACTATATGCAATTACATAAAATAATATATGATTTTATCAAAACTTTTTTACTCGGGTATTGAAAATAATTTTAGAAAATTGGAAACATTTTTAAAAATTATAGGAACAAATTCTAACTTTCTTAAAAATTTTTAAAAATCAATGGATAAATTTGTCTTTAATTCTGTACAGAATAAGTGCGATTCAAATTTTTTTATACAAACCCAATTTAGTTGAGTGGTTTTTTAAGAAAGTATATTTTTGAAGTTCCTTTTAGTGCCTGTTAAAAAAAAGTAACTTAAAAAGTTCGATCAAGTACACAAATTAATCAGTGTGTTCGTTTACTCGAAAATCTTGCTACTTTTACTACAATTTTGTAAGTAAATGAGCAAGCCTAATGTAAGATTTTAACTATTTTCAAAACGTTCGAAAATTTTGCATAAGTAAATTTGAAATAATTACCTTTATTATTTTAAATTGCATTTTTTAAAATCCCGGTATTCCCGGTCCAAATTCCCGGGAATGCGGGAATTGAAAAATGCATAATTGTCCCGGGATGTATTCCCTATATGTAATAAATATGTCTCAAAAAATTATTTTTTTTTACATTGGGCTATACTTACAACTTAGAAAAAAATTTAACATTGAGCTACATATATTGAGCTACATATTAAAATCTTTAATAGCAGCGTTAAATCAGTATTGTTGTGTAGCTGCACTACCTGGAGCACTACTAAATTCATCTTGGGTAAACTTCAAACCTTTGTAAACCGTTACTTAAGACAAATTCTTCGAATTTTTTGGCCTCACTGGGTAACGAAGGAACAATTATGCACTCTAATAAATTTTTGTTGAAATTTACCCTATTTATAGTAGGTAACTTTTTACCTACTATAAATAGGGTAAAATTACTCTATGTGCGTAAATTAATATTTTTACACACATTGTGTGTAATAATTATACTCACAATGTGTGTATTTTTATACTACGTTTTTTGGCAAATTTATGTGTATTTAATAGTAATAAATGAAATTGCACATTTATATGCAATGCCCTTAAACATGAAAAAGGCGCATATTTTGCAGATAAGTTTTATTTATAACTATAAAGTTATATTTATGTACACTTTTATTTAGCGTTAAAAAGGGTTTTGTAAATCATTGTAAGTCGTTATTTTTCGCAAAATTTATAAATCACTAGTTACATTGATAACTGGGCCGACATCAAGTTTATGGTTATAGTTAAAGCCTCAACTATTGACGATTACTAACGATCTAAAAATGGAAAGATAGAGGACCTTTAGGTTTTTTGTTTCGTAGATTAAGGATGATAAACTTCAAATGACGTTTTTTAAATTCAAAATATTTTCTTTTACGCCTTTTAAAGTTTTTGATCGAAAATTAACGGCATTCGAAAACCGGGATTCGAACATATTAAGTACTTACTTTTAAAATATACGAGGTAAAAATTTCAACTAAAACATTGGTTTCGGTTCGAAAAATTCAACTTTTAGCCAACTTTTAACAGCTACAATATACACCAATTCCATTTCAAGCTTATAGGATGCTTCCAGGCTGTAGAATGGAGTAAAATTTTGGTGACAAAATCTAAAATTGCTACAATCTCACATTCCGATATATAACTCGCCCATTGAGCACTTATTGGTATATTAAGAATCACTGCGGTACTTATGTATTGGATACAATTTTTATTTGATAGGCACAATCTTTGAAAGCCTAGTTCACTATAACATGATAGCATTTGGAGATAATACAAAGGAAATATATTTATATATATAAATATGCTAAATTTATATCATATACATACCTCCAAAGGAGCCAAATCTCTTGACACAAATAAAGCGCTTTTTTGTTTAAATTTTTAAATGTTTGTTTTCAATTCAGATATATGTTTTCGTTTATATTATTTTGTCATAAGAAGGAAATGACAAAATATTCTATTACTATAAAAACTGTACATTTACACACTTTGTGCCTAATAATTCTTTTTAGGCACAACAATACTAATCGTAGACACAATGTGTGTAATTATAAATAAAAAATGTATTTATGTGAATATTGTGTGCATTTTTATAGACATTAATGTGTATAAAAAAATTTTACACATATGGTGCCTATATTTAGACATTGTGTTTAATATTACACTAAAAACTACTCAGTTTATAGTAGTGAATTTACAGGCATTTTTTAGAGTGTGGTTTTAGCAAAATTTGTTCCTATCGTAACCGTAAACGGTTTTGGATAGGACATACCTTACGCAGACCAACAAATGAAATCGCCAAATCAGCACTTGATTGGAACCCTCTGGGCCAAAGACGTCCTCGCAACACCTGGACATTTTTTCGATCTATAGTTTGGCATGGAGACATTTGGTTAGTTTGCAGACTGTCTTCAAACTTTTCCCAGGTCTAGCGCATAGTATAAAGACATTTTTGACTAATATACAGCATAGTTTGGCACATTTTTCGCTATGTCACCGAACTATGCGCTGTACATACCAGAGATACAAGCCGGTCCATTCTGTCGGCTGGCGGCGGCTAATGGCTAAAATGGTCGGCGGAGACTGATTTTTAGAGATGAGCCGCAAACGCTTCGGCGGCGGCTGGCTTAAAACAATAGTGTCGACTGGCGGCGGCTAACGTCGGCTAAAAAGCAAATTTTCCATGAATTTCAACAGATACATACGCGCAAAAATATCGAATTTATAAAAATTGGTTTTAAATTTCACAATGTCGTTGTTAAAATTATAAATACATTTATTAAATTTTACACTCATTGTAACAATCAGATCAACTAAAATCTACAATAAAATTTTACACAATAATAATTTTTGCTAAACTAATAAATTTTTCTGTTGAGCCAACAGACATATTATTTTGAGCGTATAAGTTAAAAATTAGGAAGAAGTTTATTAAATTAATTATTAGGTTGTGCTCTCTATTGGGTGTGCTATCCGTTGGGTGTGCTATCTGTTGTACCGTCCTAACAAAAAACACAGTTGTTAAAATTTTTATTTGACTTTAAAAACGATTTCCTATTGGGTTTTCTATCTGTTAGCACACTCAAACATAGTACACTAAACATACGTAAACATGTTGTATCGTGCTATTCTCAAATGTTGTATTTTTTCAATTTAAATTTTAACAACTCTGTTTTCTGTTAGGATGTTACAACAGATAGCACACCCCTTGTGAACAACCTTAATATTTTGAAAATTTATACTCAAAATTATTTAAAGTACTGAGGATTTTCATTAATGTGTTAAATGAAGATAACTAAAATATTTGTTTAAATGTGTTTTTCAACCATGAATGAATGGTGCGTTAACACTATTTTAGATAATTTCGGTAATGGCATTTTAAGGTTAACGGTATTTCAGTTGGAAGAGTTTTAAATCGATAACGGTATTTTAGCGGCATTACCTGCCAACCCTGTTTTCAATCGATTTGAATCCCGTCTCACAGATTTTTTTTACTGCCGTTCTATTTTAAGTGGACTAAAGCCTATATGACACTTGCTAGTTTCAGTATTAATAATCCAAAATAGAAGAGAGCACGAATTTCCTTATGTGAGAAATAATGTGTGTGAAGAGAACAACTATATCGAAAAAATATCAAACTGTCAAATTGATGTTGGTAATGCAGTACCCTTCATATGATTTGCATTGATGGTGTAAAAAACTATAATTTAGAAACTAGCAAGTTTCATATATGCTTAAGAGAGCTTTGAAGAGTTAAGTCGTTTTCGAATGAATTCATTAACAACACACTCAAAATAGTTTGTAGTTTAAATTAACTGAAAATGTAATTTAAAATAAATGAAAAATCACTTGAAACCCGGTCTACTAACTTTTTATTTAAATCAAAAGAACTTTTCATTTATTTTTAAATGTTAATAAATAAACTACAAAATCCTTAAAAAATAATGATTTTTCATTTATTTCGTTTTTTTAAATTTCAAAAAATTAACTACAAAATCCGTAAGAATAAATGATATTTAGTTTATTTAATTTTTTTAACTGACCTAGAAATCGAAAAGGAATTCTTTTTTTTAACAAAACATTTTAAATGAAAATATTAACTGTAACAGAAAATCCGTATTTATTATTTTTTAACGACAAAAAGAGTTATAAAATATATTTCTTTTCATTTTAACTGAATAATCATTTAAAAATAAATGTACAGATAACTTTTTAAATAAACTACAGTCAGTTACTGTAATAATATTTTCAGTGTAGAATCGGATTTGTTTCGAATTAAATGAATTCCTTTTTCAAATTCAAATTCGTTCAATTTAACACGTTTGACTAAAAAAACAAATTAAAGAAAATTAATAACAAGGTTTGTTAACGGTTACCTTTATCCCTGAAATACCGTTATCGCTTACATACCGTTTCAAATTGAATACCGTTACCAATACCTCTACCTCTAAAAATTTTCCAAATACCGTTATCGTTACCGATACCGTTATTTTTATTTATAGTTACCGGCATTTGTTAATTTTTATAAAAATGCCAATTTTTTAACTTTTTAATAATAATCTTGGGGTTTTTTACAAATATGCAAATTTTTTATTTGTTTTTATATGTTTTTGAGGCAGTTTATAATACCGGCACGTACCGGTATTGTTGATTCGATAACGGCATACCGTTACCGAAACAGTCTTAAATACTGTTACCGTTACCGAAACAAACGAAATTCGATACCGTTACTCGTTTCGGTAACCAACCTTGATTAATAATTAACTAATATCGTAGTCTTTATGAAAACCCCACTGGAATTGGATTGAAAAAGGATTATATTCTGTAAACGGGGTTGTGAAATTTCCGTAAGAAAAATAAAAAAAATCTTCCTCATTCTTTTATTAATTGGACGGAAATTTCCTATATTGGACTCTATATATCAAGGGTGGGCACGGATTTTTCACCGAGGGCCATATTGTGGTTTTTCGTAAATTATAAAGGGCCGCACTATACATTAAAAAAAGTAAAACTACAAATCTTTACATTAAATGAAAGCGGACAAACTAATGTTTTATTTTATTTTTCATGTAAGAATAAAATCTGTTCTCAAATCCATTACAAAACTGGTTCCACAAGAACTCATTGCAAACTCAACTTTTTCAAATTCTGTTTTGATATTTTTTAAATAGATAAGTAGAATTAAACATTTTTGGAACACTTTTTTCATATTTTTTGCATTAACCTGCGGTGTCGAGGAATCGGCAAATGAAAATTTGAAACGAGTTATAAAAGACTGTATAAAGAATTATATCCTTGATTCGGGTTTTAATTTAATAATTTCGTTGAGCACAACAAAAAATATCTCGCCCCTTTAAAGGAACACTATGAACTAGTGAGTGCTTTTTGATAAATTAAAACGCCAACTTTTTCGCACAGTCCTACATTTAAGACCAATGCGTTGCAGTATTATAGTCAGCACAAATTACGAATTTTAATAACATTTTACTAGAGTTTGCTGTTCCGTTTTAATCGAAACCGAAACCGCGGTTTTTCAAGCCTCAAAACCGAAAACTGACAAAAATAAGTCGGTTTTTAACAATGACTTTAACCAATTAAAATAATTAACTAGATGGCATTCCAGTATCAAATTAGAATCCGAAAAGACTCATTAAAGAGCGCTAAGACCTTCTGAAATTATAGCTATATGAGGAAGTATTTCTTCACCGATGAAGCCTCTTTCCGAGCGCACTTTTACGACTCATAAAAGACCCTGAATTATGAGCATTATTGGAAAATTTATAAGTTTTTGAGCTATTATGAGCCATTTAAGATTAATTTTTAAGTAATTTAGAAGTAATGGAAAATCGAAAATTTCTGCACTCTCAAAATGATCATATTTTAGAGTCTCTTACGAGTCATAATTTCTGAGCGCTCAGAAAATTGTTGGCTGCGATATTATTGAATCATGAATTTCGAAAAGGGCTCAGTTCCTATTTTACAAAATTTTGTATTTAATTGTAATGAACATTTTCTCCATTAAATATTAGTTTAAAGAATTTTTTGTTTTTTTTTTGTTATTACGGATAACATAAGTTAAGTCAACAAAAAGTCAGGTAGTTTAAGAGATATTGAGTTTCATATATTCAGATCGGATTTCCACAGCGAATTTTTCAAAAAGTACTATTTCGTAGTCCGCGAAATTTATAAAATTTTAACTTTATATTGTTTTAAACAGTTTGCTAAAATTTATACTCTTAAAAAACAGCTTTAGAAATCGCGGTTTTTATAATTTTAGAAAACCGAAACCGCGGTTTGAAAAGGCTACTGAAAATGTTGATGTTATTACTGGAAATTTAACTATTTTGAGCCGTGCGGTATATTCTGTAATTTTAGCAACGCAATTTACTGATTTGTAGTATAAAGAAATTACTAGAAAAAATTTGTAAATTTTAGTAAAATTGTTTCAAACTGTAATCTAGAAATTATTGCTGAAATTACAAAAAAAGTTTGCTGAATATAAGTTTCACTGGAAGAAAAACCTCCATCATATTTATAAAAAGCTTCATAAATGAGAAAACAAAAATAAAACTTGAAAAATGTGACAAAAATTTTTTTAAAATACAAAATTACATGTTATTTAAATTTGTGACAAAGTAGTTGTCAATGTCGACAGCAGCGTAAAAGATGTTGAATTTTTTATGTAAAGAATTAATTGCCAGTTTCATAGTCAGAAGTAAGATCGATTTTTGTCTTAAATTCTTTTTAAGTAAGAAATTTCTAACTAAACTGGCCCAAAGAGTAATATCAATTGTTCCTTAAATATCTCTTAAGTAAGAAATTTTCAAATCGATCATAGCCCTGACAATAAAACTGGCCCTAATTTTTTATCGAAAAATTTTCGAAATAAAAAATTTTAGAACATTGCAAAATAAGATATTAAAAAAAATGTTTGAAATAAAAAAAATCTAAATTTAAATTTCAATAAGGGCCGCACTTACTTGAACAGAAATCTTTAACTATTACGTATTTTTTGTAAGTTTTTATTTAATTTTCTACGCAGTGTTGTGTTCTAAAAAAAAGTCTCCAAATTTGTGAGATTTTCGTGAGGTTTCTTACTAATCTCGGGAATTTACGCGATTTTGTTTGTATGGGGAATCTCGTGGTTTCATATGAAATTTTCATTGAGATCTCAATTTAAATCGAAAACTCGGGATTTGGGTGCAGATGTAAATGCAACTTAAATGGAGTATAAAACTTAAAGAAAAGTTTAATGACATCATTGTAATGGAATTTTTGTAAGTCTACTGAACGGCAGAAAACACTTTTGAATTCAGTGAATATAATTTTCGGTTTTTAATTCAGTGAACGTAATTTTTTTGAATGAAAAAAACAAGTTTTAGTACATTGAACGATTGAAATTCAATAAATTCGATAGTGAGTTAGTTCAGTGGGTATTAATTAAATTCTTATCCGTTTGATTCATAAAATGCAACGCGTTTACAGGTGAATTTATTCAATTGAATAATTCGTTAAAAAAGAAATCGAACGGTGAAAAAATTGAATTTATTCCATTTAATGTATAGTATTTGTGAACTAATTAATTAAATTCACTATTCATAACTCACAAATTGAATTAAGAAATTGTTGTATCAACAAAACAGCTTAAAAAACAATGATATCGTAAAAAAATTTTTTTTTGCTTTTCAAATAATTAGATTTAAACGAATTTATAAAAATATTAAATAAAAAAATAAATTAAAAAAAAAAATATTTCTTCATTTTATTGTCGGCTGCCGTCTCAGCCGATTGATATCGGCGGCTGATATCGGCTAGCTTGTATCTCTGGTACATACATATATACAACTTTATACACTCAAAATAGTTTGTAGTTTAAATTAACTGAATATGTAATTTAAAATAAATGAAAAATCATTTGACCCGGTCTACTGACTTTTCATTTAAATCAAAAGAACTTTTCATTTAGTTTTAAATGTTAATAAATAAACTACAAAATCCTTAAAAAATAATGATTTTTCATTTATTTCGTTTTTTTAAATTTCAAAAACTTAACTACAAAATTCGTAAGAATAAATGATATTTAGTTTATTTCGTTTTTTTAACTGACCTAGAAATCGAATAGGAATTCTTTTTTTAACAAAACATTTTAAATGAAATTATTAACTGTAACAGAAAATCCGTATTTATATGTAATTTATTTTTTAAATAAACTACAAAAACAGTTAAAAAATATATTTATTTTTATTTTAACTGTATAATCATTTAAAAATAAATGTACGGATAACTTTTTAAATAAACTACAGTCAGTTACTGCAATAATATTTTCAGTGTATGTTTTCCGATAAAACCATTTTTAATTATATATGAAGCTGTATTAAAATTGTCATAGCATATGTAACTAGATATGGTACATATAAATATGGGGACATATACATATAATCATACTGATCAATATATGACATATATGAAATTTCTGAAAAATTAAAAATTATATATAATAATATCCGCAAAGATATAGTGTTACAATTGACTATACTATACTTAACATACCAGTCCATGTTAAATTATATAATTTTCTACATAACTCTTTTTACTTGGGCCTATAAATCAAATTTGTTGTTATTTCCCATATTAATATGATGTATAGGTCTGTTGTAAAAATAAACCAAATCTTATGCATTTGTTTCCTATTAATTAACGTGTTGCTTCCTTTGGAAAGGGGATAGAGAAGTAGCGGAAGGTGGTGAAAGATGAAGGGCTTCAAATATGGCAACACTGTAATTGCGCGAGATGTTGAATTTTAGAACAGTTGTTGCATATCTGTTAATTTTTAAATTAACTTCGTATGAAGTTATTAGACTAAAAACAAATAAAGAAAATTTTTGGATATCTATATTTTAAAATAGTTATTTTTTATAAATTTATATTTCAGTTAACAAAAACTTTATAGCTATTGATTAAAAAACATATGTTTTACATATTTGAATGGTCTCATCTAAGTTTTATTATCTACACCATACATGGGACTAATTAATTAGATAGACTAATTAATTGATGATTTCATTACCATTACATTGATATCAATTGCAATGAAATTATTTTCATTACCATTTTTTTAATTAATGGTAATGATTCTAAAATTTAATTTCATTGATTAGTGGCAATGATTTTAAATTTCATTACCATTGATAATGAATAAATTAAAAAAAATAATTGCCATTGACAGAAAAACGTAAAAATGGAGTAAAACTCGCTGAAATCGAAGATGGAATATGCTCATTCAGGCTCATGCTTATTTGAAATTAAATACTACTTTCCATTCCATTATTATTTGTATCCAGGTAAAATTTAACGGAATGGAATGGATCCTCCTTAAAAAATTAATTTTATAACTTCCCCGGCCAAACCCGTTGTTCGTTTTCATTTGCCTGAATTTTTTTGTAAACAAATGGTTTTTAATCACTTGTAATTAGTTGTTTTATACATTAGTGTAATTTCATTACCATTAGCAATGATTTTTCTAATGAAAAATATTTCATTACCATTAAATGGTAATGAAATTTTTTTCATTGTCATTAGTATGAACTAATGGTAATGAAATTTCAATGGTAATAAAAAATTCCAATGTATGAATACACCCAGGAAAAAGATTGGTTGGTAAGAGTGTGAACTATTAACCTGAATGGCCGGGTTCAATACCAGAAAATTCAAAAAAAAATTTTAATTTCAATAAAATTTTGTGGAACATAATAATATTTATGTGGAACATAATATTGAATACTTTGGCATTATTTGGTAATATGTGATTTTGCTGCACACAGAAAACAGATTCGTAGTTCCAACCGAATTTTTGTAGTTCCAGGTACAATCACTTTTATTTATTTTTAATACCATTGTAATTACCAAAATCTATTTACAATTTTTTAATTTTTTTGTGTTAATAGATTACTTTAATGTTTGTGGATTATAAATTCTATAAATAGAAAAACACGTTCCACAAAATTTATTTAAAAATTTAATTTTTTTATGTCGCTAACTGGGATTGAACCGGCGACCCTCCACTTGTTAGCCCATTGCTTTTCCTCTAAGCTCTATTTAAATTTTTTTAGTCAAATTTCAAATTTTAATTCCTTCAGGTTTGAATATTTTGTCTATAAATAAAATTATATCAACAACAGAAAATCAGTTGTGTCTTTTAATTTGAATAAAAAAAAAATTTTTTTAAATGTTTATCCCGAACCGGGATAGAACCGTCGACCTTCCGTTTGTCAGTCCATTGCTTTTCCTTTAGGCTAAACTCGACATAAATTTTTTTGTCAAATTTCAAATTTGAATTTCTTCAGGTTTAAAATTTTAATATTTTGTTTTTCTATATTATATTCACAAGAGAAGATCAATTGTCTTTTAATTTGAATCAATAAAAAAATGATTTAAAAAAACTAATGCCTTGGTTGAGGTTTGAACTCAAATCTCCAAGGCTATAAGGCTGTGTCGCTACCAAAGGTTTAAAAGGCTTAATTCTTTCATTCACTTTTTAAAAATTATTATAATTTGGGTTAAATTTTTCTTCCGTAATAGCATTCTTATGGAATTCATTCGATAGCTTAATTTCCAAAAGCTTTAAATTATATGAATTAATTCTATTTATATTGAATTCTAATTGAATGAAACCAAATTTACTTGAATTCATTTACTAAAAAGGTGAATGAAAAATATCTTTCTTCATTCATTTAGTCAAATGAAAAATTTTAATTTGCATGTAATGGCTGAAATATTAGCAAAATACAAATGAAAAACGTTTAAAATTCATCTAACATAGATAAATAGTATTGTATGCTTTGTTACAGCTTGTATGCTTTGGTTTTGATTATGTGTTAATTTTATGCTACACTGCACTAAGGGAATGATAATAAAATTTCTTCATTCAATTAGTAAAATGATGAATGAACATGCGATTTGAATGATTCAAGTTGGGAATTCATTCAATTCTTATTAAAGCTTTCTGAATGAAGCTTTTGAATGAATTCTTTACGAATGGTTTAATGGAATGGTACGTGAATATTTTTAAAATCTGAATTAAATTTTTTGTGATTTAAGCTTAAATTGAATTAAGTCTTTCGAAGCTCTGGTATCTACCTCTTTTTCCAAAATAATGGAAAGTAATGGTTAAAGGTACTAAAGTTGAAAAAAAAATTTTAATTGACTTGAGAAACTAATACTTTGGATAGAGTGATCGATTTTTTGAAACACAACTGATACTAGATTTTTGCTGCCGATATTTTATTCAAATGACAAAATCTTCAATAAATTGGTGGTTGTTGGTATTGAAGATAATGTAAAAGTTAGTATTTTTTCAATATTGGTTAGAAAAGCCAATATTTTGGATAACGTGAAAGTGTTTTTGTTCACAAATAAATTTAGCTTTCCTGATGATGAATTTTAAATAACTGCAATTAAAATTATTGAATAATGAAAAAATTTCATTGGTTCCGATAGAATTCCAACCAATTTATTTTCTGTGTGTGGGTGTGGATAAAATATTGATGAAATTGAAAAACCATCGGTCAGATTTTTGCCGATTTCTTATGGAGTGGGAGATATGTATGTAGTTTTGTTTTGTTAATTCTGTTATATGTTTGTTCATACAACAATATGCTTTGTTAAAAAGTTGCCTTTTACCATCCTTTTGTTAGTGGTAACTAGTGTCTTTTTAGTCTCTTCGTTTTTTCGGAAAGCTTAACGCATTAAAACTATGGTTTATATATTTTTTCATTATTTAGGGACTCAACGCGTTAAGTGTAAGAAACCATTTGGTTAATTTTTTTCTGTTTGTTAAATAAATTTTAATATGTGAGTTTTTGTTGGAGTAGTTACAACCACCCATTTGCACAGATTAAAATTTATGTGTTTTTGGCTTTTAACAAACTTTATATAATGTTGATGGTTTAGTGTTACATTATATTAGTTTGGTGTTTTTTTTTGTGGCTTTCAATTGAACTAATGATCCTTGCTTATACACTGAATATAGCAAGAGTTAACTATAGTAAAGGATGTTCATGGAAAATATTTTAACAATAACAACGGCTTAGATGAAAATCTCGAAATATAGCAAATTTTAAATATTTTATTAGAATTTATGGGCAATAATTTAAAAAATATACATTTCTCATAAAACATAAGGCCTCTATGGCGATTTGAAAGAACTATTGTGGAGGCCAAAATATTTTCAAATTTTAGTGCCCGAGTAAAAATAGTTATATAATTTAAAAAAATATACATTTCTCATAAAACATAAGGCCTTTATGGCGATTTAAAAGAATTATTGTGGCTTCTCATCTTCTCTATATATAAAAGAATAACGTGAGTGACTGACTGACAGACTGACTCAACATCGCCCAGCCGAAACCGCTGAAGCTAGGAAGTTGAAATTTGGGACGTAGGTTCCTTCTCCGGCGTACACGTCCGCTAAGACGGGATTTTTGGAAATTCATACCTGAACCGACTGCCCAAACTACTGGAACTAAGAAGTTTAAATTTGGTATGTAGGTTCCTCAACCGGAGTAGACGTCCGCTGAGACGGCATTTTTGGAAATGCTCACCGGGAGGGACAAAACAAGTACCTTTGTTTAAAAAAGTACCTTTGTTTAAAAAAGTACCTTTGTTTAAAAAAGTACCTTTGTTTAAAAAAGTACCTTTGTTTAAAAAAGTACCTTTTTCCAAAAAAAAGTACCTTTTTCCAAAAGAAGTACCTTTTTCCAAAAAAAGTACTTTTTCCTAAAAAAATACGTTTTTCCGAAAAAGCACTTTTCCCCCTTGACGACCTGCCAAAACCCCATTGACTAGAAACCCGAAATGTAAAATATGTGTTCCTTGCAGTATTAGCTCACTAATCGGGAAGGTACTTTTTGGAATTTTGAACAGGGACATTGCAAAAATGACCTTAAAGGCCTGCCCAAACTGCTTGATGTAGAAATTTGGTGTGAAGGTTCGTCCTCTATTGTAGACATCCGCTAAGAGGAGATTTTTCGAAATTTCTACAGGTAGGGTCAAAAACAGGAAAGGTCCCTTGACGGCCTGGCCAAACTGCTGAAACTAGGGAGCTGAACTTCGGTATTTGGGTTCCTCCTCCAACGTAGACGTCCGCTAAGACGGTATTTTTGGAAATTCCTACCGGGAGGGGTAAAAAGGGAAAAAGTTTCCCCATTGATGGCTTTGCCAAACTGCTGGGAATAGAGACCTAAAATCCTATATGTAGTAGGTTCCTCCTCCAAAGCAGACGTCCTCTAAGACGACTTTTCTGGGAATTCTACTGGGAGGGGTAAAACGGAATAATTCTTCCTATTGATAGCCTAACCGAACCCTTTGGCTAGAAACCTGTAATTTATAATATGTGTTCCTTGGAGTATGACCTAACTTATTTAGTAATAAACCCCCATGGAACGGGTTCCGGAACTAGTTCCATGGAATCCGTTCCTGGGAAGACGAATGTAAACAAATACCTTTGTGTTTAATGTTATACATTTTTTCATCGTTTACCAACAGACGGACGGACGGACAAGAGTATCCAAGAAAGAGGTTCTGAAAAAAATCTTACACAATTTTTTTTTTTTTACAATTCTTCATTCAATATTGGCGTTGATAAAAATAAAGTTTTGGATTTTTCTTTAATACACAATCAAAAACAAAAAAAAATAGATGCAGCGATTTTTCTGAAAGATACCAAACTTTGGGGCCCGGTAACGACCCCTAATGCTTAATAAAAAAATTAAAAAAAAATCATGTGGTAATTTTTCACGGTGCTTAATATATATTCGGGCTACCCCATACCCCATACAAAATTTTGTTTTTTATGAGCGAGCCTAATAAAGAGCCGCTGATTAAAAATTGTTTGTTAAATGACTATTGAAATGAATGTTGTTGGTAGGTTTCACTCTGTTTAATAAATTTTTAAAGAAAATCGGGAGTTTCATCTTAAAAATTGTTCAGCCAATTTTAGTTTTATTTTAGCCATTTTCCTCATTTTTCCAAGTTCTGGCAACACTGATAATGACTAAGCTTCCCAGTGTAGAAACGGTAATGACATATCATTATTTTTTGAACTACCAGTAATGACATCCACTTACCTTCTGCATTATTTTAAAACATATAATAATGAGTTACTGATAATTACTTATTTTTATCATTATTTCAAATAGAAAATAATTTCCTTGATTTTTTTTTAAATTTTTTTTATTTTTAGACTCAATATTTTTTAAACAGTAGTAAGAATATATGTAACCACATATTTTTTGATTTTTAGTATGTTTGCGAGTAAGCTTACTTGTGTGCAGCAGGTCAATGATATTTTTATCTATTAAATATTACTTGTCGATATAGCTTAGATGGTAGAGCTATTGACTGGCAATCTATAGACCCAGGTTCGATTCCCGCACCAACAAATTTTATTAAAAAAAATAAAATAAAAAATATTTTTTTTTATATAATTAATTTTTTTGAAAATATATTTTTAGACTCATTATTTTTGTCAGTACTGGTAAGCACATAGGTAACGATATATTTTTTGATTTTTCGTATGCTGGTGTGTAACCATAACTCATTATTTTTCGCGACATCGCCATATAAATGTAATAAGAAATGTAATAACAAAAGTAACTAGTTACCATTACCAAGTATGTAGTTACATAACCACATATCTGGTAATGATTTGCTACACTGGGCAGTAAAATTTGTAGCTAATTTTAGCAAATAATTTTTAAATTACAGATTACAATAATTTTATTAAAATTTAGGAATGGTTAATAATTTTTTCTACTAATTTCATTATACTGCAAATCAGTATGCTTGAGTTGCTAAAATTAGCAAAATATACCGAAGGGCGCAAAATAATTAAATTTACAGTAATAACTAGGGTTTGGGGTTTGGGGAGATCCCAGGAAAAGTTTGCCGGGAATTCCCGGGAAAATTATATATTTTTCCAGGGAAAACGGGAAATTTTAAAAATATTAAATTTTTTAAATTGTTTTTGTTTCGAATAGGATATTTTAATTTTAGTCATAAAAAACATTTTAAATACCAAAACAAAAATGTCATTGTTAAAATCTTTTAAAAGGGAATACATTTATTTGACACACAAATAAAATCTTTGCCAAGTAATAAGGAGCATTTCAACTAATAAAGATTTTTCACTTATTCAAAATTTAAGTAGTAAAACCTAAAAACTTGGTAAAATGTTTAAAAGAAATAAGCTTTGTTTCTTACAAATAATCGCTCTTACTATCTAAATTTTTCAAATGTATAATTTAGGTAAAGTCGACTTTAGTTAAAATATTGGGTGGCAGTATACCTTGACTTGGTTTATTTTTGGAGCATTCTGATTGGTTAATTTATTTTCAACCAATCAAAATATTTGAAAATATTTTTGTAAGGTTTCCATACACAAAATGAAGAAAACCATCGTAAAGTCGACTTTAAATTTAAAATACGCCTTTATATTAAGGGTCAATAATTTTATAAGTAACGTTTTCATTAATAAATGTGAAAAGAAAAGACTAATGGTTAACGGTGGTATCTAAATTTGGTTATCCGACATCTAAATTTGGTTGACAAAAAAAAAAAAAAATTGATGGTCATGCAACTTCTCTTGAAGAAAACAACAAGAATAACGTTTCAGCTAAAATTAGCAAAATACCCGAAGAAAAAAGTGTAAGCTTAATAGGCATTAAAGGTTTTATGGTAGGGCAAGCATTTCTTGAAATGGTATCCAAATTAGCTGCAGTCAATCCGCACCATAACTAGATCTTGGTTTATTCGAGAAAGTTTTTATAATAAAAACCTGGCATTGCAAAAAAATGAAACCGATGTAAAGAACATTATATTAAATTACTACAATCATGTAAAAGATATCATGATAAAAGAAATATCGAGCAATATTTCTAACAATAGGAGATTTACTATAATCTTAGATGAATGGACAAGAATATCACAAAAGAGATATTTGAACATATGTATAAACGGAAATAATTCATTTTATAACCTGGGGTTGGTTTATATATCAGGAAGATGTAATGCTGATGAAATAAGAAGAATTGTAGAAATAAGACTAGAAGAGTTTTATTTGTCTTTGGAAAATAACATTGTGGCCACCATACCTAATGGGCCAAGTGTGATGAAACGGTTTTTTTCCGACAGTCCAGTAGTAGGTGCCTGCTGGAATCATGCAATTCATTTGGCAGTGCTGCGAGTAATTTATGT